>CM035433.1:120832244-121424744 GCA_020310875.1 Ceratopteris richardii | reverse complement strand
GACCAATCATCTATCTCATGATTGTTGGCACAATAATCAAAGCAATGGTAATTTTAATCAAAATTTTAATCAAAGAGGAAGAGGTGGCAGATATCAGAGAGGAAACTTCAGAGGTAGAGGTGGTAGGAATTATTTTGGAAGAGGTGGAGGAAGAAACTTCCAAAATCAGTCCTACAATAACACCCACTACAATTATGCATCAGATCAGAAAGAAGATTCAACTCTTATTATGAATGCAACATGTGAAGCCTCACATGAAGACATGAGAGTGTTTTATATTGACTCAGGATGTAGTAATCATCTGAGTGGAAATATTGCTTTGATGACTGATTTAGATCATAATGCAATTAATCATACAGTTCAAACAGGTGATAATACAAAGCACAAAGTAAAGTCAATTGGTTCAGTCAAAGCCAAAGATGGAAGTACTCTCTTGAGTAAGGTTCTGTATGTTCCTACAATTCCAAAGAATTTGATTAGTGTAGGACAAATTGTGGAAAAATGATATGAGGTAAGGTTCACTAATGATGGAGTTTATGTTGAAGACCCTAATCAAGGGTATAAATAGATTGTTACAGGAAAGAAGGAAGGAAGGCTCTTCACATTAAAGATACAAGGTAATGTTGGACATGCTATGTTTACATATGGAGAGCAGAAGGTATCTGAATTGGATCTTTGGCATAAAAGACTTGGACATTTTAATGAAAGAGGTATCAAAGAAATGGTTAACAATGGTTCAGTGCTTGGATTGCCTAACATTGCAGGTCAACACATGACATACAGATGTGAAGCATGTCAGTTAGGTAAGGCTCATAAGCAATCATACAATAAGCATGGTTTTATGTATTCAGAAAGACTTGAATTGGTACATACAGATGTGTGGGGTCCTTCAAAGGACTTCAGTATAAATGGTTCAAGATATTATGTCATATATGTTGATGATGCTACCAGATGGATTACAATCTATGTGATCAAAGACAAGTCAGAAGTGTTTAATACATTTAAACACTATCATGCATATGCAGAAAGAATTACACGTCAAAAATTGAAGAGGTTAAGGTCAGATGGAGGGGGAGAGTATTTCTCTAATGAGTTCAATGATTATTTGTGGAATGCAAGTATAAAGAGAGAGGTTACTTGCAGGTACTCTCCTCAACAAAATGGGGTAGCAGAAAGAAGAAATAGAACTCTTACTGAGTTTGCAAGATCTATGATGAAGGAGAAAAATTGTCCTAATTATTTGTGGGTTGAGGCTATAAACACAGCCACAGATTTGGTCAATAGGTTACCATGTAAAGCCTTGTAGGGTATGACACCATATGAAGCTTGGTGGGGTAAGAGACCTACCTTGGATCATTATAGAATATTTGGATGCTTGGCGTATGCATATGTGCCATCTCAATTGAGGCATAAATTGGAACCTAAAGCAGAGAAGTATGTATTCATTGGTTATGATGACAAGCAAATGGGTTATAGGTTGTGGAGTCCATCCACAAAGCAATTCCTTGTGTCTAAGGATGTTACATTTGATGAGCAAGGTACTTGGTATGCAGGTACACTTAATGTTCATGCAGATATGGAAGAAATTGTGAATCAAAGGAAAGGTAAATCAAAGGTTCAAATATTTGATGAAGATGAGAATAATGAAGTACAGGTTGAAGTTGAAGAAATGCCAAGATTTGATCCAGAATGTGATGAACCAGAAACTTCAAGAAGTGGAGAAGTCAGAAGGTCATCTAGGCACAAATGGAAACCTACAAGGTATAGCTATGATACTTCATTCTTGACTACTAAAGATTATGCTTACATGTTAAAAGCAGATGAAGATCCATCCACATATGATGAAGCCAAAGGGAAGAAGAATTGGGAAAAAGCTATGCAGGAGGAATATGATGCATTGATGGAAAATGAGACTTGGGATTTGGTTCCTAAACCAAATAGTCAAAAGATCATTGGATGTAAATGGGTCTACAAAACAAAAAGGTTTGCAGATGGAAGTATATCTAGGTACAAAGCCAGGCTTGTTGTCAAGGGATATGCACAGACATATGGTGTGGACTATGATGAAACTTATAGTCCTGTTGCAAAGATGACAACCATAAGGACACTCATAGCAATTGCTGCTTGCAAAGGTTGGAAATTATCTCAATTAGATGTTAAAAATGCTTTCTTGAATGGCTACATTTCAGATGAAGTTTTTATGGAACAACCAGATGGTTTCAAGGATCAAGTGTATCCAAATTATGTGTGTGAGCTCAAGAGAGCTTTGTATGGATTGAAGCAGGCCCCAAGAGCATGGAATTATAGGCTTGTAAAGTTCTTGAAGGAACTTGGATTTCAAGCATCAAAAGCAGATAGTAGCTGGTTAGTCAAAGCAAGTGAGGATGGATTTATTTATGTTTGTATTTATGTTGATAACATAATACTTACAGGAACACATGACAAAGGCATACACATGATTAAGAAACAGATGGAGAAAGAATTCAAAATCAGTGATTTGGGAAATTTGTCATTCTTTTTGGGAATGGAGATTTCATATACTAAACATGGAGTATATGTAACTCAAGAAAGGTATCTGAAAAATTTGTTAACCAAATTTAAAATGGAAGATTGCAGGATAGCACCGACTCCAATGGAAGTAAATCACAGATTGACTAGATATGGAGGAGAAGAATTCAGAGATATGAAGCTCTATTAGAGTTTGGTGGGTAGCTTGATTTATGCTACATTAACAAGGCCTGATTTATCATATGCAGTTGGAGTTCTATCTCAATTCATGCATTGTCCTAGAAAGGAACATTGGATTGCAAGACAAAGAGTACTTAGGTACATCAAGGGCACACTTAAAGAAGGTCTGTATTATGGATATACTTCAGATACAAGAGTCAAAATATACAGTGATGCAGATTGGGCAGGTAATTTTGATGATAGAAGATCAACACATGGATATTTGTGTTATGTGGGAGATAAGCTAATTTCATGGTGTTCTAAGAAGCAGCATATAGTTGCTCTATCATCTACAGAAGCAAAATACAAAGGCATGGTGGAAGCTGCAAAGGAAGTAATATGGCTAAAGACACTTATGAAGAGTTTTGATGTTGTTCAGAGTATTCCTATCATTTGTGGAGACAATATGAGTTCTTTATATTTGGCAGCAAATCCTGTGTTTCATGCTAGAACTAAACATATTGAAATTCAGTATCATTTTCAGAGTATTCCTATCATTTGTGGAGACAATATGAGTTCTTTATATTTGGCAGCAAATCTTGTGTCTCATGCTAGAACTAAACATATTGAGAGACAAGGTTATTGATAAAGAAATTGAAGTCATGCATACTCCTACAAAAGATCAACTTGCAGATATGATGACAAAAAGTTTGAATGGACCAAAGTTGCAGAGGTTTAAAGATATGGCAGGGATAAAGAAGATGCAGGTAATCACAATTGATGATTGAGGGGGAGCTGTTGGAGCAGAACAATCAACAATTGGTGATTATATAAAATCTAGAAGTGGAAAGATGAATGAAAGATTGAAGATCAGTTTCAAGGAAAAGAGGAGATTGAGAAACAAAGTTCTTTTGTACATTAGTATTGTAAATATTTCAATGTATTTGGAAAAATGATGAGTTAGACTCGTATATATATATATATATATATATATATATATATATATATATATATATATATATATATATATATATATATATATATATATATATATATATATATAGATACATGCTCATAATTGGATAGAGATATAGAAGAGATAGAGAAGACAATAGATGTGAAGAATAGAAGAATGAGATGAACATTATGTATGCCATCCATCAGATGTATGAAGATTTATGAGAAGAAAAAGTTTTCAGAGAATTGCGCGTCGATCTTTTCTCTGATTCTCCTTCTGTGCTTAATCTTTTGAGAAATCCTTTTGTACATGTCTAAATACATAGTTAATCTACCTATGATCAAAGTTTGAGAGGTCAATTGCAAACAGGTTGAGAGAATTTTGAATAGGAACATTCATATGTAGAAATTGTTGACTGTCTTCTAAAATAGGTGCAGATTCAATGGTCAAAGAAATGGTCAGTACTCAGTGCACTGTGTAAAGTTTTACACAAATGAGGATTCAAAATTTAAGTTGAGAGGTAAGCCATCTATGGCTAAAAGCATTTGCTTAAACGGGTTCTAGTTTGGGAGAACCATGTCTTAGAAGTTGTAGGTGTCAAAGTCAACATTACAGAGAGACAGTTTCAGACATAGGTAAACTATTTGAGTCATTTCTCATAATCTACCCGTCATTTGAAGTATTTTAACTTGGAGAAGGTGCGCAAGCTTTAGGCGACACATTCTACAAAGTTTCATCAGAAACTTTACACAAATGATTAGTCAATGATTGATTAATGTGCAGCAGACTTTTCTGAGAAATGAGTTTCTTCACAGTTAGCTAATTTCTTGATAGTTTGGTACTTGTCTTCCAAAATTGGTTGGAGTTTAAAGTTATTCTTGATATAGAGGTGATCTAACATCAAGAATAGCTTGTTCTTTTGGAGATTAACACTCTCCATCAATATATACACATGCATACACACACATACACACACACATATATATACACACACACACATATATATATACATATATATATATATATATATATATATATATATATATATATATATATATATATATATATATATATATATATATATATATATATATATAGAGAGAGAGAGAGAGAGAGAGAGAGAGAGAGAGAGAGATGCATACAAACATACACACATGTGACATATGCATACACACATGTGCATGTTTTAGGGTTAGGGTTTTAGGATTAGATTTTGGCTTTTACATATATACACACATGCATAAACACATCATATATACATACACACATATGCATGTTTTAGGGTTAGGGTTTTAAGATTAGGGTTTTTCGCTTTTACATATATACACATATGCATACACACATATACACATATAAACACATAATACATATACACATGCATACACACATACACACACACATACATACACACACACACACATTTATGTGTATATGTA
Organism: Ceratopteris richardii; assembly: GCA_020310875.1. Lineage (NCBI taxonomy): Eukaryota > Viridiplantae > Streptophyta > Polypodiopsida > Polypodiales > Pteridaceae > Ceratopteris > Ceratopteris richardii. The sequence goes on along the minus strand of CM035433.1, from coordinate 121,419,683 downwards.
TATGTATGTATCTATATATATATATATATACATGCATACACACATATACACATATACACATATAAACACATAATACATATACATATACAAATATATATACACATGCATACACACATACACACACACACACACACATATATATATATATATATATATATATATAGTTAAAAGCGCTTCTGTAAGCCACTTTTAATCTCATTTTTGTGTTCTTGGGAATGGACAGGGGTCTGATAGTAGAGAGGTCCTTTGTTTAATTTTCCCAACTCAACATTCAACTGAATAGTTAACTATCTTCGATTCAATGATTAACACTACGCAGTACGTTTATCACACAAATTAACAACTATGAATTCCCACAGACTTATTAATGTTAACGTCGTGTTACTGTGTTTAATGATTAATAACTGTAACTCAATAACCACAATACAATACTCAAGATTTCCGCAATTCTGCAACACAGCACTCCAGCACGGTCGCCCAGACAGAGAGTCTGGCGAGTCCCATCTCTCTCTGAAGAGTGTCGTCCTTTCCTTTTCATTATTCAAGGAAAGTTACATCTTTTCGCCACGCCTTTTTAGTGCGTGTGAATATAAGAAATAAAATTACAATCCCATCCAACGGCTAACACTGGCACGCACGGTGGACTCGAACCCAAAAAAGGAAAATACAGTCAAGGCTCATCAATAATGGCTTGTATATGTTGATATATTTAGGTAGTGATGTGTGTGAACACTCTAGGACCGCCGGGGCACTTTTTTCCCTCTTTAGGAGGTTTTTTTCCCCCGACTTGTACATACGCCTATTGCCCTAATGGGCTACTTATCTTTGTACATTCTCTAGTAATACATTCAGTATTGTGTGTTTGTGCTCCAAGCTTCTTCTTCTTCCTTGTGTTGTTCGCGTGCTTCCGCAGACGTCTATCTCCAACAATTGGTATCAGAGCAGGTTGTCGCTTCTTCTAGGGCGCCGTCGGCACTCCTCCATTTGCAGCCTTAGATTCTCACAAAATTTGGTGAGCATACTCAGGGTGTTTCTGAGATCAAAACAACTTCGCTTTGTGGTGCCGAAATCGCGATCTGAGCTCGTTTCGGCCTCCGAACGCACTATTGCAGCGCTTGTGTAGGCTATTTCGTCATGTTGTGCCAAAGGTATATACCAGTTTCCATTCGCCAGTTTAAGCGTCTCAAAGTCTGCTACAGGTCTAGCAGAACTTGTCTGGGCAGTTCCGTTCAACTTTTTGAGATACAGTCAATTTTCTGCGTCAAGGTATTTTAGTCACCGGCCATGGCTGAAAGCAGTGATGTATTCCGTATGTTGGCTGTTGAGGATAAGTTGGATGGTACCAACTACCCATTATGGGCTTATATGATGCGACATGTACTAGTTGCAAAAGGATTGTGGAACATTGTGCAGGGTGTTGAAAGACATCCTGTTACACCTATAACGACAGGTACTGCAAATATAGGTGCTGGAGCTGATGAAGATGGTGTCGAAGATGATATTCCGCAGATTCCTGTTCGTGCTATTGTTTCTGTTGCACCTACTGCAGAGCAGATTCGCTGGGATGGCAGAGATGCCCAGGCACATGCATTGATAGCTTTGTCTGTCAAACGTGCCATTATTTCTCACATTTGCTCTTGCAGAACAACAAAGGATGCTTGGGATACACTTACCACTTTGTACCAGGCTAGGAATGAGGCTCGTGTTGCTTACCTCCGAAAACAGTTGGAGAGTGAGCACATGAATGAAGGTGATTCTATGGACAATTTCTTAACGAAGATCAAAGATTTGAAGGAACAGTTGATTTCTGCTGATGAGGTTATACCAGATAGCTCACTTGTGCAGACCGTTCTGAATGGTCTTCCTGATTCATATCAGAGTTTTGCTTCTACTCTTCGGTTGATGATTAAAGGCAATCCAAATGCCTTGTCATTTGAGGAGTTAGTCTCTATTCTGTTGCAGGAAGATCAGTCCAGGCAGAACAGGTCCATTATGCGTGTTGCAGATCAAGCCTTCCTGGCTAGTCAGAAGGGCAAAGGAAAATGGAGCTCTTCTACTAGTAAGCAGAAATCTGCAAATGCTGCACAATCGAAGAACCAGGATAAAGATGAGAAGAAATCATAAAAGTAGAAATTGTTTTGCAAGTACTGTAAAGGAAATGATCATATCATAAAGAACTGTCCAAAACTGGCTGCTAAAGAGGCAAAGAAGAAAGAGGTTGGAATGGTTGTTGCAGAGGCCTCTACACCAAAAACAGAGTCTGCAAATCTTGTGCAGGAAGAAGAATGGGTGTTTACTACTGTCTGCAGTTTTGACCCATCTTCTCATGATCAGTGCATGTCTGTAGTAGACTCAGATGTTTGGTACTTTGATAGTGGGGCGACTAAACATATTACCTCGCAGCGCAGTTTCTTCTCTTCACTCGAGCCTGCCCCTACAGGGAATACTGTCACATGTGCCAATAACTCCTCTTATCCTGTTATGGGAGTTGCTAAGATCATTCTGACTACTGCTGATGGTAGTTCTTTCACTTTGTCAGATGCTTTATTTGTGCCAGGGATCAAAAAGAACCTGTTATCATTTTCTGCATTAGCCAAGATTGGCTTGGTTATGAAATTCGTTGATGACAGGTGTACAGTCCATGATCTCTCAAATGGTGATGTGATTATTGCTTCTAGCATTTTATGTCGTGGGCTGTATAAGCTCATAGACTATGAAAGATCTGTGAATGATTCGGCATGTGCAGTTCATGATTCTCAGGCTATGTCTGATGCAAAGCTTTGGCATGCACGCTTTGGTCATCTGAATTTTGCTAGTTTGCTACGCCTGCAGAAATCTGAAATGGTGTCCTCTTTGCCCAAACTGGAGGCTCCTAGAAAACATGTTTGTGAAGGCTGTATTTTGGGCAAAATGTAGCGTTCTTCCTTTCCAAAAGATGGTTCAGTTCGGGCTAAGCAGAAATTGCGGCTTGTACATAGTGATGTCTGTGGTCCTATGCAGACACCCTCTTTTGGAAATTACCTTTACTTCGTGACTTTCATTGATGATTTTTCCAGGCATGCATGGGTATATCCACTCAAAGCAAAGTCCGAAGTGTTCATGTGCTTCAAACAGTTTTTGGTTTTGGCTGAAAATCTGTCAGCATGTAAAATGGGCACCCTCCATTCTGATCGAGGGGGGGAATATATGTCTTCAGATTTTAATGCATTTCTGGCTGAACGTGGGATAAAACACCAGGGTATAGTGTCGTATACACCTCAACAAAATGGAGTTGCTGAACGAAAGAACAGGTCACTCATGGAGATGGCGAGGTGCATGGTCAAAAGTCAGGCTTTACCACATAGTTTCTGGCTTGAGGCTGTCATGTGTGCAACATATATACTGAACAGGTGTCCCACTAAAGCGTTGCAGTCTATCACTCCATATGAGGCTTGGCATGACCGCAAGCCATCTGTTGCTCATCTGCGTGTTTTTGGTTGTTTGGCATATGCATTAGTGCCTGAACAACATCGCAGAAAATTGGATGATAAGGCAGTAAAATGTATTTTTGTTGGGTACAGTTCTGAAAGTAAAGGCTATCGTCTGTATCATCCACAGACTAAACGCATTTTGGTTAGCCGTGATGTTATCTTTGTGGAAGATGCTATTCAGCCATTGCTTTCATGTACTAAGGAGACATATGTTAGCTCCAAAGACATGTATGATACGTTGATGCCTCTTTTTATAAGTGGACAATCTAGTGCTGGTCCTAATGAGGCAACTTCTCAGCCCTTGCAGGTTTCATATGATGATGCAGATCATTCTATTTCTGATGCAGATTTACATGATGCACTTGTTGATGAGAGAGCTGATATTGAGCAGGCAAAAACTATGCCAAAATGGCTGGTGCAGACTTTGGGTGACAGCAAATTAGATGCACCTTTGTCATATCGTTCTCTTTCAGGCTCTCATAGTACCTCCTTTGCATCAGATTGCTATGCTATGGCTGCGTCGAGTCTCTGTGATGAGAATGAGCCTGTTTCTTTTGATGAAGCACAGAATTCAGAAAATTGGATGGCTGCCATGCAATCTGAATATGATGCTATAATGAAGAATGATACATGGTCTTTATGTGACTTGCCTCCTGCCAAGAAGGCCATTGGCACTAAGTGGGTATAGAAGCTGAAGCGTAAACCTGATGGTACAGTTGACAGGTATAAGGCTAGGCTTGTTGCAAAGGGTTATGCGCAGGAAAGAGGCATTGATTTTGATGAGACCTTTGCGCCTACATGCCGTATGACTACTGTTCGGAGCATTTGTGCACTTGCAGCCCATCATGGTTGGAATGTACATCAGTTGGACATTAAAACAACATTTCTGAATGGTGTTTTACATGAAGAAGTGTATGTTTTTCAGCCCCGTGGCTTTGTGCAGAAAGGGCATGAAAACCAGGTTTGCAGGTTAAAGAAGGCATTATATGGTTTAAAGCAAGCACCACGTGCTTGGTATGAGAAGATACATGCCTATCTGATTGCACATGGTTTTGAGAACAGTCCAACTGAAAGCACCTTATATGTTAAACGTGCTAATGATGTGCTTCTGATCATTGTTGTCTATGTTGATGACATGCTGCTCACTGGTCCTACTGAGACACATATTGCTGATTTTAAGGCTGATTTGCATGCCTCATTTGAGATGTCTGATTTGGGGCATTTGCATCACTATTTGGGCATTTAGTTTATGCACGTTGATGGTGGAATGGCTTTGTGTCAAACGAAATATATTGACACATTATTGTAGCGTTTTGGCCTTGAAGTCTGTAAGCCTATTGCCACTCCTATGGAGACAGGTTTACGATTGAGTCTTCATGATGCTGGAGATGCATTTGATGCTATTCTCTATCAGCAGGCTGTTGGATGCTTGATTTACTTATGCATTACTCGGCCAGATATTCAGTTTGTTGTCTCACAGATGAGCAGGTTTATGCATTGCCCAGGAGTCACACATTGGAAAGCGGTTAAGCGCATCTTTCGCTACTTGAGTGGTACTCGGCTACTTGGGTTGTTTTATCCCAAGGGGGGATCACTACCGCCAGATTTGCATGCTTTTTCTGACTCAGATTGGGCTGGTTGCTATGACACTCGTGTGTCCACCAGTGGTTTTTGCTTCATGCTTGGTAGCTCATGTATATCTTGGTTGAGCAAGAAGCAGCCTACTGTGGCCACTTCCAGTTGTGAGGCTGAGTATAGGGAAGCTTTCACAGCGACTGTTGAGTGTGTGTGGCTCAGACGCCTTATGGCTGATTTGGGTGTTGGCGAGTCTTCTGCCACCACCATCTTCACTGACAGTCAGAGCGCATTGGCAGTTGCGAGGAACCCTGTGTTCCATGCTCGCACTAAGCACATTGAGGTGCATTATCACTATGTCAGGGAGAGGTTCTCTGCTGGGGAGATCAGCTTGGCATATGTGCCCACGCAGGAGAACATTGCAGACCTTTTCATGAAGGCTCTGCCTAGGGAGAAGTTTGAAGCTTTCCACAAAGCTTTGGGCTTACTTCCTTTTGTGGAGTGATTTCCACATAGCTTGGCACTTCCTTATACATGAGTGCCAGCTCCTTGTTCACCGCATCACTCCCAGGGGGGATTTGTTGATATATTTAGGTAGTGATGTGTGTGAACACTCTAGGACCGCCAAGGCACTTTTTTCCCTCTTTAGGAGGTTTTTTTCCCCCGGCTTGTACATACGCCTATTGCCCTAATGGGCTACTTATCTTTGTACATTCTCTAGTAATACATTCAGTATTGTGTGTTTGTGCTCCAAGCTTCTTCTTCTTCCTTGTGTTGTTCGCGTGCTTCCGCAAACGTTTATCTCCAACAGTATATACAGGGTTCTGGCTAGTTTAAAAGTGCGAGTGATCTTCTGCTTCAATGAGTCTAGTATAGTCTTCAAAATGTTCGGCTCGACCAGTTGTGCATCAGTTCAAACCGAACTAGCAGAAACTACCTGACTCATTTCTGTCTGCATATGCAAAAATGTTTCCTGCAAGTAAAAGTCATTGGTGATGGCCACATCTCTTTCCAGCTTCATGTTAGCAATTTCTGCATCAATTCTCGATAACCTGTCTGCTTGAATGCCTAATTGCTTTTCACATCTTTCCAACTCCTGAGCTTGATACTGGATAGTTTTATAGTAAGCATCTCGTTCTTTCATAATACCTTCCATCTCTTTCTTTATCTGAATCGTCTTGCCCGTCTGTGCATCCAAATCACGACTCTTCTGGAAAAGTTCTACAGACACTATCTTGAGTTCTTCAGTATTTTGTATGGCCAAGTCTGCCATTTCTTGTCCTTTCTGTTCCAGAAGAGCAAGGTCTGCACGTGTTTCCTCCAACAAATTGTTGAGCGCAACACAAGCATCTTCTTTGTCTTGTACCAGTTGTTCCAAGTGAGAGATTTCTTCATCACAAGCTGCTAGGAGAACGGTCTTCTCCTTCAACTCAGCTAGTGCGTTGTCACGTTGGGCAATCAGATTATCTTGCTCTGCTAACCGTTCTTGGAGTTGTTGAAGCTAAATCTGCAGTGCGTGATTCTCTGCTTTGACCGCAATGGCTTCTTCCTGGAGTGGGGCAATATCGGCTTCGAGCAAGTCAACTTTACCCTGCAATTCTTGTTGAATGTGCTAAGTGGATAGCTTCATTTATAGAGGCAATTTCTTGGAGGATTGGATTAGAAGCTTGCCCATCGATGCTAGTTCCGTGAACATAACTTCTGGGGGAGGAAGAGAAGGAGGGGGTTGTGATGACGAGGCAGAGAGTAGATGAAGGGAGGGTGGTGGAGAGTAGTCGGGAGAAGATTATTGAGGAGTTAATGCCACGTGAATAGCATTAGAGGGTTCACCGAGAAGAACAGCAACATGCTCAAAACTAGTAGTTGGCGGAGGAAGAGGGAGAAGAGTGGTGGGCACCAAAACTATTTCGGTCTCGATCTGATTACCTTCCACAACAGCTTTAGTTTCAGCCTCAACAGTGCTACTTACTTCCTTGATTGCATCTATGTTGACGATGAATGCATCTCCAGTAACTTCGGCTATCTCCTTCACAGCCTCCACATCCGGTTGATGTGATTCCTCTAGCGACGAGACTTCTGCTACATCTTCCATGGTAGCATCTTGATCCCGCTGCTTGAGCGAAGAAGACGGGATGGAGGACTCAACTTGTAATGAGGTTGCAGTATCATGGTAGACTTCCACGTCTTGGCATGCATTGGAGCTCTGTACTTGGCTTTCGCATGGACTAATGCGTCTCCGTTTGTGGTGAAAAAATTGAAGTAGGTCGTCATCATCATCGTCTTCGACCATTTGTGTAGATTCTTCATGTAACAGAAAAGAAGCGGTCGGAGGAAGTTGCGCGGCTTGTATCACCGGAAAGAGGAAGGTTAGGATATGGGGTAAGCGTGTACAAGGGACGTCATTCTTGGCTATTTTTTTTGTAACTGCTACGCATTCACGGTGAATGCGCCTAAAGAAAAATGTCGTGAAATTCATAGGTTCACGGGAAGATGTATCTATCATCGAATAAAAGGGTCAGGATATACCATAGGTGCATTTTTGCAAATTTAGCATGGCCACAAGGAATTGTAGAGCAGTACGCTCTGGTTCGGGGCAACAAAGGATGACAAACTCATTAGATGAGTGCCGGGGAAATAGTTCCTTCATGGTGGCAAGAGGAAGCAGCGGTCCATTCTCCAATCCTTCCTGAGGGAGTCGGAATCCCTCAGCAAATGTATTGCGAGTGATCACTACACGAGGGTTTAAACATGTAACCGGCCAACACTGCTCTGTAGCAGGTGTGGCGGCAATGGTAGAAATAATCTGCACATGGAACGGATGACACTCCACTGAATGCCAAGGCAATTCAGTGAAGGTCAACAATCCTCGAGCGCGCAAGTACTCACTCACATCTGGAGTGAGACCTGCACGGAAGGTTGCTATATTAGCCAAAGCTTCCATGGCGCACACAAGGATACACGAAAACACAGAGTACATAGAGCTCGCAAACACACAAACACAATAGCGATTAACAGTGGAAAGACACAAGATTAAGTAAGAGCACGGGAAACATTAGGCGGCAAGAACCCTAATCATAACGCACTATTGGAGAGATAGCCTACATAATTGCGACATGCATGCATTCACAGAAACAGGGACATAGAGCGGCGATTAATCATGATTAGATCAACAAAACGAAAGGATTACAATCAGATAGTCAACCAAAACACGGGAAGTAGAAAAAGAAAACAATTAATAAGTGAAAAAAAGAAAAAAGACCGACAACACCTCAGGAGTTACTAGACGGCTAGTGGTAGGGGCGGAGCTTAGAGCCATTAATCACTTTTGGAAGGAGAACACCTGTTAAGGTCACCAACCGAGAAGTGGCGGGTCCCACTTGTTCAACAATCCGGTATGGTCCAAACCACCGTAATTTAAATTTTCCGGTAGAGCGATTGGCTTTAGCATTATAAAATAAAACGAGTTGGCCAATCGTGAAGATAGGGGTCTTTAGAAAGCGATCATGAGTACGGGCTTGGCATAGCTGAACTTCTTGAAGAATCATGAAGCTTTCCCAACGTTGTTCATCCAATGATCTGAGCACCTCCAACCGAAATGGAAAAGATTCTTCCGGCAGCAATTTTCGAGATAAGGCGACTCGGAGGCTCGGCACCACCACTTCCATTGGCGCAATAGCTTCCAGTCCATAAGCAAGTTTAAACGGAGTCATTCGGGTAGCCACTTTATACGTGGTCCGGTATGCCCACAAAACGGCAGGTAAGGGGTGGTCCCATCATTCCGGACACTCCAAGATCAATTTTTGGAGAATATTTAGCAGAGTCTTATTGGTACTCTCAGCCAGACCGTTCCCTCGAGGATAGTAAGGTGAGCTAAACTTATGCATAATCTGAAAAGTCTGAGTCAGCACTTGCATTAAGGCATTTGCAAAATGTGTACCTTGGTCTGTCACTATTTCCAGAGGTAGTCCATATCGAGGGAAGACATCCTTCATTAAGCATTTGGCCACTGAAACTGTTGTCGCAGAACGTAAAGCCCAAGCTTCCGCCCACCTAGTGGCATAATCTGTACAGGTCAAAATATATTGGTTGTTGGTGAGGGTTGCTAGGGGTGAAATTGGGCCAATGAAATCTAAGCCCCACTTCTGAAAGGGCTCCAGAGGTAAGACAGGTCAAAGGGGAAAGAAGTGTCGCTGCAAGGGCTATCCAGACCATTGACAAACATCACACTACTGCACAAATTTAACAACATCTCGGTACATTGTAGGCCACCATAGCCCACTTTGCAGGATTTTGCGATGAGTGAGATCAGTTGCGAAGTGTCCTCCAGCGGGTGATGAGTGGGCCATAGCAATAACTGATGCCGATTCATGTGGAGGGATACATCTGAGTAGGACATTAGTCTGATCGATGTAATACAGTTGACCCACAATCAACCGGAACCACCAACTGTAAACTGCAATTTTCCGGCACAGAGGAGCGGGAGTATTGGGAGGGAGACAACCATCAGTAAGAAAAATCATTAACGTATCATAGTATGCAGGAGCCACAAGAAGTTCTACAGATTCTTCAAGAGATGGCTCGGTTACGTAAATAGCCACCGTTGTGTCATCAACACCTACAGGAGTCTCACCGGAATCTAGGCGAGATAAAAAGTCCACCAAGACATGTGCCGTACCTGGTCATTGGACAACTTCATAATCAAACTCCTGTAATAGTAAAACCCATCTAGCAAGTCTGCCACCTAAGTGTTGTTGGTGAACCAAATACACTAGTGCGGCATGATCCACATGGAAAGTGAATCTGCATCCCAGCAAGTAATGCCTGAACTTCTTAACAGAGTATACCATACCAAGACACTCTCATTCTGTCACAGAGTAATTTCTCTCTATAGGAGCTAATCGGCGGCTCGCATAGTACACATGCTGAAACCATTTATCAGTTTGTTGCATTAGCACACTGCCAATCATGATGTCTGACGCATCCACAAATACATGGAAGGGACGTTCCCAATCAGGCGGTTGCAAGATCGAAGCCTTCGTCAAGAGAACCTTCAACTGATCAAATGCACTTTGACACTCATGAGTCCATTCGTACTTACGTGGGGTGCTGGTCATCAATCAGTTAAGTGGCATCGCTAGATGAGCCAGCCATCGTACGTGTCTGTCATGCCACCTAATCTGGCCAAGGAACCGCATAACTTCTTTCAGTGTCTTTGGACCGGTGCCTCCAACACGGCTGCTACTTTATCAGGATCTACCTGTATTCCTTGTTTGGAGATGATATGACCGAGCATCTTTCCACAGGAGACCACAAAAACTGATTTGGTAGGATTCAAACATAGTCGGTACTCTCGGCACTTTTCAAAGCAACACCGTAAATGATACAGGTGTGTTGAAGTGTCGTCGAACAATGAAAAATCATCCAAATAGACTTGCATAAACGTTTTCAGATAAGGTGAGAACACTTCCTTCATACATCTCTGGAATGTACTTGGGGTGTTCCGCAATCCGAACCACATTACGGTGCATGCATAGACACCCCAATTGGTGATGGATGCCATCTTCTCCGCCATCCTCACTTGATTGTAGCCACTATAGCCATCGAGGAAAGAATACATTTCATGACCAGCTACCTTATCGAGCATCGTATCTAGAAAAGGAAGAGGGAACGGATCCGGTACGGTGGCTGCGTTAAGCTTCCGGTAGTCGACACAAATGCGTAACTGTTTATTTTTCTTAGGCACTATGACTATTTGCGAGATCCACTCAGCATGCTCAATTGGCACAATAAATCCCACCTTCAATAAACGATCAAGTTCGGCCTTAACCTGTGCCGCATAATTAGGATTCATCCTGTAACTAGGTTGTTTGATGGGTCTTGCATCCGATTTCAGTACCACTCTAAGTTGATAAATTCATGGGTCAAGACCTTTCATGTCTCTATAATCCCAAACGAAGACATCTGAGAACTCGCGCAGGAGTTGCACCAAATCTTCTTGGAATTTATCTTCTAATCTTGCCTTAATTTATTGGTTTCGGGTTAACTGTATCTCCCAAATTGTACATGACCAACTAATCCTTCGGTACATAGAACTGCCGGGGCTTTGACAAATCATGAGCTAGCTTTGAAAGGTCGATTCATCCATAGTTATGTTATCATCTGCTTCTGCTTCTCCGGTCATTGGTATGACCGTACAAGCTGTCGGACTCCACTTATCTGCTACCGACTGTAATACAGTACCTAATGGGATAAGGTCCTTATCGGTCTTGAGGAAAGCCTCCTCCTCATCATCAGATAGCCCATCCAACATATGGACTGGCTCTGCTACATATGGGCGTGCGTGTAAATCACAAGGTTGCATAGCATCCAATGTCATGACATATTTGTGGTGATTGTTCTTAAAAATTAACTCTTGAGCTGACCAATCTTGCACGACTTTGGCTTGCTTTAGCCATGGTCGATCAAAGACTAAGTTGTAGTCAAGGCTAGATTCGGGTAACTCCACGACTACAAAAGTCATTTTAAATGTAGTTCCCTGCAAGGTTATAGGAATGTTACGTACTAGTCCCACCAGATGGACTCTGGATTGGTCCGCCATTCGCACAAAGAATTGCACTGGTTCAATTTGGGTCCAACCCAGTTTCTTACAGAGTGCAGCTACTGCAATATTCACTTCAAAACCTCCATCAATTAAAACTTGCATGATCTTCTGGTTTTTATACCAGACGGTGATCAACGGTACCGTATGATCCACCGTAGGACCCTTCTCAGGTTGTATGGTCGCAATTGCCAAAGTACATGAAGGTCTGGGGCTGACCTGCTATTGGAATTGTTGTCGTACACTATGAACTAGGGCGAGCAATTGTCCTAGAGGGAGTGTTATTGAAGCCTTAGATATAATGTCCCATACCTGGTCCGTTTGTGTTGTGGTTATCACCGACTCTGGTTGTGATTTTGATGTTGTCGGAGCGAAATTCTGTGCATTCGGTCTTGCATTTGGCAGAGGAGACTGAGTTACCAGAATTGAGTCAGGGAACATCGTTGGCTCCTTAGTTGCCCATTGACTAGCCTTTGTAAAAATCCATTTTTGCTCATGAATTCCGGGCTTGAAAACTTCAGCTGCTCGTTGCAATTGTTTTCTCGATCTTGTCTGTATTGCGGCTACTTGTAAATCAACCGGGGAAATATAGACCATATTTGTCATCGAGTTTTGTCTTTCCTTCTTTCTTTTGTCATATTCTGTAGCTTCTTTATAGAATCTATGAATATGCCCAACCTCGCCGCAGAAATGGCATCGAGGAGGTGGAAGAGAGGTACCTTCAGTCGATTGTGACCGCATGCCATCGATTTTGATTGAAATTGTTACTTCTTGGCCCCCTATAGTTCCTGTATCCCTGCTGCTGGTTGGTCCGCAACTGTGGTAGTACATAATGGGTGGGTGGCTGCCCCTGCTCCTGTATTATGGAGTTTATTGCCACTCTTCCCTATACCTTTGCATTGTATGCACAGGTTTCTGTTGAGTGCCCTCTCGTGTTACGAATGGCGCAATACATTTGGTTAAGCGCACATATGGCACTAGTGTGACCGCGATTCTTATACTTAGTATAGTACACTTGTTTGGACGGATCCTCGGTCACGTTCTTACTTGCTTTCAACCATTCCAGATCCTCCGTAAACCCTCCAACTTTGTGCTCCAACTATAAGGCCATTGCAATGATAACATCCAATGGCATTCCGCCCACACAACGAATGATCATGATTTGTTTTAACTGTGGATTCAAGCCGTTGATAAACCAGTGTGTTATGACATCATCTGGCGGTTGGCATGCACCGGTGGCAGCTACCTTAAGTGAGTTATGAACAGTGTTGCATACTCCTAGACACTCTGGTGTGGTTTCTGCCGATTGTTCTACAAATAGTCAAAAATTTCTGCAGGGTTCTTCTTCAAGCGAAACCTCTGCAAGAACACGTCCTTCACATCGTCATACTTACCAAAATGATTAATAGCCTATTCTGTCAACCACATTGCTGCTTCATTAACCAGCATGGCCTGAAAAACGATGGCCTTATATGCCAGTTGTGGTGGGTGGTTCAACACTGCATAACTGATTTCAAATGTGCGAACATGTGCGTTGGGGTCATCCCCCGGAAATCCACCGAATTTTGTATAGGTCACTCCGGTTGGAACCGATCGAGGTGGAACGATTGGTTGTGGCTATTGTTATTGTTGCTGCTGAAATTGCGGTTGCCGTTGTGGCGGTGTTTGTTGCTATTGTTGTGAGCCACTCATGGTGCTATTGTTGCTGGCGTTGTTATTCCCTGAATTTTGGGGAGGTTTCTCGTAAGCTTCTTGGATTGGAGGGTCAACCTGCACACCTTCCGGTCCAAAAATGTCGTCGAACTGATTCTTGAATTCCAAGTCTAGCAGCCTTTTCTCAACTTTGGTGTCGAAATTAGGTAGACTTGTACCAAAAAGTGGTGAATGCAATAAGTGTCCACCAGGCAGCACCGCAATATCATCGAAAAACTTCAAATTACCACCAAGTGGTACCAAACTTCCACCGAAACTCGTCGAACTCTCACCGGACCATACTACACTATCACCATAAATGTTTTGACCAGATGACGGAAACCTATCACCAATAGCGACTGAATTCTAACCAGATAGTGCGGAACTGTCTTCGCACTGCGTCTCTGTACAACCGGAATTCACCGTATCTTCTCCAAACGGTACCGAACTCACACCGGAATCCACCGGAATCTCATCATGTACTGTCGAACTTCCACCAAAATCACTACTGACTGGCTCCGATCCTTCTGCATCTAGACTTAACTTGCCTGTACTTCTACCACCCGGGGGTGTTCCTAATAAGTTTGGAACTACCCAAGGATGTTGATCTCTCCTATACTTTGGGTAGGACTCACCGGAACGAGTAACCGACATATATCACTTCTTCAACTAGCGGTTACTATTCTCCATTGCTTGCCTTGAGTACTGCTCTTCCCTTACTGATTGTTCCAAATCTGTTTCCATCTTCCCATAGATAGCACCAGTGTTAAAAGCACTTCTGTAAGCCACTTTTAATCTCGTTTCTAGGTTCTTGGGGATGGACAGGGGTCTGATAGTACAGAGACCCTTTGTTTAATTTTCCCAATTCAACATTCAACTGAAGAGTTAACTATCTTCGATTCAATGATTAACACTACTCAGTATGTTTATCACGTGAATTAACAACTACGAATTCGCACAGACTTATTAATGTTAACGTAGCGTTACTCTGTTAATGAACCACACACTGAGAAAGATGTTTAACAAGTGATGACATCATCCCGATTTTCACGGGCTGCTACAGTAAGGAGACTAGTGAGCAAAAAAATGAACATAACTCCGGGTTTAAGAATCCAATGATTATGAAAATTTGTATGCCTATACTAGACAGTATGCTAAATCCATCACGCTTTAAATCATTGAATTTCGGTAAGTACACACTGAGAAATAACTCTGACAAGATGAGTAAAAAAGTCGGGTACCTGACAGAGAAGTGAAAATGAACAGACACTGTTGACTTCAACTGACCATAACTCAAGATTGAAACACCCAAATGAAATGCAAATTGGTGAGCATATAGTAGACTTATAGAGCTAACTTTACCAAGTTAAATTACTAAAAATGATGCACCAAGCTCAGAGAAACCATCTATGCAATCTGACTGAGAAAACAGAGAGATATGGCAGTGAGTAGTACACTTCACAAGAACATGGAAATATGAACTCAAATGATCATGAAAATGAAATTATATTGCTTGTACAATACAATGGACTTACTGATACATATGTGTGCCTTGGAATCACACCTTGATATGGCATAAAGCTCAGCTCTTGGAGGTCTTCACATAGGTCTCTCTAACCACGACTAAAACTGCCATCTATTTATAGTTGAGTTTGGGAGGCTAACTTCCCTCAATCACTTTCCAATCAATTAGTGATTGATTTGATTCTCTACCTACCACAAATCACGAATTCGTGGCTCCTCTTTCCATTTATGAGCATGTGGACTCAACCACTTAAGATTCTTTCACTTTTACATTAAGTAAAGTCTTCAAAAGTTACAAGAGGTAGTTCACAAGTGAACTTTACATAGTCTTCATTTTAAGGCTTCTTCTATGACTTTGTGGGACTCAAGCCAATACTTAGGCTTGTCATAGACTTGCTCCAATAGCTCCCCCTCAAGCCAAGTATGCTTGAGGTCTTCAATCTTCAAAGATTACTTGCAAACCAATCATAGCCTTGAATTTGCAAAGCTTTGTACCATCCAATGCTTTGGTTAGAATATCTGCACATTGTTGATGAGTGGACACATGATATTTGAATCTCTTTGCTTAGAACCTTCTCTCGTACATAGTGATAATGAACTTCAATATGTTTAGTACTTGCATGAAAAATAGGATTAGCAGCCGAATGAATAGAACTCATATTGTCACCATAAATAGTTAGATTTCCAAACTCCAATCCAAGATCTTTGAATAATGTCTTCATCCACATATCTTCCTGAGTAGCTATGGCAAGACCTCTATATTCGCTTCAGTAGAAGAGAGAGCAACTGTGGGTTGCTTCTTGGATGACCATGAAATAAGCTTTGAACCTGCAAAGGTAAGATAACATGAAGTGCTCCTTCTAACTTCTTTGGAGACAGCCCAATCTGCATCAGAAAATAGCTTCAAACCTAAATCAGATACATAAGGATAATAAAGTCCTTCATTTATGGTTCCTTTTAGATACTTGAGAATCCTTTTGGCAGCATCCATATGTGGTTTCCTTGGTGTGTGCATAAATTGACTCAGCACACTCACACTGTAACATATATCTACTCTTGTCAATGTGGTTAAGTTGAGACTACCCACTAGACTTTGATATGATGTGATGTCCTCTATGAGTTCACCTTCATGTGAGCTCAATTTGTGATGGACCTCCATTGGAGTTCCTGCAATCTTACAATCTTGCATCTTGAATTTTGCCAACATGTCCTTAATGTACTTTCTTTGAGTGAGAAACAAACCATGATCTTTGTAGACAACTTCCAAACCTAGGAAGTAGGTAAGTGAACCCAAACCACTTATCTTGAACTCTTCTCTCATCTCATCTTTGATCTTCTTCATACCATCTACATCATTTCCTGTCAATATAATATCATCTACATATACACATAGGTAGATGATCTCATAACTAATCTTTTTAATAAAGACTAAAGGATCTGCCTTGCTTGGTTGAAAGCCTTTGTCCTGCAAGAATGAAACAAGTCTGAAATTCCAAGCTCTTGGAGCTTGCTTGAGACCATACAATGCTTTGTTAAGTTTACACACATAATCAGGATAAACTTGATTCTCAAAACCAGGTGGTTGTGCCATATATACCTCTTCTGTTATCCAACCATTCAAGAATTCATTCCTTTCATCTAGTTGAAGTATCTTCCAATTCTTGGAAGAGGCAATACTAAGCAAAACCCGAATAATAGGCATCTTTGCCATAGGTGAGAAGATCTCCTCATAATCAATTCCTTAAGTTTGTGCAAAGCCTTTTGCTACAAGCCTTGCCTTATACCTGTTAATGGAACCATCAGAATTCTTCTTTGTGAAGAGATGGATAGGTATGTGCTTGAAGATGAGGAGGTGTTGCAAAATCCTTGATCTACACCAGCCAATTGAACTCCAAGAGTATATGGTGGGCCCTTTTAGCTTGCCAATGGATGTATTAGACACCCTATGTACCTTGGAAGATCACTCTCAAAAAGATAGATCAAAACAGATAAGTTGGAGTTAGCTCAGAGGTGAAAAACTTGCTATTTTGGTTCATACACCTGTCCACTGTTTTGCATAATTCTCTGAGCACAGCAGCAATTAGCTTAATTCCTCTTGGGGAAGTCTAGTTAACTTAAAGCGCTAACTTTCAAGAGTAATCTCATCAAAAATAATGAACCACACACTGAGAATGAGTTTTAACAAGTGATGACATCATCCCGATTTTCACGGGCTGCTAGAGTTTGAGACCAGTGAGTAGAAAAATGTGCATAACTCAAAATGTAGGAATCCAATGATTATGAAAATTTGTATGGTTATACTAGACAGTACGCGGAATCCAACAAGCTTTAGATCATTGCATGTGGATAAGTAACCACTGAGAAATGGCTCTGACAAGATGAGTGAAAAAATCGGGTACCTGACAGAGAAGTGAAGATGAACAGACACTGTTGACTTCAATTGAACATAACTAAAGTTTGCAACGTCCAATAGAAATGAAACTTTGTGCGAATATAGTAGACTTATAGAGCTAACTTTACCAAGTTAAAGCACTGAAAATGATGCACGAAGCTCAGAGAAACCATCTCTGCAATCTAACTGAGAAAACTCAGAGATATGGCAGTGAGTAGTATACTTCACAAGAACATGGACATATGAACTCAAATAATCATGAAAATGAAAGTATATTGCTTGTACAATACAATGACTTACTGATACATATGTGTGCCTTGTAATCACACCTTGATATGGCATAAAGCTCAGCTCTTGGAGGTCTTCACATAGGTCTCTCTAACCACGACTAAAACCACCATCTATTTATAGTTGAGTTTGGGAGGCTAACTTCCCTTAATCACTCTCCAATCAATCAGTGATTGATTTGATTCTCTACCTACCACAAATCACGAATTCGTGGCTCCTCTTTCCCTTTTTGAGCATGTGGACTCAACCACTTAAGATTCTTTCACTTTTACATTAAGTAAACTCTTCAAAAGTTACAAGAGGTAGTTCACAAGTGAACTTTACATAGTCTTCATTTTGAAGCTTCTTTTATGACTTTATGGGACTCAAGCCAATACTTAGCCTTTTCATAGACGTGCTCCAATAGCTCCCCCTCAAGCCAAGTATGCTTGAGGTCTTCAATCTTCCAAGATTACCTGCAAACCAATCATAGCCTTGAATTTGCAAAGCTTTGTACCATCCAATGCTTTGGTTAGAATATCTGCACATTGTTGATGAGTGGACACATATGATATTTGAATCTCTTTGCTTAGAACCTTCTCTCGTACATAGTGATAATGAACTTCAATATGTTTAGTCCTTGCATGAAAAATAGGATTAGCAGCCAAATGAATAGAACTCATATTGTCACCAAAAATAGTTGGAGTTCCAAAGTCCAATCCAGGATCTTTCAATAATGTCTTCATCCACATAGCTTCCTGAGTAGCTATGGTAAGACCTCTATATTCAGCTTCAGTAGAAGAGAGAGCAACTGTGGGTTGCTTCTTGGATGACCATGAAATAAGCTTTGAACCTGCAAAGGTAAGATAACCTGAAGTGCTCCTATCTTCCTTGGAGCTAGCCCAATCTGCATCAGAAAATAGCTTCAAACCTAAATCAGATACATGAGGATAATAAAGTCCTTCATTTATGGTTCCTTTGAGGTACTTGAGAATCCTTTTGGCAGCATCCATATGTGGTTTCCTTGGTGTGTGCATAAATTGACTTAGCACACTCACACTGTAACATATATCTACTCTTGTCAATGTGGCATAGTTGAGACTACCCACTAGACTTTGATATGATGTGATGTCCTCTATGAGTTCACCTTCATGTGAGCTCAATTTGTGATTGACCTCCATTGGAGTACCTGCAATCTTACAATCTTGCATCTTGAATTTTGCCAACATGTCCTTAATGTACTTTCTTTGAGTGAGAAACAAACCATGATCTTTGTAGACAACTTCCAAGCCTAGGAAGTAGGTAAGTGAACCCAAATCACTTATCTTGAACTCTTCTCTCATCTCATCTTTGATCTTCTTCATACCATCTGCATCATTTCCTGTCAATATAATATCATCTACATATACACACAGATAGATGATCTCTGAATTACTCTTTTTAATAAAGAGTGAAGGATCTGCCTTGCTTGGTTGAAAACCTTTGTCCTGCAAGAATGAAACAAGCATGAAATTCTAAGCTCTTGGAGTTTGCTTGAGACCATACAATGCTTTGTTAAGTTTACACACATAATCAGGATAAACTTGATTCTCAAAACCAAGTGGTTGTGCCATATATACCTCTTCTGTTATCCAACCATTCAAGAATGCATTCTTTACATCTAGTTGAAGTATCTTCCAATTCTTGGAAGAGGCAATACTAAGCAAAACCCTAATAGTAGGCATCTTTGCCATAGGAGAGAAGGTCTCCTCATAATCGATTCCCTGAGTTTGTGCAAAGCCTTTTGCTACAAGCCTTGCCTTATACCTGTTAATTGAACCATCAGAATTCTTCTTGAGTTTATAGACCCATCTTGAGCCTATTACCTTCATTGATGAAGTCTTGGGAACCAAATCCCAAGTGTTGTTTTCCTCAAGTGCTTCAATCTCTTCCTTCATTGCATGCTTCCATTCTGTTTTTGCTTTGGCCATTTCAAAGGATGATGGCTCCTCTTGGTTTATGTCCTGTGCTATGTAGATAGAATGTTTAGTTACTAATGAGGTGTCAAACCCATACCTTTTTGGTTTTTTCTTTTCCCTCATAGATCTTCTTAGGCCATGATGTGATGATTCTGCCTCATGTCCAAGTTCCTGCAATTTTGCTTTACCTTTAGACTTCCATGCTTTGATCTTTTCCATCTGAGATTCTTCATCATCCTCTGAGGTGTCTTGTTCTTCAATCTTTGGTTGTTCTCTAGCAAGCTTTGGAAAATCTTCTTCAAGATCATATGGTAAATTCACCTTCCTGCATGAATCTTCATACCATGAATTGTTCTCATCAAAAACTACATCTCTGCTTACCAAGAATCCTTTGTTGGTAGGGTTGTATAACATGTTGCCCTTTTGATTGTTGTCATATCCAATAAATACACACCTTTCTGCCTTTGGATCCATCTTGCCTCTAACCTGTGAAGGAACATGAGCAAAAGCAATACATCCAAAAATTTTACAATGATCTAAGCTTGGTCTTCTTCCATTCCAAGCCTCATATGGAGTCATCCCATCAAGGGATTTTGAAGGCAACTTGTTAATCAAGTAAGTGGCTGTAGATACAGCCTCAGCCCATAAGTAATTAGGTAAATTCTTTTCATTTAACATAGACCTTGCAGCTTCAACAATTGTCCTATTCCTCCTTTCTACCACTCCATTTTGCTCAGGAGTGTACCTTGCAGTTACCTCTCTTTTGATTCCTCTTTCTTGAAGAAAAGAATCAAACTCATGGGAGAAGTATTCTCCCCCTCCATCTGACCTTAGCCTTTTTAGTGATTTACCTATTTGATTCTCCACAAGAGCCAAATATCTTTTGAAACATGAAAAAACTTCATCTTTGTGTTTCATAAAGAATAAGATAGTCCATCTGCTGCAATCATCAATAAAGGAGACATAATACCTTGATCCAGATATTGAAGCTTCCTTGCTAGGTCCCCATACATCTGTATGAACCAACTCCAAGAGATCTCCATGCATATAACCTTTCTTCATGAATGGTAACCTGTGAGACTTTCCAAATTGACATGCACTACACTTATAAATCATATGTTGTTTTGACAAATTAGGGAGTCCAAGTACACTTTGGTCCCTGCAAATTTGCTTTAATGACCTTTCACCAGTATGTGCTAACCTTTTGTGCCATACTTCCAATTCTGTGAGTGTCTGACTACCATAATTAAAGAGAGCAATGTTTCTAGTCTCCTATAATTCAAATGTGAACAATCTACCTATCTTTTCACCTTTTGCAATTTTTTTGAATCCTTGACTTGGATCTTCAACAAATGCTCCTACCTTTGTGAACCTGACTTGCAACCCTTTCTCTACTATCTGCCCAACACTTATCAAATTCTTTGTAATGGTAGGGGCATAGAGTACCTTACTGAGTAGGTTGATGTTTCCATCAGGTGCTTTGACATTGCCTATTTTCTCCACATGATGTTTTGTATCATCTCCTGTTTGTACCTCATGCTTATTCCTTGGATCTTCTAAATCTAATAGGAGTGCCACATTTCCTGCCACATGATTTGAACAACCTGAATCTATGTAGAAAACATGCTCATCAGATTTACCTTGTGGCATAGTGTTGGCAGCAGTCAGGGAACCGAAGGAGCCACAAGACGAAGAGAGTCAGAGCGAAGGGACAACACAAGCAGACATGGCAGTCAAAGAAGATCTGGCAAGTAGGCCATCTAATTTTTCAGACATCAAGGAGTTGAGCACACAAGAAGAAAGAGCAAGTAGGGAGCTCAAAGAGGTGTATGACAAATCAACAGAGAAAATCCCTACACAAATAGTGATTTTCATCACTAAAAACCATTGTAAATATCATTTTGTATTTTTGTAGCTCCATTTTGTGCAAGCCAAGGAGTCCTTGAGCTTGAGGAGCTTTAGGAGTATCTACCTGCCAATTTTCATATTTTTTAGATCTCGTTTGAGCCCTCTAATAAGCCTTGGAACCTAATTTTTAACTAGGCCGGACACTAGGTCTGAACAGGGCCAAAGCTAGTCAAAAACTATAAAAGGAGCTAGAGAGCTCATTTTTGAGGTTGGATTGTAATTGAAATGAACTTGTAAGAGCTTTTTGAAAGTAATCTAAAGACTCCATTGCTTCTCACTCTTTGTCTTGCCGTGTGTGCGCGTGTGCGTGTATGTGTGTGCATGCTTGTGTGCTTCTCACTCACGCACTTGTGCCTCCACTTGCTCGAGGTCTTCATACCATCCTCATGTCTTCCCGGATTGACATTAAAGGAGGTGCTACTCATCACTGAGCTACACCAAATTTTGGCGCCGTTGCCGGGAATCGAGCTTTGAGGACGAGCGTGTGATGGTAAGATGTAGATTGGAGACGTTGGCGTTGTAGGTAATTTCTTTACTTTTCCTAATCTTCTCTTTCTTACCTTACCACCATCATCACCATCATCATCATCACCATCTTCCACCTCCATTTCCATCATCGCGAAAATTTCAGTTTTTTTTATCATATCACCTTCTCCACCTCATTTCCCTCATTTCACTTGTGAGAGAGAGCGAGAGAGCGAAATTGTGTGTGCTGTTTTTGCATGTTTCTTGAGCTGTCTTGCAGGTACAGGCCGCATCATCGTCCCCAGCACCCTGCGCAGGTACGGAATTCGTAGTAACTGTCTGTGTGTCGCCGAGCTTTGTCAATCGCGACCGACAGAAAAAATGCTCAAATTGCCAAACAAAGTGCAAAACCATGATCTACAGGCCTAGAGCTTCCCAAAAATGTGCTTAGATTTTTGAAATTCATCAGATTTCTATCAATCGTGATCGCTCTATAAATCGCAATCGACAAACCACGACGGACAGACCTGTCAATCGCGATCGACCAGTCAATCGCGATCGACCAGTCAATCGCGACTGACAGCCCACGACGGACCTGTCAATCGCGACCGACAGAGTCAACAACCGATTGATCACGACTGACGGATCATACGCGTGACACGTGTCAATCGCGATCGAGTCATCAATCGCGATCGACCCATCAATCGCGACTGACAGCCCACGACGGCTCTGTCAATCGCGACCGACAGAGTCAACGATTGTTTGACCACGACGGACAGACCCTCGCGACCGACTTGTCAATCGCGACCGACCCATCAATCGCGACCGACAGAGTCAACGATTGTTTGACCACGACGGACAGACCCTCGCGACCGACCTATCAATCGCGATCGACATATCAACCGCGACTGACAGAGTCAACAACCCTTTGACCATGACTGATTGACTTTTCAAACCACCTGTCAATCGCGATTGACACGTCAATCGCGACTGACAGCCACGACGGACCTGTCAATCGCGATCGACACATCAATCGCGACTGACCTGTCAATCGCGACTGACAGAACTTGCGAACGCGTTAGAAGGATTATTAGATAGGGTTTTTTGAAGTTAACCATACCCGAGGTAGGAAAACTGAGGGATCCTTGGGATTGTTTTTTATAAAGGCAAGAGATAATTTGGTCGGTGAGTCACATGCATGAAAGTGGTCTAGTCTGTCATTTGAATTTAAGTCTTGAGCTAATCTTGGGACTAATGTAGTCTATTGAGAAGCAATTGAGAGCGTCCAAGCAAGGGATTTGTGCAAGCTTGAGAATCAACTTCTCGAGCACTAAAGAGCAAGGATCAGCAAGAAAGGTCGGAATACTCTCAACTCCCCTTCGTCAATTCCTAGCTTAGGCTAAGAACGACTAGAGGTAGGAGTAAGTCAGGGCGACGATAGGCAATTATCAAGTTGAAGCATACCTAAACTTTCAAGTTCAAGCTAAGAACATAATCTTTGTACTGTCGAGGACTTTAAAGGAAAAGAACTTAACGTGGAACGATCAACTTTAAGTGCAGAACTACACTCAAATATACCTTACGACGTGATATCAGACAAGAATTTTAACATGGTAATCCACTAAAAAGAATCAAGTAACTGATACAAAAGGACTCTGCAATGAGGTTGTACTTGGGCAAATTTGGGCTATTCAATTAGGCTTATGAACCTTAGATCAGGGCGACATCTAGTAAGGGATAGACAAAGCCTTAGGTCTTCAGAGGCTAGTGTCAACCACACTGCGAGGTCTTGGGCCTAGCAGTTGAGTCACCACTCTCACTACCCTAGTTCTGAGACTAGTGAATCAGAGATGTCTCAAGGCATGGAGAGACCTACAGGAAGTTCAGGAGTGCCATATTTGCACAGGGTAGAAGGCCCTTACAAAACGCAGTTGGAATACCTTAGGACCAACCGATTAGGTGCCAGCATCTATGAGGACGCCCTAGGAAGATCTGTGGTACAGATTAAGAATCCTGATCAATCCATTGGACTAGAGCACCTAGCTGTCAAGTTTGAAAACGGAGCCTACTTGGACAAAGAAGGAACCATATACGTAGTCACCAGTCACCCAGATAGGACGGACGAATTTGGAAATGTGATACCAGAAGCGGACTTAGGTGACCTAGAGCAAGGAAACATGGGTACAGAACCTAGAACCCCTCGAGGCAAATCGGTTCTCACTAGGATTATCACACCAGAGTGGATTCCCCAGGATAATAAGAGCATAGATTTGCTCCTCAATCAAGAAACTGACGAAGCCTTTTGGAGGTATAAATCTGATCAGCCAACTGATATAGGAACAATCATGATCTATGAGTTTAAGGATCCTGATAGCCCAGGCAAAGTGACCTACTTAGATCACGCTTCGGAGAGGATCTTTGTGGTTACGGAAAATGATAGGCATGCTTACACTTGGAAGGGTGAATTCGTTTTCCCCCAACCAAGATCGAATGTGTCCTATGGTCACCCTGGAGCTGGGGCATCCCAAGCTCATGGACTCCAAGAGATAGAAGTAGAGATAGGCCAGAAGTAAGCTTTGCTAGCTTAGGGGGCAGAGAAAGAACGAGGACGGAAACAAATAGAGTAGAGCCTGAGGTACTTAGAGCTCACAGGAATCAAAGAAATGCGGATGAGTTCCCTCTACCACGACCTAGAGAGCACACAAGGACTTTGAGACCAACTCAGCTAGTTAAGTCCATGAAGAACTACTTCGATGGCACTGGAGATCCATATGATCATGTGGATGAGTTTAGACAAGTCCTGAGAGCTGAACAGGTGGAGGATCTATTCACACAATACAATGCCTTTGGTCTAACCCTTAGGAACACTGCCCTCACATGGTTTCAACCACTAAACGAGAGACAGTTCAGGAGCATAGACCAACTCCTAGAGGCTTTCATTATTGAATTCTCTAAAAGTGGCATAAGACATAACACCTCCTCATTGATTCACAGCTTCAAGCAAACCCCTCAAGAAACTGTGAGACTTGCAGGAAGAAGATTTAGGCAATACTTGGAGAGATGCACTGTCCCTAAGCTACCCACACCAGCTAAGCAAGTGGCTTTATTCTTGGATGGATTGCTAAGTACCAAATTAAGATCATATGTGTACTTGAAGGACCCTAGGACCATAGAAGAGTGTGTACGCATGTGTATTGACATAGAGGATAACCTAGGGGAGGAGTTAGAGCTTTCCAAGATATACAAAGATTCAAATAGTGCCTCTAGCCTCTCTTCCACGCAATCCACATCGATTGAGGAACTTGCAGAGAAAGTTGCTCAGAAACTAGGTGTCTCTAGTAAACAAATCCCAAGGTTCGCCCCTGTAAAAAGATGCTATAATTGTGGAGGCGACCATATGGCAAATGTATGTCCCATTATGGCTCAACCCCAAGTAAATTCTAGTGGCCAATACTGCACCATAGAACGGAGATACACAAATCACACAGCGCAAAATTGCCCATACAACAAGCAAGCGGTTAGGCAACCCTACCCTCAGCCATACCCTCAGCTGGGAAGATACCAGAACCCGTACCCTCCACAGCCATATGGCAGGCCCCAACAACCTTATCAGCAACCATACCAGAACCAACAAAGGCCTCAGCCTGTGTTAGCACAACAACCCCCTGCCCCAGCTAATGTGATCCCAGTAAAATATGCAGCAGCCGAAGAAAACCTGAATAGAGCTATAGTCCCTGTAACACCTTTGCTCTCTGAAAGTGACCCCAGTGACCATAGTTTTGATTCTACACATGTCGATAGTCCCCAGGCCTACTACATGCAGTCTCCTGAGCATGGTGAGTCTTACTATAGTGAAGAGCCAAATGAACCTAGTTGGGAGTCAGATTACACAAACGTCATGTATGCAAACCCCAACCCTAGGCCTCAACCTAGGCAAGTAAGACCCCCATTCCCTAAAGGACCGTGCTACAGATGTCAGGGAGATCACCTTATTCGTGATTGTCCCTTACCTCCACCTATGCAACCCCAGTCAGTAACAATTCAAGGCTTTTGTCCAGAGTGTGGAAAGGAGCATCTCTTACGAGACTGCCAATAATATGCCAAAAATCACTCTTATTAATGTTATTGGGTTAGTGGTAGATTCCATAGGAAGTGTCACTTCCACTGCACCCGTACAGGTAGTCACTAGAGCTCAAGCAACGCAACAAAAGTAAGGGATAAGCCAGGAAAAGAGCCCAGACGCTAGCGATATTGAGAGCCAAAATAAGAAGAGAACAAGAGCTTGGAGAGATAACCGTGAACGTATGAAAAGGCAATGGGCAAAGAAGATGAGTGAACTTGAGGAAAGTCTACGAGAAACCAAGGCCAAAATCATAGAGATCACATCTCAACCGCACTCTCACACATCCCCACCACTACCATCCCCATCACCCTCCATCCCTCCACCCTCTAATACACCCCACGTAACCCACCCACCACCCCAAGCAGGATCAGTATTAGCTGATCCCACTCCTGAAGATATAGACATGATGCTTAAAGCATATCAGGCCAGAATCCAAGAAGGGCCAAATGTCACGGATCATGACAAGTGTTACTTCTCCTTCCTTTGTAGCCTCCTTGATAGTTTGAATGATTGTAGTTGTTGTAGTTGCCATGATAATTGTTGAACCTTCCTCTTGAGTAGCCATAACTTCCTCTATTGTATCCTCTGCCTCTTTGATTCCTGGAATTCCTAAAGCAATTTTCAGTTGTATGATTAGTTAATCCACAAATAGAACATGAGTTGGAGTCTTGGGATCTCCCCCTGCCTTGTCTACCTCCTCTTCCTCTACCTCTGCCATGTCTTCCTCTACCTGCATAGTTAGCTTGATATGTACCTGCTTCATCATCCACTTTCTTTGCCTTTCCTTTGTTATCTTTGGACTTGCTTTTATCGGTGTGTAAAGCTGAAGATTGATTACCTTTAGAGCTTTCTCCATTTTTTATAAGCTTTGCCTCTTGAGTAAGTTGTTGTCCAATGAGTGTATTGAAATCAGGTACATGCATGTCCATGTACAAATCCATAGCTGTGGTGAATGCTTCCCACTTGTCATCTGCCTTCAAGCCATTGATGACCTGCCTTACAATTTGCTCTTCATCTATTACCTCTCCAATGCTTACCAACTGATCTGCTATGTCCTTGAGCTTTGTGACAAAATCAGTCACATTTTGTTTGGGATCCTTCTTGAGAGTTGTGAAATCCAGCCATAGTTGATGCTTCCTAGCTTTGGTACTTGAAGAGAAGAAGGCTTCAAGTGCATCCCACACTTCTTGAGATGTCTTACAACTTCTAATGTGAGGCAACAAAGAATCTGAGATAGAGTTGAGGAGATAAGACCTTGCAAGTGCATCCTTGGAGCACCATGTGCTCAATCTTTCTTGCTCTTCTTGTGTTTGTTGACTTTTGTTCCTGAAACTTGGCATATGTTCATCTCCAGCCACATAACCATATAAACTTCTACCTTGGAGATAAGCTTCCATTCTTAATGATCAATCTGAGTAGTTACCTCTGTCCAATTTGTGTATATATGTGTATGTATGTATGTATGTATGTATGTATGTATGTATGTATGTATGTATGTATGTATGTATGTATGTATGTATGTATGAATGTGTATGTATGTATGTATATGTATGTATGCATGTGTAGCTATGTATATTTGATTTCGTTTTTAATTTTCTTTTTGTATATTGTGGTTTGCAGACTTTCATATCTAGAGCACTGAATCGTTTGGTTGTCTGCCATTTTATAGTCAATCCATTACCTGCCTTGCTAACTAAGAGTTACATATTTGTTTACAAGGATTAACTACTAGCTAACTATGGAGGTATTAGGTTGTTTGAAAATAAGACGAGAAAATTTCTCTCGACGATTTTGGAAAATGGATGAATAATTCTAAAGTATGGGTGGACATGAAGTGTTCATTCAATGCAAGTTCTTGTTCTTACTGTAGCTAAGATAAAAACAAAAACCCGCACTGAATGAACACTTTGTGTCTGCCCATCCGTTAAAATTATTCTTCCATCCTTCAAATTCTTCGAGGTAAATTTACATCTCCTATTTTTCAAACGACTTAATACCTCCATAGCTAACTCATACTTGATATTTGTATGCAAAGTTCATAAAAGAGTTAGCAGTGCAGATATTAGGTCGACTAGAATCGGAGAAGCAGATGTGTCAGGAAGATTCTAAAGGTTGGGTGGACAATTCCAAACGTTAGATGGACAAAATATCTTCATTCGATACACATATGTATAATTTGACTTTACTCTCATAACATGTGTATATGTATGTTTATGTGTATATATATGTGTATGTATGTATGTGTATGTATGCATGTGTAGCTATGTATATTTGATTTCATTTCTAATTTCTTTTTGTTTATTGTGGTTTGTAGACTTTCATATAGATATCTAGACCACTGAATCGTTTGGTTGTCTCCCATTTTATAGTCAATCTATTACCTGCCTTGCTAACTAAGGCTTACATATTTGTTTACAAATATAAAATATCAGTTAGCTATGGAGGTATTAGGTCATTTGGAAAGTAGGACCAAATTTACCTTGAAGATTTTGAAAGATGCATGAATATTTTTAAAGGATGGGTGGATAGAAAGTGTCCATTCAATGCAAGTTCTTGTTCTTACCTTAGGTACAATAAGAATAAAAACCTGCATTGAATGGATGCTTTCTTTCCACCCATCCTTTACAATTATTCCAAGATGCAGGAGATATTGATTTGGTATATGTGCCTACAAAAGATAATGTAGAAAACATATTCATCAAAACTCTCCCAGATGAAAATTTTGAAGCTTTTTGCAAACCTTTAGGATTATTACCTTGTGGTGGCTGAGCTATCACTCCCTATATGTGTTCACATCATTCGCTCTAGGGGGGTTTGTTACACATATGTGTTCCTTGAGTAGCTTTGATGTAAACCTTTTTCCCTATACATGGGCACTTTTTACTCTAGTGCTAGCTAGAGGTTTTTTCCCCATGTTACCACATACATGATTTACTCATATGTGGTGGTACTTTGCACTTAAGAATATTATTCAGCTCTTACTTCAGTTTTGATCTTCGTCAATAGAAAGAGCTATTCCAACCATCCATCTTCTCTGTGTGTCTTGTTGTGTTTATGCTCCTTTTGTGTGATTCTCGCATGTCTCTCGCACTTATAAACGCATCCAATAGAGTTCTCATATAATAATGCTAAGCACTCTTCCACTCAGCATGGTCCATTTATGCTTATGTATAGGTTTCAGCCAAGAGTTCCTCATGTAGTAGGACTCCAACATGAGAAATTTTAGGCTATAAAGGACTTATTGGAAGAGATGAATGATATGCTTAGGCTTGCGAGAGCTCAAGATAGGGGTATAGCCTATGTTGATCCTCAAAGGATAGAAATCAACTTTGAGGCACGAGAGCAATTCTATCTTGGAATTCCCTCTAGGTCTAAAAACATGATAATGGGACCTTCTCGTAGACTTGTCTTTGGATGTAGAGGATAAAATAGGAAAAGTATATGGAAAATATGAAAGGAAAGGAAGTCTTACTTTCCCTTTGAAATGATGGACTTTCTTCTTCTGCATCTTTCTTCCACCTGATGATGATGTTGACATCTTCAAACTTCTATTTCATACCTTTTGTTCTCTTCATCTTGAAGTAGCAAGCACTCTTAACTTCTTCAAATGAACTCTTTCTCTTCCTCTAGTGCTAAGAGTAAGAGACAAAACAAACATGGTATACAAATGGAAGTTAATATAGAAGCATGTTTTACCATCTTCTCATATCCTTGAATCAAAATTCTGCTTCAAATGACTAATATGACTAAATTCATCAACCTTTTGTCTGAATGATGAATTACCTTTCTAGAGTTCCCTCTCTAGATACCTAGATCACATTTTGTATCTAGATAAAAACCTTCCAACCAACTTACAAGATTGGCTGAAAACAAAACTAATGTTCTCCACATTTGTCTTCTTAGATGAACTTTCTTGCCATGAAAGAGATCTCTCAAAACTCTCTAGGAAACCCTCTAGATACCTGTGATTTGATGTAGCTAATGCTTTTACTTTCAAAATAATGAAAGTGTTTAAAAGAACTTCTTCAATCCTTCAAATCTCTTCATAACTGCTCTTCTAAGATATGACCTGCAAATGATAATCTGATAGTAGAAACTGATACCTGTGATTTGATGTTGATCTGATTCCTTCATCTTCTCCAAAGCATTGTTCTTCCTTGAATTTGAAGTAGCCTTCTCTTCATCAAGTCTTGGTCTTCAAACAATAATTTTGTAAAGTATTTTCATACTCTTCCAAAAGTATTCGACTGCTAATAGATCATCAACTTCATACTCCACACTGATGAATAAACATGTGGTTGAATTGTCTAATTCTCAAATCTCTACTCATCTAGATTAAGTGTGTATGTCAAATGTTAAATGTTAGAAGATGCTCTTAAATCATATGTTGTAAACCTGGAAGTCTGGGAACCTGGGAATCTGAGAGCCTGATTGAACTCTGATATCAAAACCCTAAAGCTCTGATACCAAATGTTGGAAATTTAGTAGGCCCATTACTAATATCACAGGTCCAAGTTCCATGGGTCCATGATCTACAACATAAAGTTTAGCAATCTTCCAATATTGACAAAATGCAAACATACCCACTTAATCATACAAATGATGAGACAAAAGATAGAGAAAGACTAGCCAACGTGTAAAGTGTTACGTAGGCCACTTCTTACTCACACTATGATATATACAAACGTCAATTTACAATGTGGGAGCAAAACTCTCAACCACTCTATGCGAACAGAAATAGATGGATGAGTGAATGTACAAATGTAACAAACATATTCAGATGTATGAAAAGAAATTTGAATATACATGAGATGTGTGACCTAATAGGTTGTAGAAGAGTGAATATGAGTGACAGAAGGAGGAAGGATCAGTCTAAAACTGTTGAAGCTCAAGGTCAAGGACAAAGCATGGAAGCACATCAAAGAAGTGGACATAGAAGAAGAGAGAGCAAGTAGGGAGCTCCAAGGAGTGTATGTCAATTTTTCACAAGAATTCCCTACAAAAATAGTGATTTTCATCACTAAAAGCCATTGTAAATACCATTATCTATTTTTAGTAACTCCATTTTGTTCAAGCCGAGGAGTCCTCGAGCTTGAGGAGTATTAGAAGTACCATCGTACCAATTTTCATAATTTTTAGACTTCGTTTGAGCCCTCAAATAAGCCCTGGAACCTAATTTTTAACTAGGCCGGACACTAGGTCTGGACAGGGCCAAAACTAGTCAAAAAACTATAAAAAGAGCTAGAGAGCTCATTTTTGAGGGGAGCTTGTTAGAGAATAGAACTTTTGTAAGAGAACTCTTTTGCAATCTAAGCTTTCCATTGTTCCTCTCTTTGATCTTACTTTGTGCGCGTGTGTGTGTATGTGTGTGCATGTTTGTGTGCTTTCACTCACGCACTTGTGCCTTCACTTGCTCGTGGTCTTCATACCGGTCCTCACGTCTCCGCGGATTGACAAGTAAAGGAGGTGGTGCTTACGCTTGAGCTACACCAAATTTTGGCGCCGTTGCCGGGGAGAGAGCTTCGAGGACGAGCGTTGTGATGGTAAGATCGTAGATTTGCGACGTTGGAAGGTAAAAAAACTATCATTTGAGTTCATTTTCTGTTTTTTCCTCTTCATCTTCATCATCATCATCATCTCCACCTTCTTCCATCTTCTTCTTCATAGAAAATTCTTGTTTTTTAGTGCATTTTCACCATCTTCATACCATTTTTCATGCATTATTGTGTGGGAAGGAGTTAGGAGAAGCAAGGGAGAGCAAGCGCTGTGTTTTTTTCATGATTTTCTGCTCATACGGAGCTCGCCATAGCCGGCACTCAGAAATTTGAATTTCCCGCCAAAAAACGCGATTCTGTGATGAAAATCGCGATTCTGTGAAAATTCAAAATTTTTTGAAAAATCACGATTTTCAGTTTTCCCGCCTAAAAGTTGGTTGAAAAGAATCGCGATTCTGTGTTTTTTCTCAAAAAAACACGATTCTCTGCTCAAAATCGCGATTCTCAAAAAACACGATTCTCTGCTCAAAATCGCGATTCTCACCAATCACGATTTTCAGCAAAAAACACGATTTTGTGAGAAACACGACTTTCTGCTCAAAATCGCGATTCTCACAAATCACGATTTTCAGCCAAAAATACGATTTTGAGAAAAACACGATTCTGTGGAAAAACACGATTCTCTGGGACAAAATCGCGATTTTCAATTCAAAAACACGATTTTGAGAAAACACGAATTTTTGCTCAAAATCGCGATTTTCAATTCACGATTTTCTGCTCAAAATCGCGATTTTCATGTCAAAAACACGATTCTGAGAAAACACGATTTTCAGTCAAAAACACGATTTTGTGAATCACGATTCTCTGAGTCAAAATCGCGATTTTCAGAAACACGATTTTGTGATCAACATCGCGATTCTCTGAAACACGATTTTGTGATCAACATCACGATTCTCTGAAACACGATTTTGTGATCAACATCGCGATTCTCTAAAACACGATTTTGTGATCAACATCGCGATTTTCAGAAACACGATTTTGTGATCAACATCGCGATTTTCAAATCACGATTTTCTGCTCAAAATCGCGATTTTCAAATCACGATTTTCTGCTCAAAATCGCGATTTTCAAAAACACGATTTTGTGCTCAACATAGCGATTTTTTTTGGACTTCACAGCATCGCGATTTTCAGAAAGTTCACAAAATCACGATTTTCTCCAAAGGTCCTGTTTGCCTGTTTTGACCCCCAGGAGCCTGATTTGACATAACTTTCTCATCCAAAGTCCATTTTTTGAGCTCTATAGCTCGTTGGAAAGCTCGTTTCAAATCCTACACGATCTCAACTATTTTTTTCAAGAATAATGCGTTGATTTTGAGATAGGATAATTTGAAGTTGACCCTCAAGTGGGACTAGGGAACCAAGGGGGCTTTAAAGAATTTTGAACCATACCAAAGGGAAAATTTGGACTCTTGACTAAAGCTTATGAACCTGAGATCTGGTAGACACTTAGGCAAGGATAAACAAAGCATTAGATCTTCTGAGGCTAGTGTCAACCATACATCTAAGTCTTGGACACAACAACTAAGTGGTGATCTTTTACTAAGTTCAGACACAAGTGATTCAGAAATGTCTTTTAGCATGGGAAAACCTGCAGGTGGCTCAGGGACTGCCCATCTACAAACACCGGAAGGTCCCTATAAGACACAGTTGGAATATATTCGAACCAATCAATTAGGTTCTCGCATCTATGAGGATGGTCTGAGGCGATCAGTGGTCCAACTCAAAAATCCAGATCAATCCTTGGGACTTGAACACCCGGTGGTCAAGTTCGAAGAGGGTTCATACATCGATAAGGAAGGAACCATGTATGTGGTCACCAACCTACCAGATAGGACTGATGAGTTTGGAAATGTCATTCCTGAGAATGAAATAGGAGACCTAGAACAAGGAAACGTAGGACAAGGACCCCAGACTCCTAGAGGTAAGTCAGTTTTGACTCGAGTGATCACTCCGGACTGGATCCCTCAAGACAACAAAAGCATAGAACTATTTTTGAATAGAGAAACAGAGGAAGCCTTTTGGAGGTTCAAGCCAGATCAACCTAGCCAATTGGGCATAGTTATCATCTATGAATTCAAAGATCCTGAGATACCAGGCAAAGTTGTCTACCTAGATAACACATCAGAGAAAATTTTCTTGGTAACAGAACATGATAGACATGCATATACTTGGAAGAATGAAATGATTTTCCCCCCACCAAGATCCAATGTTTCCCATGGCCTCCAAGGGGTAGGATCATCCCAGGCTCATGAAGCCCAGAGAGAAAGAACTAGAGAGAGACCTGAGGTAAGCCTTGCACACACCGTGGGCAGGAATAGATCAGGATATGAAAATGAAAGACCTGAAAGAGAGAGACATCAAGCACATAGGCAACAAAGAGATGAACAGGATTTTCCTTTGCCTAGACCCCGGGAGTACCCAAGAACCCTTAAACCCAGTCACGTGATCAAGGCAATGAAGAACTATTTCGATGGGACAGGGGATCCTTATGATCATGTGGCCGAGTACAAACAAGTGCTGAGAGCCGAACAAATTGAGGACTGGTTCACCCAGTACGAGGCATTTGGTTTGACCCTTAAAGGCACTGCCTTAGCTTGGTTTCAACCATTGAGTAGAAACAGCTATCGCGATATAGGTCAACTGCTAGACGAATTCATTGTAGAATTTTCCAAGAGTGGTATCAGGCATAACACATCGTCCCTGATCCATAGTTTCAAGCAGACACCCCAAGAAACAGTGCGACTAGCAGGTAGAAGGTTCAGACAGTACCTGGAAAGATGCCCTGCTCCAGAGCTACCCACACCAGCCAAACAAGTGGCTTTGTTTTTAGATGGCTTACTGAGCACAAAGTTAAGATCCTATGTATACTTGAAAGATCCTAGATCCATAGAAGAGTGTGTGCGGACGTGCATAGACATAGAAGATAACTTGGGTGAGGAGTTAGGATTGTCCAAACTCTACAAAGATTCGGATAGTTCTACTAGTCATACTTCAAAGATCTCCACAGAAATAGAAGAGATAGCTGAGCAAGTTGCCAAGAAGCTGGGAGTCCAAAATAAACAAACACAGAGAGTCACTTCATTGGATCGGTGCTATACTTGCGGAGGTGACCACATGGCTAACGTATGCCCAATGCAAAACCAAAACATTAGAGAAAGGAATGCTCCATATTGCACTATTGAGAGAAAATACACAAACCACACGGCTCAAGATTGTCCCTACAATAGGCAGGCTGTTAGACAAAATTATCAGCAACCTTACCCACAAGGTAGGTATCAGAATCAAGACCAACAGCCATATTATAGACCACAACAGTAGTATCAGGTACCATATAGGCCACAACCTGTCTTGGGAAACCAACCACCAGCTCCAGCCAACGTGATTCCAGTCAAGTATGCTGTGGGAGAGGAAAATCCAAATAGAGCATTGGTGCCCCTAACCCCATGGACACCAGATAATGATTCTCATGCTCATAGTTTAGACTACTCCCATGAAGGTAGTCCACATGCGTATTACACAGAGTCACCTGAGCATAGTGAGATTTACTCGTATCAATATGAGGCGCCACCTATGGAGCAAAATTGGGAGCCAGAATACTCCAATGTCATGTACACAAATCCTAACCCTAGGCCCCAGTTGAGACAACTGAGACCACAAGCCCCTAGAGGATCTTGTTTCAGATGTCATGGTGACCATTTCATTCGTGACTGTCCCCACCCACCATCTCCGAGCCAAGGACAGGCTATCACAATACAGGCTTTTTGTCCTGATTGTGGCAAAGACCATCTCCCCAGAGATTGTCCAAGAAACCCCTCTAGTGCACCCAAGATTACACCCATTAATGTGGTAGGCTTAGTGGCAGATCCAAGTTCAAGTAGTAGCAATGTGGCTCCTATACAAGTTGTCACTAGAGCACAAGCCTTAAAACAGGATAAACCAGTAGAACAATCAGAGTCGAGTGAATCGGGAGAGCCTAGTAAGAGGAAAACAAGAACATGGAAGGATACCAGAGAGAAGGCCAATCGTAAGTGGAATAAAAAGTTATCGGAACTAGAAGAAAGCTTAAAAGAAGCGAAAACAAAAATAGAAGACATTGCATCTCAAAGCCCCTCGCATGCCGAAACTCCATCCACTCCACCTCATCCCACCCCACCACCCATTGTAAATAGACCGCAACCAGGGTCTGTTCTTGCAGATCCAACCCCAGAAGGCTTGGACATGATGTTCAAGGCCTACCAGGCTCGACTTCAAGGAGGGCCTACAGCGGCAAACCTAGACAAGAGTTACCCTAGAGCAGATTTAGAGATTGAACGGATGAAAATGTGCATGAAAATGGTAGAACAAGCTCAAGCCATACTTGAGACTAGTCAAAAGTTCAATCAGACGAACTCTATCAAATCAGATTTGCATTTCCAGGGCTTACTAGAAAGATTAGAGCAGTTGGTAAACAAACCACAAGTTTCTTTACCTCCTCAGGCTCAACCAGTTATTGAAAGAGGAAGCTCACCACCAATGGGAGCTTATGTTCCTAATTCCACGGATCCAGGAATACCTCCTTCAATTCAACAGTACTCTCAAGAATTCTTGCGGGAAATACAAGAAGAGAAATGGGCCAAGGAGAAGGGTAATTCCCCTCCTATTCCTGAGATTGATGATCTTCATGATCAATTTCCCCAAGACATCCCATCTATTTACGAAGATGAAGCAGAACAACAAGAGGACGAAAGGTTAGATTTTGAATCTAATACCTTAGAAGAACTGCCTCAATTTCCAGGCCCATGGGAATCTGAATCACTCCAGATTAGAGCTCCCACAATACTAGTAAGAAATGAAGACTCAGTGGTTCCAAGGAACACGGATGTCGTGAAGAACACTAAGGTTCAGTGTCATCTCACTGTAGAAGAGTTGCTCAAAGCAAAACCTGAGTTATGGAATCATGTGAAGGATCAGGTCCCAGAACTTGAGTCCAATATGCCAAAAGCAGGCTCTAAGCAAAGGGTACCAGAGATACCTCTAGACAAAATAGGGGACATGTGTGAGGGTGAAGAAGGTAATACTTATCTTCCAATCACCTACCAAGGTTACACAACCAAAGCAATCATAGATTCAGGTGCTGGTGTTGCTATTGCGACCACCTCCTTGTGGAAGCAATGGGGCAAGCCCACATTAAGACCAACTAGAATGAAGCTTCAAATGGCTGATGGTCATTTTGAAAGACCTCTAGGATTGCTAGAAGGGATCACTCTAACCACTTGTGGTGTAGAGTTTGAGCACACATTTGCTATATGTGACTTTGAGAAAAATAATGTCTATGAGATGATCCTAGGAAGACCCTTCCTACGACAATTGCAAGTAGTACAGGATTGGGGAACTAACTCCTTGTACTTACAGCACTTAGGGGTTACCACCAAGGTCAATTTGAAGGATTACACCTTCAGAGATGTACCACCCCTACAGTGGAATTCTATCCACAAAGCAAAAGAAGATTCCATCTCTGTGCATTCTGAAAGTTCACCTGATCCATCATGGCTGCATGAAGATACTCATTTGTGGATGTGCAAAGTCGCAAAGGAAGAGGAAAGACGTTTAAAGGCAAGGGAAGAAGGAACTTCACTAGGAGATAGTCCAGTTAAAGACCCAGCCTACACACCGATGATCTTTCCAGATGAGGAGTTTGAGCCTCATGGCTGGCCAGAAATCTTAGCCACCATGGACATTGCTGTCAATGAGGAACAGTGGACACCTCATTGTGATGAGGAGGGTTATGATATCTCAGTGTTCATGTGTCAACCCTTGCTAGAAGAATGTGACCCTAGTGATGTCATAGAAGAAGAAGAGAATGACGATGATCTGGAGTCTATTGTGATGGATAGTTGCTTTAACTCAGAGCAGCACTATCTAGAAGATATAGGAGTGTTCACCCAGAAAGAAGAAGAACCTCTCACAAGTATTAAAACAGTAAACTCAAAGGATGGAAGTGAGAGTAGTCAAAAGAAAAAGAAAAGAAAAGCAGTGAAACAAGAAAAGGAGGAATCATTGTTTGAAGTACCAGAAAACTTCAAGAAATATGAAGTTGACGACCGCAAAATTTTGGTACGAATGCCTAAGAGAGAGGCCATCATAGGAGAATCATATGATAATAAAGAAAAGACCAAGAAGATTGTAGTGACCATTGAAGAGAACGAAGAGAGATGCACATATATAGGAGATGACCTAAGTGCAAGAGAAGAAATGGAGCTTGTAGCTCTATTAAGGGAATATAGGGATGTGTTTGCGTGGCACTATAGAGACTTGAAAGGGGTAGATCCAAGAATTTGCTCTCATACTATCCCCATGACTGCTGATGCCAAGCCCACCAAACAGAAGCCCTACACATATAATGACACCTATGCAGCCAAAATAAAAGAAGAAATTGATAGGTTGATTGAAGCTGGATTCATCTATGAGATTGAGCATACTGAATGGGTGTCCCCCATTGTTGTGGTACCCAAGAAGAACGGGAAGTTGCGAGTGTGTATTAACCTTAAAAAAGTTAATGCCGCTACGATTAGAGATAGTTATCCACTTCCAATCACAGAACACCTATTGGAGCGTGTTGTAGGCAAGGAAGTTTATAGCTTCCTTGATGGATTTTCAGGTTACAATCAAGTAGCCATTGCCCCAGAAGATCAACACAAAACAGCTTTTGCTACAGAGTGGGGAATCTTTGCATTTCGGGTGATGCCATTCGGGCTCACCAATGCACCTGCAACATTCCAAAGGCTCATGTGTCATGTCTTCAAAGAGTTCTTGCGAAAGAGCTTAGAAGTGTATGTGGATGATTTATGTGCTCATTCCCAAGAAAGAAGGGTTCACATCCCTGAGCTCAGACAAATCTTCAACAAGTGTAGAGAATATCGAGTGTGTCTGAACCCAGAAAAGTGTGTGTTCATGGTGCGTCAAGGTAAAATCCTCGGTCATATTGTTTCTAAGAATGGAATCTCAACGGATGAAGATAAGGTACGAGCCATAGCGGAGCTGCCAAGGCCAAGGAATGTTAAAGAGGTACAAGCCTTTATGGGCCATTGTGGATATTACCGTAGGTTTATCCACATGTACGCGATCATAGCTAGACCCCTTTATGCCTTGTTGTCTAATTTTGAGTGGAACGACGAATGCGAGAATTCTTTCAATGAACTGAAGAAACGTTTGTGCACAGCACCAATATTGACCACTCCTGATTGGAATAAGCCATTCCATGTCCATGTGGATGCCTCCAATCATGCCGTAGGATGTGTGCTAGCACAACCCACAGGTGAAGGGAATTTAGATTTGCCCATAGCATATGCTAGTAGACAACTGAACCCAGCCGAAAGAAATTATACCACAACCGAGCGAGAAGGGTTAGGCATGGTATATGCTGTAAAGAAGTTTAGACACTATTTATTGGCCAACAAGTTCAAGTTTTTTACTGATCATCAAGCTTTGTTATATTTGGTCAATAAACCTTGCAATACTAGACGCTTAGTAAGATGGTTCCTCTTACTAATGGAGTATGACTTTGAAGTTGTTGTCAGGAAAGGTAGAACCCACCTTCGGGCAGATCACCTTTCTCACATCACTTCAGGAGAGTCACCGCAAGGAGTGTCTGACGAATTACCCGATGCTTATCTGTTCAATTTAGAAGTTGTTCCTAAATGGGCAAATAAGTTGGTACCAGTCCTAACCTTTGGCCCTGCAAATAAGAATGTGAAAACATCACAAGAAGAAATTGTAAAATCACAAAAATATCACATATTAGCAGGAAGCATGTACAAACAAGATACGGAGGGCGTATTAGCTTGTTGTGTCGAGGATGATGAACATAGTAGTTGGTTACAGCAAGCTCATGAGGGATTGCTAGGAAATCACTATTCTAAACAACGAACATTGCCGAATTTGAAACGTTTAGGAGTGTATTGGCCTAGCATGGACAAAGAAATACATGAGTGGATCAAGAATTGATCAATGTGCAGAGAGAGACCCCCAGTGGAGCATGCGACCCTTTATCAAGTATCATTAATTCCAGATTGGAGTGCTCCATTGGTAGAGTTTATGAGATCGGGAAGATTACCCAAAGAGGCCAGTCTAGCAAGAAGACGAAGTATGGAGCAAGAGGCTCAAGGCTATGCCTTAGTAGGAGAGAACCTATACCGAAGAGGTAAAGATGGTTACTTAAGACTGTGCGTTCATGAATCAGACTATTTAAAGGTCTTAGAGACTGCACACAGTGGTGTTGCAGGTGGACATTTTGGTCCTGACCGAGTGATTAAGACCATTCTATTCTCAGGACTTTGGTGGCCCACTCTTCATATGGATGCACATACCTATGTGAAGAAATGTGACACATGCCAACGTGCACAATACCCAGTTAGAAAAGACGAGATGCCTTTGAGGCCAATGATGGGAGGGCGTGCATTTTCCAAGTGGGGCATAGACTTCATAGGTCCTATTAATCCCCCTGCTAGAAACTCCCATGCAGAGTATATTATTGTAGCCACAGATTACCTTACCAAGTGGGTAGAAGTGAAAGCCACAACAAAGAATGATGCTCAGACTACGGCTAAGTTCTTATTCGAGAATGTGTTCACGAGATATGGACTACCAATAGAGTTGGTGAGCGATAGAGGCACATACTTCTTGAATGAAGTCATTGAAAATCTTCTCCAAGAATTCTTGGTGATACATAAGAAATCCGCCCCCTATCATCCACAAGCCAACGGACAAGCCGAAAGCACCAATAAGATCCTCTGTAACGTATTGACAAAATTAGTAAATAATAAACGCTCTGATTGGGACAAACAACTTCATCATGCTGTTTGGGCTTATCGAGTTGCCTACACAACGGTACTCAACGCCACCCCATTTCAGATGGTCTTTGGACAGAATGCGGTGCTACCACTGGATTTCTTAATCCCTGCTTTAAAAGTAGCACAAGAGTATGAGTGGAATGGGCATGAATTGTCCTCTAGGATCTTTGATCTCGAACGCTTGGGTGAAACGAGGCTACGAGCGGCAGCAGGCATCTACGCTGCAAAGAAGAGGCAAAAGGCATACTTTGATGCTCACATCAAGGATAAGGGATTGAAAGAGGGAGATCTAGTGTTGGTATACACACTAAAACAACATGCCCGTAAGTTGGAAAAAAGAGGATACGGACCCATGATCATTAATAGAATTTCCACCAGTGGTGCAGTTCAGTTGGCCACTCTAGAAGGAGATATCTTGCCAAACTATATTAGTGGCTGTAGAGTCAAGCTATATCAAGAACCTCTTACTGAGGATATGCTAATGAGACTCAACACTGCGAAGAAGCGAAAAGAAGAAGAGTTAAGAGTGAGAGAAGAAGCACAGGTAGAGGCCAGAGAGCGTATTAGGCGAAATAAGTTAAGACGATTAGGCCTAGAAGTCAACTCAAAAGCCCCAAAATATCACATGGATATGTGTCAAAAGTCAGACATAGCGACTTCTCAGGTCATTGACCGAAGACCCTTTGTGACCATAGAGATAGGACAAGGGAAGGGTGCAAGGACGGTGAAAGCATTGATTGACTCAGGTGCAGCAAGTAGTGCAGTTAGACTTTCCTACTGCCAAGACTTGGGGTTGAACATCAATCCCATAGAAGCTTATCTCATAGGATTGGGAGGTATGGAAACCCCTTGTTTGGGCGAGGTGGAACTTCCCATCTACCTTCAAGATGTTCCAATGAAAGTCAAAGCGCTAGTATGTCAAGATGAGAACCTTACAGAACCACTTGTCTTGGGTCAAGATTGGATCTATGACCATGCAGTTAACTTAAACCTAAGAAGTCAAATTCTTCAAGTTTGGGTACATGAACAATGCATTACATTAGAATTAGAGAACTGCATGCTCCTAGATCATGGCACCACACACTCTCCTAGTTCTTCCAAGACTAATCATATGAAAGAAGATGTTGTATGTGTCAAAAGCTCTATGATGCAGAAGGAGTCAATCGTGGAAGACCAGGTTCGAAGGCGGGTGGATCTTTCTTCTTCTCCAAAGAATCAAGTAGCCACAGTAGTGAGTCCACCACACAAGCAAACACAACCGTTCACGACAACTGCTACATCAAATAGAAAGACACCATTCGATAAAAAAGCAGTTCCGAGCATGAAGCAGATATGGGTACGCAAAGGAGAGCAACCACCAGCCTTGGCCCCACAAATCCCATCCATGCACACCAACCAGGCCAGAAGACGAAGGAAGCAGCTCAGACAAGCTCAATCACAAGGTATCCAACAAGTTTGGGTGCCTAAGAAGTTAGCTGCAGCTCAACAAGGGCAATTACAGATGTGGGTACCTAAGAAGCTCTTACATCCACAACAACCTATGTTCTCCCACATGCGAAAGGTCTCACCCAAGAAGCCAAAAAGAGAAGAGGGTAAGAACCACGTACAGAGACCCAAAGAAGATCAAATCAGCTCTTCAAGCAAAGTAGGAAGACGTGCAAAAAGGATATGGGTTTGGAAGCCAAAAGTACAAGCAGCCTCCATCGCACCAAAGCATCAACCACACTGGATACCACAGTTCAGAAAGCATCCAAAGAGAAAGACGTCTGAAGTGACCTCTACAGTGCCAAATGATGTTCTAAAATGGACTCCAATAAGGAGGATTACATCAGTTCGAGACTCAATGGATACCTCCACCAAGGTCGGCCTCAACCTCTACAAATAACATCGAAAGCCTCGAACGAGCAACAACCATGTGCTCCTTGCACAACCCTGTCTTTTGCACCATTCAGGTCATGCATTTCCAAAGTATGCATTAATATAGGGCCACATTACACGGCCGTGCATAGACACACTTGCGAATCCCATGCACAAGAGCACAGTGACATATGTCGAACGTTTCTATTGATACTAACTTTTGTGTTCTTGTTTTGTGACATCCTGTTCCTCCAAAAAAAAAAAAAAATGGAGAAAGAAAAATGGGAGAAGGTTTGGCTTATGAAACATGAATGAGTCATGCTTAGTTGAAGGTGGAACTATTGATTACTAGGCATTTATCAATTTGGCTAGAAGTGTGTCTCGGCCAGCAGTGAGATTATTGCTGCCTTATCTGGTAGAGGACAAGCATTTGGCATGAACATGGCATCTACAACTATGATTTTCTCTTACCATGGTAGGAATGAAGAGCTTGAAGGTCCGCAACTTGAGTGATGCTTAACTGCCTCATGTACCAGAGCATCCAAGGAGATATCTGTAAAAGGTAGTTCTGGAGGAGAAGACTCCTGCATATGGTGAGCTAAAGGGAATATGTGAAACTCAGCTTGGTGTAGTTACCCGATGTTGCTTGCCAAGGAATATAAAGCAATTCAATTCTCAGTATTTCCTGAACCAGTATGGAACAGTAGCACTGGTGAATGGTCTATGTCAATCAGCATGGTAATCTCTTAGGAACCGGCACGTGTCCAATATTCCTCGGCATGTCAATATAGGGAAGTGAACGTGCATGTGCCCAAGCTCAGAAATGCACATTGTTAGTGACAAATGTTGCTTTGAAAAGAGGAGAGGGGATCCACCACTCAAAAGATCTCATCAGTGGACAATCAACATGGACATTCATCAACAAGGTTCCATCCCAAAGGCTGAGTGTACGACATGAAGAGATGAACATCCATCGACCTTCTCCATGGTAAGCATCTTTACTTTGGAAACATCATAGCCATAATAGCGTAGGAAACCTCTTCGTCGGCATACCCTTGAGCACTTAGCTCAAGAGCCCCAATTTTTGCACCATTCTTCTTCCAATGCATTTCCCAAGTAAACATTCATAGGGCTACATTACAAGGCCGTGCACAAGGCACATATTTTCCTCAACCCATGCACGAACACACTTACCCATCACTCAATATGGGTTATGAGTACTTAGCATGACTACTGTGAAGATCAACTTAGGAAGATCTAGAAAACATCAACGGAGACTCACAACGACACAGTCATGCTGGAATCCAAGGCAGAAGCACATACCAAGAGACTACAACCTGCAAAGACTCACAGTGATAGATGAAGAACGTCGGACGACTTGTGTTCATACAGAAGGGACACTCCCTCTCAAGACACTACTTGGAACAACCACTACAACAAGGGTCTGTCAGGGACGACAGACTCGAGAGGGGGGGGAGTGTTGAAGCTCAAGGTCAAGGACAAAGCATGGAAGCACATCAAAGAAGTGGACATAGAAGAAGAGAGAGCAAGTAGGGAGCTCCAAGGAGTGTATGTCAATTTTTCACAAGAATTCCCTACAAAAATAGTGATTTTCATCACTAAAAGCCATTGTAAATACCATTATCTATTTTTAGTAACTCCATTTTGTTCAAGCCGAGGAGTCCTCGAGCTTGAGGAGTATTAGAAGTACCATCGTACCAATTTTCATAATTTTTAGACTTCGTTTGAGCCCTCAAATAAGCCCTGGAACCTAATTTTTAACTAGGCCGGACACTAGGTCTGGACAGGGCCAAAACTAGTCAAAAAACTATAAAAAGAGCTAGAGAGCTCATTTTTGAGGGGAGCTTGTTAGAGAATAGAACTTTTGTAAGAGAACTCTTTTGCAATCTAAGCTTTCCATTGTTCCTCTCTTTGATCTTACTTTGTGCGCGTGTGTGTGTATGTGTGTGCATGTTTGTGTGCTTTCACTCATGCACTTGTGCCTTCACTTGCTCGTGGTCTTCATACCGGTCCTCACGTCTCCGCGGATTGACAAGTAAAGGAGGTGGTGCTTACGCTTGAACTACAAAAACTGATAATCAGCAAACCCTCATCTGAACTTAAGCCATGGAAGACCTTAAGTCAGATAGGTGTGTGAAAAGATCACATACTTACAAAAGTAGCAAAGAATACTAACAAGTTTGCTGTCAGAAATCCTCAAACTCATATGAACATACCTTCTCGAACATCTCATCCAAATATGCATAAAGCATATATGTATTGATTCTCTTGTACATATGCCGAATAGGCCTCCTCCTGATATGGATGCCACTTCCATATACTTCAAGTAGTACCTGTGTGCATAAAGAGAACATGTACCTGAATTCTTGACATAAGATGT
This sequence comes from Ceratopteris richardii, assembly GCA_020310875.1. NCBI lineage: Eukaryota > Viridiplantae > Streptophyta > Polypodiopsida > Polypodiales > Pteridaceae > Ceratopteris > Ceratopteris richardii. Next base: position 121,375,068 of record CM035433.1, on the reverse strand, counting down.
AAATCTTATGTTAACCACCATCCAATGTCTTTGAACTACACCAAAATCTTTATGTAGAAGACAATCTTCAAATACATCATGTGGATGGCTGATCCACACCACCAAGCTGCTGATGGACAAGTCCTCTCCATAAGCAAGAGTGTGAGCACACTCTTCTTCTCCAAGAAGAACTCCATGGCCGCTCCTCAACATGCTCCAAGAGAGCACCATGGCTGCCCCATGTGCTAGAAGCACCACCTCTATTCAGGTACCAAAGCTCCAAATCTTGGCGTTGAACTAGGTCTAGGATGAATATAATGAGCCCATGACTCTTCTTATATAGTGTTGATTTTATACTTTGAAAAGCACTTGAATAAAGCAATTCCAAAAGCACCCATCGCGATCGTTATTGAAAAAAAAAATGAAAAAACACCGTCCATTCGCTTTTCCAAAAAAATTGATCTCAAAAAAACTTTTCACGTAATCGCCCCCATCATCGACGGGTTTTGAACCCAGGTGGTTGGGATAGGAGGTCTTTGCTTTAACCAAGGCACCCATGTTGATTCCTATAGGAGGATAGTAAAACAGAAGCAATGCATGCTACATACTGTGAGCAAACTTGATCAATAGACAATGTATCCATGTGATATTGCTTCCAACAGATAGATGGGTTACAGATTGTGGAGTCCATCTACAAAGCAATTTCTTGTTACAAAAGATGTTACATTTGATGAGCAAAGCACATGGTATACAGGGTCAACAAATGCTTAATATGCTGATGTTGAAGAAATACAAAGGAAAGGGAAGATAAAAGTAAAGGTGTATCAAGAAGAAGATATTGATGATGATGATTGTAAAAGTAAATTGCAGGGCAATGATGAAGATAGGCCAAGATTTGATCCAGAATCAAATGTAGCTGAGACTTCAAGAAGTGCAGAGGTCAGAAGATCTTTGAGAGAAAGAAAAGAACCTATCAGGTATAGCTATGATACATCTTTCTTAACAACAAAAGATTACGCTTATATTCTAAAGACAGAAGAAGATCCAACCACATATGAAGAAGCTAAAGGTAAACAGAATTGGGAGAAGGCAATGCAATAAGATTATGATGTTCTACTTGAGAATGAGACATGGGAATTGGTGCTAGGACCAAAGAACCAGAAGGTAATTGGATGTGGTGAGGTGTCTAGACACAAAGCTAGACTTGTGGTTAAAGGTTATGCCCAAACTTATGGGGTAGATTATGATGAAACCTTTAGCCGTTGCTAAGATGTCTACAATTAGAACTCTAATTGATGTCGCTACTTGTAAAGGATGGAAGTTGTCACAATTAGATGTGAAGAATGCATTTCTGAATGGATATATTGCAGATGAAGTGTACATGGAGCAACGAGAGGGTTCCATGAATTCAATTGGATCAGATTATGTATGTAAGCTCAAAAGAGCTTTGTATGGTTTGAAGCAGGCCCCAAGGGCATGGAATTACAGGCTTGTTAAATTCTTGAATGAATGTGGATATCAAGCTTCAAAAGCATATAGTAGCTTGCTAGTGAAGGCAAGTGAAGATGGGTTCATATATATGTGTATTTATGTTGACGATATTATTGTCACACGTATAGATGCTCAAGGAATCAATGAGTTTAAGAAGCAAATAGAGAAGGAGTTTAAGGTAAGTGATTTGGGAAACTTGTCTTATTTCTTAGGAATGCAGATTATGTATAGTCAACATGGAGTATATGTTACACAAGAGGGATACTTGAAGAATCTTTGGATCAAGTCTAAAATGGAAGATTGCAAGCATTCAACCACACCATTGGAGGTGAACCATAAATTGAGTAGATATGGAGGAGAAGAATTTAATGACATGAAGAAATATCAGAGTTTGGTAAGGTAGATTGATCTATGCTACCTTGACAAGACCAGACCTATCATATGCAGTCGGTGTCTTATCACAATTTATGCATTTTCCAAAGAAAACTCATTGGATTGCAGCTCAAAGGGTACTTAGATATATCAAGGGAACTCTGAGTGAAGGTTTGTATTATGGTTTTACTTCTGAGACAAGAATCAAAGTGTTTAGTGATGCAGATTGGGTAGGTAATTCAGATGATAGAAGGTCTAGTCATGGTTATCTCTGTTATATTGGAGATAAGTTAGTTTCTTGGTGCTCAAAGAAGAAACATATAGTTGCTTTGTCATCCACAAAAGCTGAGTATAAAGGAATGGTAGAGGTTGCAAAAGAAGTCATATGGTTGAAGACCTTATTGAAAAGTTTTGGAACTGATTAGAGTACTTCAATTATTTTTTGAGACAACATGAGTTCATTATATTTGGCAGCTAATCCTATTTTTCATGCTAGGACTAAACACATAGAGATTCAGTATCATTTCTTGAGAGAAAAGGTACTTAAAAAAGAGATTGAAGTATTGTATACACCAACAAAAGAGCACATTGCAGATATCTTGACAAAGAGCTTAGATGGACCTAAGCTACAGAAGTTTAAAGAGATGGCAGGAATAAAGAAGAATGATATAATCACAATTAGTGATTGAGGGGGAGATGTTGGAACAAAGCAATCCCAAATTGATGATTATGAAGAATTTGAAGCAAGTCAGGAATCAAAATGAAGCCAAAGAAGTCATTGAAGGAAGAAAAGAAATCTCAGTAATAAAGCTTGTATACATATGGACATTACAGATGAAAATTCTTGTACAATGGATATATTTGATCATTAGGATGGTAAGAAGTAATGTAATAGATGTGGGATGAGTCTAAAATTATATTTATATAATTCAATAATGTAAAGAAATGGAAGAGAGAGTAATTAGAAGCCAAGTGTCCATGAGATAGATGTGTAGGGAGTCATCTTTCTAAGTTAGCATCAAATCATTCTCTGATTTCTCTCAGCCTGATCATGCGGATCATGAAATATTTTGTATACATCTAATCTAAACTCTAATCAAGCTATTTTCAAAGTTTCATGGTCTACTTCTTTCCAGGTTGTGTGTATCATCAATAGGAACATGTATATGTAAAGCTTGTAGGTAGACCTCTCAAAGTCGCGCACTTTTCCGTGTCAATGTTTTGCTTGGATCTCACTGCACAATGTAAAATTTTTGATGAGTGAGCATTCAAAATATAAGTTGGATGGTAAGAAAGCTATGGCTAAAAGCATTTAGAAAAACGGGACTTGTGCTGTGAGAAATCAATCTTAGAAGTTGACTATGTCAAAGTAGCTTGTTCAGGAAGACATTTTCTGACATACTTTTGATCTTAATGATCAAATCAGAGTTTTAATAATGCTTTTGAAGATCTAATGGTTGATATGATTGTGCAAAGGTAGCATGGAGATATGTGCATCATTAGATTAAAGAAATTTGAATTAATGTGCAGGTAATGAAGTTAAATTCTGAAGCAGACTTCTTGAAGAAGAAGAAATTTCACTCAGAGAAGTGATAGTGAATGATTTTGTAAATCAAGGTAACATTTGTGTAAAGTTTGTTCTATGATTGGTATAGAGGTTTTCTTAAATTTTATAGATCAAGCCTTTGGATATTAAGAGGTCTCCAACACTTCTCAGCCTTTGCAGGTCTCATGTGATGATGCAGATCATTCCATTTCTGATGGAGATTTACATGATGCACTTGTTGATGAGAGAGTTGATATTGAGCAGACAAAAACTATGCGAAAATGGCTGGTGCACACTTTGCGTGACAGCAAATTAGGTGGACCTATATCATAGTGTACTCTTTCAGGGTCTCATTGTGCCTCTTTTCCATCAGATTGCTATGTTATTATTGCCTCTCATCTCTGTGAGGAGATTGAACCTATTTCGTTCGATGAAGCACAAAATTCTGAACATTGGATGACTCCAATCTGAATATGATGCTATCATGAAAAATGGTATATGGTCTTTATGTGACTTGCCTCCTTGCAAGACGGCCATTGGCACTAAGTGGGTATACAAGCTAAAGCGTAAACTTGATGAACAATTGACAGATATAAGGCTAAGCTTGTTGCAAAGGGTTATGTGCAAGAAAGAGGCATTGATTTTGATTAAACCTTTGCTCCTACTTACCAAATGACTATCGTTCATAGCATATGTGCACTTACATCTCATCATGGTTGGAATGTACATTAGTTGGACATTAAAAAAGAATTTTTTAATGGTGACTTGCATGAAAAAGTGTATGCTTTTCAGCCCCGTGCTTTGTGCAAAAAGGACATGAAAACTAGGTGAATGTTGGGGTGATCGACGTCTTTGTTAGTACCACTTTTATACCTCTAATAGTAGTAAGCTTCCGGTACCACCCGTCTGCCGCAGCAAAGACTCGAATCTTATCAAGCCTGCGGAAATTCGCTGCGCCACCGAATTAGTGTTAAACTATAGTGATGTTAGAACACCTCTATAATCAACAGTAGCTTAACAGGGCTTCTGCCACTCAAACTTTATTAGACTGTGCTTTGAATTCTCTTGGAATTCCACCGGAACTTCACCGGAATGTTACTGGACTGTCACCGAAATTTACCGGAATCTTACCGAAACGATCTTCAATTCTGTTCGTAATTGTTTCAAATGTTTATACGTGAAATAAGGAAGTGATGAGTGAACTCCCTTACGGACAGAACTCTTCTTGAAGTTTAGAGGAAAACTTCATCAGTTCAGAGTGCTATTTTTGGTCCGACTTTGTAATGTGTGTACATATCCATTTCACCCGAAACTTTGATCCGTATAAAGTAGAGACTTCTAGCTACAAGATAAGGTATGTCTCATACAAAACTCTACATTATTCTGCGAGATATACTTCGTGGTTCTTCCCGAAAAACACGTTTATTGAGTAAACCGTAAGTGACCAAAAGTACATATACGGTGAAACTGTAACTGTTAACTAACTTTAACCGTAACATAGAATATTCAAACTTCTACTCATACGAAGAATGCGCGCAGAGCTTCCACATGAACATGTGTTTTCTGTTGGTGCATGACAATCATCAATTGAAGGATTATGGAGAAATGAAGTCAAGGAGTCAAGAAGGAAACAAAGTCAGATGATTGAAGGAAGGACATTTTCAGAAAACTCAAAGATATGTACACATATGTACATTAGCTGACTTATACCCTTGTTTAAGTCATACACTTGTATATATTCATCTATAAATATGTTGGAAAATGTCGGGCAAGGAGAGCAGAAGAGATTTGAGAATAGGGAGAGAGAAATTAGTGTCATTAGACACATGAAGAGTGAGTGAATTGTCCATCCTCACTTAGATGTAAATTTTCTGAGAAATCGAGAATTTTTGCGCCCGATATTTTGCTGTCTGCTCCTTCTGTGCTTAATCTTTTGAGAAATCCTTTTGCACGTATCTAAGTCCATAGCTAATCTATCTATGGCTAGAATTTGAGAGGTTAATTGTAATCAGGATGTGAGAATTTTGATTAGGAACATTCATATGTAAGAATGTTCTAACAGTCGAGAAATCTGGCGCACATTTCATCTTCAATGAAATGATCATTGCTCAGTCTACAGTGTAAAGTTTTACACAAGTGAGGGCTCAAAATCTAAGTTGGAAGGTAAGCCATCTATGGCTAGAAGATCTTGATCAAACGGGTTCAGAGTTGGGAGAACCAGTGCTAAGAAGTTGCAGGTGTCAAAGTTGCCATTGCAGAAAAGCACTTTCAGACATAGGTAAAGTGTTTCACACATTTCTCAGTGTGTACTTAATCTTTTTGAGAGATTTAACTTGGCAAAGTTGCGCAACCTTAAGGCGAAGTGTTGTGCAAAGTTTTATCAAAAACTTTACAGAATTGATTAGTCAATGAGTGACTAATCTGCAGCAGACTTTTCTGAGAAGTTGATTTTTTCAGAACTTTCAATTTTTCTGATAATTTGGTGAAGATTCTCTAAATTAGGTGGAGTCTAAAGTTGATCTTGATATAGAGGTGATCTAATTCAAGGTCAACTTGTTCTTTTGGAGATTAACACTCTCCATCAGTGGTATCAGAGCAGGTTGTGTCAAAATTGAAGTGAAGAAGACTCCGACTATTGCAGAAGTACAAAACTTTACATCTTGAAGGTGCAGAAGGGTAAAGGTTGAAGAAAGATCAAAGGAAGACATACAAAGAGCATCAAAAGGATCAGAAGGAGCAACATTCGAAGTAAAGGTACACTTATTATCTGTAAAGGTTAAAGATTTGAAGCTACAGGTGAAGTAAAGATGGGAGATAGTCTCCAAATTGAAAAGTTGGATAGAGAGAACTATCCTGCATGGTCTATGAGGATGGAAGCTCACCTTATGAGCAAAGATTTGATAGGATATATCACAGGAGATGAAGAAAAGCCAGAATTCAGAGATCCTAGTGTTCCAACTAGGGAGGAGCTTGCAGATTTGAAGAATTGGATGAAGAAGGATGCTCAAGCAAGAAGCATCATCTACATGGCAGTCAATGACTATTTGCTTCCTCACATTAGAGGACTTGAAAGTGCTTGTGACATTTGGAATGCTTTGGAAGAGCATTTCCAAAATACAACCAAATCAAGGAAGGCTTCACTATGGGCAGAGTTTACTACCTTCAAGAAGAAGGCCTCACAATCAATTTCTGATTATGTGACAAAGATGAAGGACATTGCAGATTCTCTAGGTGCAGTGGATGAAGATATTGAAGAAGACAAATTGGTAAGACAAATACTCACAGGGCTAAGAGGAGATGAGAAATGGAAGCCTTTCATTTTATCTACAGAACTTTCATTAGATCACTTTACTCCTGATTTGAATCAATTGTTAGGTCATATGCTAACTTTTGAGAATGATATCAAAGGAGATGTTGATAAGAGTGCAGGTCATGCAATGTATTCTAAAGACAAGAAGAAAGTCAACAAAGGGAAGCAACAATCAGGTGAAGAAGAAGGTACTTCAAACCAAGCAAACTTCATAAGAGGAAGAGGAAATGGCAGAAGTAGAGGAAGAGGCAGAAACAACAAAGAGAATGCAAGAGCTTGTTGGATATGTGGTAAGACCAATCATCTATCTCATGATTGTTGGTATAATAATCAAAACAATGGTAATTATCAGAACTTTAATCAAAGAGGAAGAGGAGGTAGATTTCAGAGAGGAAACTTCAGAGGTAGAGGTGGTAGGAATTCTTTTGGAAGAGGTGGAGGAAGAAGCTTCCAAAATCAATCCTATAATAGCACCTACTACAACTATGCATCAGATCAAAAGGAGGATTCGACTCTCATTATGAATACATGTGAAACTTCACATGAGGACATGAGAGTGTTTTATATTGATTCAGGATGTAGTAATCATTTGAGTGGAAATATTGCTTTGATGACTGACCTAGATCATAATGCAATCAATCATACAGTACAGATAGGTGATAATACAAAGCATAAGGTAAAGTCAATTGGTTCAGTCAAGGCTAAGGATGGGAGCACTCTTCTGAGTAAGGTACTTTATGTTCCCACAATTCCAAAGAATTTGATCAGTGTAGGTCAAATTGTGGAAAAAGGTTATGAGGTAAGGTTCACAAATGATGGAGTTTATGTGGAAGACCCTAGTCAAGGGTATAAACAAGTTATTGCAGGAAAGAAAGAAGGAAGGCTTTTCACATTGAAGGTACAAGGAAATGTTGGACATGCTATGTTCACATATGGAGAGCAGAAGGTGTCAGAATTGGATCTTTGGCACAAAAGACTTGGACACTTTAATGAAAGAGGTATCAAAGAAATGATTAACAATGATTCAGTGCTTGGAATGCCTAACATTGCAGGTCAACACATGACATACAGATGTGAGGCATGTCAATTAGGTAAGGCTCATAAGCAATCCTATTCCAAGCATGGATTTATGTATTCAGAAAGACTTGAATTGGTGCATACAGATGTGTGGGGTCCTTCAAAGGACTTTAGTATAAATGGTTCAAGATATTATGTCATATATGTTGATGATGCTACCAGGTGGATCACAATTTATGTGATTAAGGAAAAGTCAGAAGTGTTTAATACATTTAAACACTATCATGCATATGCAGAAAGGATTACAGGTCAAAAATTGAAGAGACTAAGGTCAGATGGAGGGGGAGAGTATTTTTCAAATGAGTTCAATGATTATTTGTGGAATGCAGGTATAAAGAGAGAAGTTACTTGCAGGTACTCTCCTCAACAAAATGGGGTAGCAGAAAGAAGAAATAGGACTCTTGTTGAGTTTGCAAGGTCCATGATGAAAGAGAAGAATTGCCCAAATTATTTGTGGGCTGAGGCTGTTAATACAGCTACATATTTGGTTAATAGATTGCCTTGTAAAGCTTTGCAGGGTATGACACCATATGAAGCTTGGTGGGGTAAGAAACCTACCTTGGATCATTGCAGAATATTTGGATGCTTGGCATATGCATATGTGCCATCTCAATTGAGGCATAAGTTGGAGCCTAAGGCAGAAAAGTATGTATTCATTGGTTATGATGATAAGCAAATGGGATACAGGTTGTGGAGTCCATCCACAAAGCAATTTATTGTATCCAAGGATGTTACATTTGATGAGCAAGGTACTTGGTATGCAGGTAAATATAATGTACATGCAGATGATGAAGAAGTAGTGGAACAAAGGAAAGGTAAAGCAAAGGTTCAATTACTTGATGAAAGTGAGAGTAATGAAGTGCAGATTGAAGTTGAAGAGAGGCCAAGGTTTGATCCAGAATGTGATGAACCAGAGACCTCAAGAAGTGCAGAAGTTAGGAGATCATCTAGGCACAAATGGCAACCTACAAGGTATAGCTATGACACTTCATTCTTGACTACTAAAGATTATGCTTATTTGGTAAAAGCAGATGAAGACCCTTCTACATATGAAGAAGCCAAAGGGAAGAAGAATTGGGAAGATGCTATGCAAGAGGAGTATGATGCATTGATAGAGAATCAAACATGGGATTTGGTTCCCAAACCTAATAGTCAAAAGATTATTGGATGTAAGTGGGTTTACAAAACAAAGAGATTTGCAGATGGAAGTGTGTCTAGGTACAAAGCTAGACTTGTTGTGAAAGGGTATGCACAGACATATGGAGTGGACTATGATGAGACTTATAGTCCTGTGGCAAAGATGACAACCATCAGGACACTCATTGCAATTGCTGCTTGTAAAGGTTGGAAGTTGTCTCAATTAGATGTTAAAAATGCTTTCTTGAATGGTTACATTTCAGATGAAGTCTACATGGAGCAACCAGATGAGTTCAAAGATCAAGTGAGTCCAAATTATGTGTGTAAGCTCAAGAGAGCTTTGTATGGGTTGAAGCAAGCCCCAAGGGCTTGGAATTATAGGCTTGTAAAATTCTTGAATGATCTTGGTTTTCAAGCATCAAAGGCAGATAGTAGCTTGCTAGTCAAAGCAAGTGAAGATGGGTTCATTTATGTGTGTATTTATGTTGATGACATAATACTTACATGAACAGATGATAAGGGGATACAAATGATCAAAAAGCAGATGGAGAAAGAGTTCAAAATCAGTGATTTGGGGAACCTATCATTCTTCTTGGGAATGGAGATCTCTTATACTCAACATGGAGTATATGTGACCCAAGAAAGGTATCTTAAAAATTTGCTAACCAAATTTAAAATGGAAGATTGCAGGGTTGCACCTACACCTTTGGAAGTGAACCATAAATTGTCTAGGTTTGGAGGAGAAGAGTTCAGAGATATGAAACTCTATCAAAGTTTGGTTGGTAGCTTGATTTATGCTACATTGACAAGGCCTGACTTATCATATGCAGTTGGTGTGCTTTCACAATTCATGCATTGTCCTAGAAAGGAACATTGGATTGCAGGACAAAGAGTACTTAGGTACATCAAGGGTACACTCAGAGAAGGGCTGTACTATGGGTTTACTTCAGATACAAGAATCAAGATATATAGTGATGCAGATTGGGCAGGTAATGTGGATGATAGAAGATCAACACATGGATACTTGTGCTATGTAGGAGACAAATTGATTTCATGGTGTTCCAAGAAGCAACATACAGTTGCTTTGTCATCTACAGAGGCAGAATATAAAGGTATGGTGGAAGCTGCAAAAGAGGTAATATGGCTAAAGACACTTTTGAAAGTTTTTGATGTGATTCAGAGTACTCCTATTATTTGTGGAGACAATATGAGTTCATTATACTTGGCAGCTAATCCTGTATTTCATGCTAGAACTAAGCATATTGAAATACAGTATCATTTTCTGAGAGAGAAGGTCATTGAGAAAGAGATTGAAGTCATACACACTCCCACAAAAGATCAAGTTGCAGATATAATGACTAAAAGTCTAGATGGACCAAAACTACAAAGATTCAAGGATATGGCTGGAGTAAAGAAGATAGAGAAGAACCTCAATTAATGATTGAGGGGGAGCTGTTGGTGCATGACAATCATCAATTGAAGGATTATGGAGAAATGAAGTCAAGGAGTCAAGAAGGAAACAAAGTCAGATGATTGAAGGAAGGACATTTTCAGAAAACTCAAAGATATGTACACATATGTACATTAGCTGACTTATACCCTTGTTTAAGTCATACACTTGTATATATTCATCTATAAATATGTTGGAAAATGTCGGGCAAGGAGAGCAGAAGAGATTTGAGAATAGGGAGAGAGAAATTAGTGTCATTAGACACATGAAGAGTGAGTGAATTGTCCATCCTCACTTAGATGTAAATTTTCTGAGAAATCGAGAATTTTTGCGCCCGATATTTTGCTGTCTGCTCCTTCTGTGCTTAATCTTTTGAGAAATCCTTTTGCACGTATCTAAGTCCATAGCTAATCTATCTATGGCTAGAATTTGAGAGGTTAATTGTAATCAGGATGTGAGAATTTTGATTAGGAACATTCATATGTAAGAATGTTCTAACAGTCGAGAAATCTGGCGCACATTTCATCTTCAATGAAATGATCATTGCTCAGTCTACAGTGTAAAGTTTTACACAAGTGAGGGCTCAAAATCTAAGTTGGAAGGTAAGCCATCTATGGCTAGAAGATCTTGATCAAACGGGTTCAGAGTTGGGAGAACCAGTGCTAAGAAGTTGCAGGTGTCAAAGTCGCCATTGCAGAAAAGCACTTTCAGACATAGGTAAAGTGTTTCACACATTTCTCAGTGTGTACTTAATCTTTTTGAGAGATTTAACTTGGCAAAGTTGCGCAACCTTAAGGCGAAGTGTTGTGCAAAGTTTTATCAAAAACTTTACAGAATTGATTAGTCAATGAGTGACTAATCTGCAGCAGACTTTTCTGAGAAGTTGATTTTTTCAGAACTTTCAATTTTTCTGATAATTTGGTGAAGATTCTCTAAATTAGGTGGAGTCTAAAGTTGATCTTTATATAGAGGTGATCTAATTCAAGGTCAACTTGTTCTTTTGGAGATTAACACTCTCCATCATTTTCTATTAGAGAAGATGTGTACAAACAAGCTTGGCCTCTTCTTGCTCAAGCTATAGAAACTCTCCTACACTGAGTAGTTTCTTATTACCATCTCTCTCAGATGAATACTGACATTTCAGGTTTCTGTTATTCATCTTTACATACGCGATCTATGGCGTCTTCTATACTACATACGCGATCTCTGGCGTCTTCTATCTCTCTCTCTATCTGTATATCTGTATCTCTGCGTCTCTGCGCATCTGCTATATTTCATCTCTCCCTCTCTCGCTCAATTCTTGATTGATATATATATAGTCTTCATTCTTCCACGCTCTTCCGCACCTTTCACTTTTGGTATGCTCCACGATCCTTCTTTATGTGCGTTATGCGCACTCCCCTGTTCACTACTCTGTTACACGTCCTGTTCTCATATTTACAATTCTTCATTCGGTTTTCTGATTCTGCACATTTGTACAGTTTGGTCGTGCTTCTTTAATTCTGCTTCTCTTGTCTTCTCTACTTCCCCTTCTTTTTTTGTCTGGATGCCAAATTCGTGAGTGCTTCTTCAACAGCTCCCCCTCAATCACTAATTTGCATCTTCCGGTCTTCATATATCTTTCTTTCTTTTATACCTACCTTTTCTTTGAATCTGTTTATCTTTGTTCCATCCAAACTCTTCGTCAGCATATGTTGGAAGATGCATTTTTGAAAACATTTTTGAAGAGAAATAATTGTAAAATGATAGAAATTTGTAAAAATATTTATGCAATTGTTGTAAAAATAAGGAAGAGTCTTCCTTATGTAGGATAGAATCTTATGTATTTTTTCTAGAATTTTTGGAAACTCCTAGATAGCATATTTTTAGAATAATAGAGGAAAGGACCAAAATTCAAGTGTGAAAAGGGACACTTGAAAATGTATATAAGCTAATTTCCTCTATTATGAGGGGGTTGGTTAATCATTTGTGTACATGCTATCCAAGTGAATAGAGAAGGAGTTTCTGCTGAAAATCGTGTTTCTCCTCTTCTATGTGGTTTCTTAGATTTGTGAGTCTAGATCTTGTGTATCCATGGAGATTTGTGAGTTTCTATTGTGTAAATCTGTAGAATGTGTATGAAGAAAGTTGAATACTGTTGTGTTGAGTGATGAGTTGATGAAGAATGGTGCTAGAGCTGAAAATCGTCTGTTTGCACAGAATCAGGTGATGTTTTTTTATTTTGACTTCATAATTGTGTTCTGCTGATAAAATAGCATGCAATAGACACCCAGATTGTAGAAAATGGTGGAGATTTGCTCAAGATAATCGAAACCCTAGAAATTCCTCTTCATCTTCACAATTCTCAGAATTCCAGCCATTATTCTCTTATTTCTTGGATTCTATCATCTTGAAGGGGCTGTGGTCTCAAGAATACTTCCATGATTGACAAAATAAAGATGTCTTGTTGATTCTTTATTCTAAATGATTGGAGAGGACAACTCCAAAGATCAATAACAAATAGCATATCTGCAATCTGATCTTTTGTCGGAGTGTATACAATTTCTAACTCCTTCTCCATTACCTTTTCCCTCAAGAAATGATACTAAATCTCTATGTGTTTTGTTCTTGCGTGAAACACCGGATTCGCTACAAGATATAGAGAGCTCGTATTGTCTCCATGTAGAATTGGTATACCTTGATCAATGCCCAAGCTTTTGAGCAAGGTCTGCATCCATATCACTTCTTTAGCTGCTTCTACCAGTCCTTTGTATTCAGCTTCTGTTGATGATAAAGCCACTGTGTGCTGTTTCTTCAAGCACCAGTTTACTAGCTTATCTCCTAGGTATATTGTTGGAACCATGAAGTTATGAAGGACCTATGAAGCTATAAGGCTATGGAATACTTGGAGGCCTCCCTCGGATCTAAGGATACTTGAAGGCTCAGGGCCTTATGTGGTAATCTTCCAAAATTCCCATTTTCCCCTCTTGTATACAAGCTCTTTCATAGGAACTACTTCTTACCTATTTTTGTGAGAAAACCCATAAAAACTCAACCTTAGCCTTCTTTTTTGTAAAAGGCTCCTTTTTGAATTCTTTCCTTATTTTAGAAAAGAGAGCTCACTTTTGGATACGTGCAAATGCTCTCTCTCTCTAGGAAGATTCTCTTTTTGATTTTCCCAACTACCTACCTTTTTTAGAACATCTTTAGTTAATGAAGCCTTTGGCCACTTGTATTCAACGGATCCCTCTCCTCTCTTATATAAGGAGAAGCTCATTTTGTAAAAGGGGAGGTCCCTTGGCCATGGCCTTGGCCTCCATTTTGGTAATGGAAGAAGGTGTCATTTGTTACTCTCTTGCCTCCTTGTGTGCAATGGTGTTGGTCTTGCTGTATGGATTTGCATGTGTGTGTGCATGGTTGGGAGGATGTTCCCCTTTGCTCCTTGTGATGTTGGCCATTGTTGCCATTGATCCATGAGCGTGGGTGAACCTCTCCTCTCATTCCTTGCCCCAACTTGGAGAAACCTCTCACTTCCATGTGAGGCGGTTAGGGTTTGTTGTTCCCCTCTTCTCAACATTTTGGCGCCGTTGCCGGGGATGTCGGCCTTTAGCCGTTGGTTTTTCCAAGTTTGCGTGTCCATACTTCGTGAGATGCACCTTGACACTTGGAGGAGGATGAATACGTGTGGCCTTCGGTTGGCCTTGGGTACCTCTCTTCTTTCAATTTTTTAGTAATTTAGATCTTTATTTTTGTTTGTTGCACAGAAACACCCCCTAACCCCTCTTCTCTCACTCTCTTCATATACACACACCTCACTTTCACATATGCACACTCCCACACACTCATTTTGGCATCACTCTCCATCTCTGTCACCTCTGTTCTAGTGTATGCCTTGGAAAGGGGGATGGGTGGTACCCTTTCTACTCCCCTCCCTCTCTTCATTTTCATGAAAACCACAAAAAAAAAAAAACATGAAGAGAATGAAGCTTCTTGGTTGAACATCAAATTTTCTTTGGATTCCCCTCTATGAACGTCAAAATTGAAACTCAATGAAATTCGAGTTTGGGGTTTTAAAAGTTGTCAATTCTTAAGGTTATTGTTCCACGTTTTTTTTGGGATTGGGGAGGCTACGTGAGTTGGGAGTTGGTGGGGAATTTATTTCTCTCCTCTCTCTCTCTCCTCTGTTCAAATCCGCCAAACGTGCATGTTGGGGGAACCCTTAATTGGTGCATCTTTTCTCTGCGGGGTTGAGGCATCTTTTCTCCCCATGTGCATCGAGCGTTGCAGGTGCATCGAGCGCTGCAGAAGGCCGAGCTATGGCTTCTCCCCACACCTATGGCTGTTGGGCTCCTTGTGCTATCCGAGTCGGGATTCTTGGCTCTCCTCGTTCCTGAAGAACTTGCGAGCCTTGCGCTTGGTGTGCTACCGGGGGTCGTGCAAGGTGTGCTCCCTGCCACGTTTCTACCCTGTCCTGGGCTATGGCGGAGTTGTGCTCCTCTTGGTTCGTGGTCAAACCTTTAATCCACTCCCTCTCTTTTCCTCGGTCCTCCCTGTGTGTGCCTTTGTGCCTTTGATCCGAGCGTCTGCTTTACCCTTGCCTTGGTGGGGGGGAGCTATGGTTCCTCTCCCTCCTTTCCCCTCTCCAAACCATCCTGGGTCTAGGTCATCCATCGATGCAATTCTAGACCCCCTCGACTATTGCTCGAGACATCTCTGATACATCATCAGGCTCATGCTGGTTCTTGGCTCTGCATTGTGGTGTAGAGGTTCGAATGGATGGCTAAGGTGGGAAAGTTCTTGGTGTCGCGAGCTACTCAAAAATCCCTATGGGTCGTTTCTTGTGCTCCTCCCACGAACTCATGTGTGCTGGAGTTAACACAACAGTCATCTATAGACCACGAAGTTCGCTGCTTCACCTTCACAGATCGTGTTTTACCTCCTTGAATCGAGACAGTAGCTGCTCCTCTTTTTCCTCTCTTGAGCAACTCTAACTAGGGAAGGAATAATGGGCATTGGCCTCCTGTTGTCCCTTTTTTGTTATTTCTGTATTCAGCATGCAGGTGGAGCTTTGCATCCCCTCAGTACCTCTATATGGAAACGGTCGAGCAACACTCTGCTCCCTCTGGGGTCGTCTCCTCCGAACTCGTGGGGGTTGATGATGTGATGCTTCCCCTTCAATTTTTCCTATTCTTGAATCTTCTTCAACTACAACTTTTGTGATGCTTTTGGGCTCATAACGAAAGATCCATTAGAGCGTGCAGAGGAAACTTTTGCTTAAAGCTTATAGTATCGATGATCATTCTAGGTCACTTCCCCATGTCTCACCTGTTTGGGCTAGGGAAGGTATCTCTACAATCGAGAACAATAGTATACAGTGCTAGTGAAGAAAGCTATATGTTTGCATTCCCGAGTTGGAAACTCGAGCGGGACAAAGTCCAATGTTCTGCAGGATTTCATGTACTGGAACAAACATATGAGGAGGGAAATATCTATTAAACAAGGTCCTAGCGGTGTCCAGTTCTTGTGGTACTGAAGATTTGTATGCAATTTTTTTTTTTTGGAGATATGGGCAGATTCAAGACAATGATTCGTGTGAAGGTTACTAGAGTTGATTTATGAAGTGTTCATAACTATGATTTTGACTATCATTTTGTGACCCCTTTTAATTACTATGTTCTGGGGTTCATGTCACTGCCCCTCGGGGGATTCTATTCCTCGGGGGCAACTTCTTGTGTTGCATTCTCTAAACAAATGGTTGTTTATCTTTTGAAGAGCACACTGTTCTCATCCACATTTGAATATGCATTGCCCAGTGATACTACATCCATCCTCCATCGAAATCTTTTTGAAGCTGGGAACCACTGCTATGTTTGTAACAACTCTTTTGATTTGGGCCTTCGAAGTGGCATGTTGCAATGTATGCACTATACAAAAGGTATGTGAAACCTCTTAGGTGGCTGTGCAGACCTCATTAAGTTGTGCATGTCTTCCTACTTAACAAAAGGGTACAGAGTTATTGCCACTACCATGTGGGAATGAGAAATTTCTTGGCGTACCATAAAATAGATTTGGTTACCTTTTTATCGTACACAAGTCTGTTATAAGGTGTTGGGACATGCAGGTATAGTTCAGAGGTATGCTCACTCTTCCTGTTGTATGCTAACTCTGAGGTTCTGATAAAGTTCTGTCTTTACTTTGGAGTCACTGGAAGTCATTTAATGAAGAATTTAAGCTTTGTGTTCATCCTCGCTCTATTTCATTCATCGTTCCTGTGTGTTTTGACAAAGTATAAACTGCTAAGTGTAATTTCATGTTTTGTTGCATATGCTTGAGCTTGAATACCACAGGCTTGCAGGCCCAAGTGGCACGGTGCGTAAAACAAAGGTGAACTCTTTTGATCTGAGTGATTTGACCAAGGAACATCCTTATAGGAATAATGTCTTTCTAGGTGGCCATTACTGTGAGCTGTTTTCTGTGTTTGGATTGTGGTGCCATGCTCTCCAATTTAATCTAGTCCATCTTGTTTATGTTTGGCATATGCTCATAGAACCACATACTCACCTGGGTGTGATGGAGGATTCCCTAGCTCCTCTTCGAAGTTGGTAGTACTCTTTGTACGAAGGTGGATATGGGAACAGCTTGCCTCTTCACTTTCTTTTGAGAAACACGACTATGCTAGTTGAAGCAACATATGCTCTCCTTTGCCTCATAGTGATGTTACTTTTTTCAATTATGTGTGCTTTTTTGCTTGAGGAGCCAATGCATTCTTAATCTATGCATTAGTACAACTGCCCTATTTAAGGATAGCGCTGACCTGGGATTGGGCTAACTTCTCTTGCCAACATTTTGGAGGCTAAGATACGAGTTTTTTTGAAGGATGTCATGTTATGAATGTACATGATTTTACAAGGATGTTATTCTTGCAGTGCTTGCTGTTTCACATTCAGTGGAAGAAGAACAACTGTGGAGTATGTTTTGTATAATGTAGGGTCTTCCTCAATGTTCTGAGTATTGATGTTTTACGCATGAATAGAGTTCTTGCTATTCTGTTTTTTATATTATATATAGGATTGACTGAAATAGTGTTTGGTTGGGAAGTTTCTCACAGGGTTGAGAGGTTGAGATGCACTAATATTTTTTATGATTGCCATATGGGGAAATGCCTGGGGGGGTGATAAAGGTTATCTGTTTTCCTTTCAGCCACTCCTACATTGTGCTGGGATACTTCATCTTAAGAGACTATAATGATCTCTTTATACCAATCAATTCTATGACATTTTCATTTGATTATGATTTTTCTTGGTGAAGGTGCTACGAAATGATGTTCAATCTTCTCTTTTGTATTGTTCATGATGCCCCTGAACTCATCATTGATAGATGAGGATTTCTAAGATGGTTGCTAAACTTTTACTCACACTTTGTTGGTAAAAAGATGCTTGTCATACCTTGAAGGAAGGAGTTGTTCTCTTTTGGGAGGTTTGCCAATGCAATATATTAGTTGTTAATATGAAGTTTCAATCTTGCTTCTAATAAAGACTTTCACGGTTCATCACTTTCCCACCCCACTTATGGCCCTCACAGTGTCCTATGTGCAATATTGTAACCTACATTTGAGATAACGTGCTGTTCTTACCAATTAATGTCTACACCACACATTCTAAATCAATGGAAAACTCAAGGACATTGGTAGAAAGCACTAATTGAAACTCTCCCACCTCATGATTCAGTGCGTTCTGTAACACCTACATGTGTTTTAAATACATAGATGAGGAAACGTGCATCTGAATAATTGTCGTACTATAAATCTTAAGGTTCAAAGTTCCTGATGGGTTGTTGGCTCCTAGTCTTTCGAGTTTTTTCTGTTGATCCCATTGTAGGAAGCTGCTGCAATTGGTGCTGCATTAACTGAAGAAAGGAATGTATACAAGTTCGATATTGGTGCTTCCGAATCTGCTGATCCTTTAAGAGAATCGACGTTTCAAGAAAGTTTTCTAGCATGCTGAACTCAGGGTCTCTAATGATGCTTGAGAATGTTTCAGTGCGACAGGGATCCCACCTATATTGGGTCACAATTTAATTTAATATAGGATCAACTGTTAACTGTATGCTTGGTTAGTATGCTTCTACTTTTGCACCCTACAATGGAAATATGAATAACTCAATTGACTTGTTCTCAACTTAATTAAGCATGAAGTCAAAGGAGAAAGTAATTGTTTTTTGCCAGGGAGTTAAATCACTGGTTTCACAATACTCCTATAGCTCTCCTTAAAAGACTTGTTTGCTGAGAAGATTGGCAGCTTTGCATGTGCAAAATAAACCTTATGCTTATAGCTATTGTGAAGATATGTGTTGCTCTGAAGATCATCAATATACACCTTCAGTGTGGGCAGATCCTTTGGGGATTTTGATTTTCTACTTTCTAACCACATAAATGTAGAATGGATCTTCATTTGCTCAGAAACCGTTCGAATTCGTGCAGGATGAAGAAGGGGATGACTCTAGCCCCAGTTTTTTAGGGCTAACTATTGATCCATCTTTTGTTAAATGCAAAACTGAACATGTGTCCTAGGATTGTGGCCCTTATTTTCACTTCCTTTGTTTTGTGAGGATTGTTATGCACTTGGTTAAAAAGTTCAGGATTTGTGTCTCTCTGGCAGGGAAAGACAAGCTCATTATAACGACTTGAAGAGCTAATCTGACTTAATGTCCCCTGAAGTGGAAACTAAATTTGAAGTAAATGTTTACCTCATTATTAGGTGCAACCTACTTGCTTTTTGCATGTTATTTCAGGTTTTGGAGCTGTTGGAGAAGGCCTTTCCAGCCTTACAAAGGACTGCACAGGGGGATGCATGCTGGGCTGACTGCCTCCCAAGGGGATTGTGTCGCCTAGCTCTGACGACTGAAGATTTGCAGCTTGAAGTAAAGATTGAAGACTTGCGGCTTGAAGCCTTGCAGACTGAAGAATTGCAGATTTTGAAGACTTGAAGATTTTCATACTTGAAAGACTCTACCTTGGGTCGGAAGTGGATTGTGTCGCTCAGCACCGAAGACCTGAAGATTTGAAGACTTGAAGACCCAAAGACTTGCAAACTTGAAGACCTTGAAGACTCAACATGACCTTGATCAGCTATGTATGGTCCTTTTTTCTCAGCTTTGTCGAGGACGACAAAGACTAGGTGGGGGAGGGTGTTGGAACCATGAAGTTATGAAGGACCTATGAAGCTATAAGGCTATGGAATACTTGGAGGCCTCCCTCGGATCTAAGGATACTTGAAGGCTCAGGGCCTTATGTGGTGATCTTCCAAAATTCCCATTTTCCCCTCTTGTATACAAGCTCTTTCATAGGAACTACTTCTTACCTATTTTTGTGAGAAAACCCATAAAAACTCAACCTTAGCCTTCTTTTTTGTAAAAGGCTCCTTCTTGAATTCTTTCCTTATTTTAGAAAAGAGAGCTCACTTTTGGATACGTGCAAATGCTCTCTCTCTCTAGGAAGATTCTCTTTTTGATTTTCCCAACTACCTACCTTTTTTAGAACATCTTTAGTTAATGAAGCCTTTGGCCACTTGTATTCAACGGATCCCTCTCCTCTCTTATATAAGGAGAAGCTCATTTTGTAAAGGGGAGGTCCCTTGGCCATGGCCTTGGCCTCCATTTTGGTAATGGAAGAAGGTGTCATTTGTTACTCTCTTGCCTCCTTGTGTGCAATGGTGTTGTTCTTGGTGTATGGATTTGCATGTGTGTGTGCATGGTTGGGAGGATGTTCCCCTTTGCTCCTTGTGACGTTGGCCATTGTTGCCATTGATCCATGAGCGTGGGTGAACCTCTCCTCTCATTCCTTGCCCCAACTTGGAGAAACCTCTCACTTCCATGTGAGGCGGTTAGGGTTTGTTGTTCCCCTCTTCTCAACATATATCATATACCCATGTGTTGATCTTCTGTCATCCTGGTTACCTGCCTAGTTTGAGTCACTGTAGGCTCTCAAATTTATATCTGACGTATAAGGATAGTATAATCCTTCCTTAATAGTTCTCTTTATATATCTGAGAACTCTTTGACCTGCAATCCAATGTGGGTCTTTCGGACAATGCATAAACTGTGATAAAACTCCCACTGCATAACTCAAGTCAGGTCTCGTTAGTGTAGCATAAATCAAACTACCTACTAACGACTGATACTTTGTCATATCTTTGTAATTTGCGCCATCATATTTACTGAGTTTGTGATTGGCTTCAAGCGGTGTTGAAGCTTCTCTGCAATTCTGCATATCAAATTTCTTCAATATATTCAGAAGATACCTTTCTTGTGATACATATACGCCGTGATCTGTATAAGTGACTTCCATTCCAAGAAAGTATGACAACTTTCCTAGGTCATTGATCTTAAACTCCTTTTCAAGAAGTTTCTTCACCTCTGTGATTCCTGCATCTGAGGTACCTGTAATTATTATGTCGTCTACATAAATGCAAATGTAGATCATTCCTTCGTCTGTTCTTTTAATGAGTAGACTTGCATCTGCCTTTGAACTTTGGTATCCAAGTTCGTTTAGATACTTCACGAGTCTGTAGTTCCAAGCTCTTGGAGCTTGCTTTAGTCCATAAAGTGCTTTTCTTAACCTACAAACAAAATTTGGGTATCTGGAATTTACAAACCCTTCCGGCTGCTCCATGTAAACTTCATCTGATATATATCCGTTGAGAAATGCATTCTTGATGTCTAGCTGACTTAGCTTCCATCCTTTTGATGCTGCTATAGCAATCACTGTCCTTATGGTTGACATCTTTGCCACCGGACTAAACGTTTCATCGTAATCTATGCCATGCGTCTGAGCATAGCCTTTGACTACCAGTCTAGCCTTATATCTGGCTATCCTTCCATCTGCAAGCTTCTTTAATTTGTAAACCCATTTACTTCCAATTACTTTCTTACCATTTGGTTTCGGAACAAGTTCCCATGTCTTGTTCTCCTCTAGTGCAGTGAACTCTTCTTCCATTGCTTCTTCCCATTGCTTCTTTCCTTTAGTTTCAGCATAGCTCTGAGGTTCTTCATCACCTTTGACCATATATGCATAGTCTTTCTGAGTTATGTATGAAGTATCATACGAGTACCTTTCCGGTTGTCTTCTAATCCTACTTGACCTTCTTGGTTCACATTCTTCATAAGTGTCTGAATACACTTCTTCATCTTCATTTCTCATACCTGATCCAGTCCTGGACGTACTTGCCTTCATATGATCTTCATCTCTATTTACTTGCACAATTGATTTCCCTTTCTCTTTTCTTCTTACCTCTTCTTCAAATTCTTCAGTTGTTTGACCTTGATCTGTAAACCAGCTTTTCTGTTCATCAAACGTAACATCTCTTGAAACAATAAATTGCTTAGTTAGAGGACTCCATGACCTGTAACCCATCTGTCTTTCATCGTATCCGACGAACACATATTTTTCTGCTTTCGGTTCAAGCTTATGTCTGAGTTGAGACGGTACATAAGCATAAGCAACTGATCCAAACACTTTGCAGTGATCAAGTGTTGGCTTCTTTCCCCACCAAGCTTCATAAGGGGTCATTCCATCTAAAGCTGTACATGGTAATCTGTTTACCAAGTATGGGTCGATGTGTTTACGGCTTCAGCCCAAAGATAATTTGGACAATCCTTCTCGTTTAACATGGCTCGTGCAAACTCAACTAGAGTTCTATCCATTCTTGGGATCTTCTACAAATACTCCTTTATTTGTAAATCTGACTTGAAAACCTTTCTCAACTATCTGTCCTACGCTAATCAACTTTTTGGTATTGTCGGAACATATAAAACATTGGTTAGCAAATCTGCTCCACTCTTACATTTCACTTTTCCAATTGAATGAACACTATGTCTTGTATTGTCACCTATTTGAACAGTGTGACACGAACTACCTTTTTCCAGTTTTGACATCAATTCTATATTTCCTGATAAGTGATTAGAACATCCGGAGTCAATGTAAAATACCTTCAGGTCTTCGTTATCTGATGTGCTGATAGAGTTCATCATCAATGACGTATGACTTTCATTCTGAGTGTCATTTGCGTAGTTGTTGTAGGTGGTGTTGTAGGATTGATTTTGTCCCCAACTTCTTGTTCCACCTCTGCCATAGCCTCCTCTTTGGTTTTGTCTACCTCTTTGATATCTTCCGCTTCTACCTCTGCTATTACTATTCTGATTTTGATTTGAACCTTGTTGATTATGCCAACAGTCATAAGCCAGATGATTACTTAGTCCACAAATCCAGCAAGCTTTCTTGTTGATATTCTGACTGCTTCTTCCTCTTCCAAAGCCTCTTGCTCTTCCTCTGCCGGTGCCTTTGCCTCTAGCATAATAAACCTGAGAACTCGACTCTTCTTCATCTTTTGACTTACCTTTATCTCCTTTCTTTTTGTTCTTCATGTACATTGCAGAGCTTTGTCCTTTATCTCCATCTCCTTTCAGGTCTTGCTCATATGTGAGCATCAATCCTAGCAATTGATTTAAATCTGGAACAAAATGATTTAAAGAGAGTTCAGTTGAAAGTACAAAAGGTTTCCACCTTTCATCTCCTCTCAAACCTGTGAGCACTTGCGCTATCAATCTGTGGTCTTCGATATCTTCATTTATGGATCCAAGACTGTCTGCTAGATCCTTCATTTTAGTAACATAGTCACTAATGCTTTGATTCGACTTCTTTTTGAACGTTGTGAATTCGGACCATAAGCTAGCCTTCCTTGCTTTCGTAGTATTTTGGAAATGGTCCTCCAATGCACTCCATATGTCCTCCGCTGTTTCCAGGCCTCTAATATGCGGTAGTAGATAATCTGTAACAGTACTATAAATGTATGCTCTTGCCATTGCATCTTTCTTCTACCACAGCTTCAAGGCTTCCAATTCTTCTTCCTTTGGTTGTCTATTGACTTCAAAGGTCGGCTTCTTTTCTTCTCCGGTCACATACATCATTAAGTCCTTACTCATAAGTAAGGCTTCCATGCGCATTACCCATGCGGGATAATTATCTCTGTCCAGCTTGTCAATAGAGACATGTTCTTCCATGATCTTGTTTTCTTTCTTTACTCTGACACCTCTTGTTAGATTTTACGGCTCTGATATCACTTGTTGTGGTGATTAACCTGCTCTGATACCACTTGTTGGGGTGATCGACGTCTTCGGTAGTACCACTTTTATACCTCTGATAGTAGTAAGCTTCCGGTACCACCCGTCTACCGCAGCAAAGACTCGAATCTTATCAAGCCTGTGAAAATTCGTTGTGCCACCGAATTAGTGTTAATCTACAGTGATGTTAGAACACCTCTATAATCAACAGTAGCTTAACAGGGTTTCTGCCACTCAAACTTTATTAGACTGTGCTTTGAATTCTCTTGGAATTCCACCGGAACTTCACCGGACTGTTACTGGACTGTCACCGAAATTTACCAGAATCTTACCGGAATGATCTTCAATTCTGTTCGTAATTGTTTCAAATGTTTATACGTGAAATAAGGAAGTGATGAGTGAACTTCCCTTACTAACAGAACTCTTCCTGAAGTTTAGAGGAAAACTTCATCAGTTCAGAGTGTTATTTTTGGTCCGACTTTGTACTGTGTGTACATATCCATTTCACCGGAAACTTTGATCCGTATAAAGTAGAGACTTCTAGCTACAAGATAAGCTATGTCTCATACAAAACTCTACATTATTCTGCGAGATATACTTCGTGGTTCTTCCCGAAAAACACGTTTATTGAGTAAGCCGTAAGTGAACGAAAGTACGTATACGGTGAAACTGTAACTGTTAACTAACTTTAACCATAACATAGAATATTCAAACTTCTACTCATACGAAGAATGCGCGCAGAGCTTCCACATGAACATGTGTTTTCTATTAGAGAAGATGTGTACAAACAAGCTTGGCCTCTTCTTGCTCAAGCTATAGAAACTCTCCTACACTGAGTAGTTTCTTATTACCATCTCTCTCAAACGAATACCTGACATTTCAGGTTTCTGTTATTCATCTTTACATACGCGATCTATGGCGTCTTCTATACTACATACGCGATCTCTGGCGTCTTCTATCTCTCTCTCTATCTGTATATCTGTATCTCTGCGTCTCTGCACATCTGCTATATTTCATCTCTCCCTCTCTCGCTCGATTCTTGATTGATATATATATAGTCTTCATTCTTCCACGCTCTTCCACGCCTTTCACTTTCGGTATGCTCCACGATCCTTCTTTATGTGTGTTATGCGCACTCCCCTGTTCACTACTCTGTTACATGTCCTGTTCTCATATTTACAATTCTTGATTCGGTTTTTTGATTCTGCACGTTTGTACAGTTTGGTCATTCTTCTTTAATTCTGCTTCTCTTGTCTTTTCTACTTCCCCTTCTTTTTTGTTTGGATGCCAAATTTGTGAGTGCTTCTTCAACAAAGAAGACATTATATATGGTTTAAAGCAAGCACCTTGTGCTTGGTATCAAAAGATACATGCTTATCTCATTTCACATGGTTTTGAGAACAGTCCAACTAAAAGTACCTTATATGTGAAGCGGGCTAATGATGTGCTTCTCCCAATTAGTTTGCCTTTCATTTACATATGCTTGAAGCATATCTTCTAGGATTTGGTTAACCCTCTCTATTTGCCCATCCATTTGTGGATGTTCAACTATGCTTATGCTAAGTTTATAATTCAATGTCTTGAAGATTTCTCTCCAAAGTTGGCTACTAAACATCCTATCCCAATCTAAAACAATATCTAATGGAAGGCCATGTAAGTAGTGTAGGTTCTCAACAAAGAACCTAGCCAACTCAAGTGTCTTCACTGTATTTCATGTTGGAATATACCTATCCATTTTTCTTAACTATCTATGATTACCCAGACTAAGCCATGCCTTCTTTGAATGTGAGGTAATCTGACTATAAAATCCATTGAGACACTCTCCTAGGTCCCATTGGGAATATCCAATGTGTGGAGAAGACCTCCTATATTGAAGCTCTCCACTTTATTGAATTGGAATTTTATGCATTTAAGCACATACTTTAGGATGTCCTTATAAAGTCTCGGCCAATAAAACTACTTCTTAGCAAGATCATAAGTCTTGTTAACTCTTGGGTATCCCACACTAGGTGTATCACGACACTCATGCAATATATGCCATCTCATCTCAAAATATTTAGGGACACACATCTTACATTTATATAATAGATATCCATCACGCATATTGTAGTTCTTCCACTTGAATCCTTCTTGATTATTCATCTATACTCAATCCTCTTTTGAAACCCTTGTATCAAGAATCCCTTTTTCTATGCCTTCCCAAACCTTGGTATGTGTACGATCAAACCTAAATTTCCCTCTGATGGACTCAAGTAGCTCAGTAGTGATCTGAGTAAAACTCATTCCATTGAGCAAATACATGTGGTTAAGTGAGTCAGCCACCACATCAAATTTATCCTTCCTACCTAAACTCATAGTCAAACTCTTGAAGGGTCTCTAGCCATCAAGCCTTACAACCTTTTAAGGTATATTTGATTAGAGAGCCACTTAATACTCTCTTTCTAAAACACTATAGTAACCTAGGTATCATATAAATAATGACAACACTTCTTCAGAGCATGGGCAATTGCATCCAACTCCTTCTCATAGATGGAATAATTCTTCTGAGGTGGTTCTAGCTTTTTGATCTCAAAGGCCGCTAGTTGACCATCATGAACTAAAATAGCTTTTATAGCAAAATTCTCACGTTAGTGTCAAGCACAAAGGGTTTATTGGGATCCATTATCTCCAAAAATGGAATTGTACCAATCACTACCTTAAAATTTTCCAAATTTTTCTTCTATTCATCTCTTGAATGAAAGGTTTCCCTTTCCTTTTAAGTTTTCCATCACCAAGAAAACAATTTAGTGCTTGATAAATGTATGATGCAAACTTGGAAAATCTAGGAAGATATGAAGCTCTTCCAAGATCCTAGGATGTGGCCATTCCATAAGCCCGTACTTCGCTAGGATTCATTTGGATTCTATTTTGAGAGACTATATGCCCAAGGTATATAACCTTTGTTTTGAAAAATTCATACTATGATTCCTTTGCAAAGAGTGAATTTGTGGAATACTTTCCTCAAGTGTTCCAAATGTGCCTTTTTCCATCTACTATAGATGAGAATATCATCTAAAAAGTATACTATAAACTTCCCTAGATATGGACAAAAAACACTATTAATGAGCTTCATGAAAGTGGCAGCAGCATTGGTGAGACCAAAGTGCATTACTAAAATCAGTTTAAAGTAACCATATCTAGCCCTAAAAGGAGTTTTACAAATATCCTCTGGTATAATCGTAATTTAACAATATCGTGACCTAAGATCAAGCTTGCTAAAATACTTGGCTTAATGTAATTGATCAAATACATCTTCCAACTTAGGCATTGGAAGCCTATTTGTAATTCATTACGTTGTTTAGTGCTCTATAGTCTATACATACTCTCATAGAGCTATCTTTCTTCTTGACAAAGAGCATTGTTGATGCCCAAGGTGAGATACTAGGTTTGATGAAGCCTGTTGGAATTTGGGGCCCCAGGATCGTTCCAATACTAAAACCTCTTGAGCATACACAACTTAATTGACAAGATGATAAGTGAGATAGAGAAAGAAAGAGATCTTGAGACAAGGATAGGGAACGTAAGCTGGATGCTTACTTCACTAAAAATAATAGATGTCCAAATTACAACATGGGAGTACTACTCAACCATATAAAGTGGTGCACTCACTAATGGAAGAATAAGAAGATGATGATACAAAATTTAGATTATGTCGAAATAATCTAAGTGTGTGTGAAGAGAATGAAGCAACGAAGCTAACAAAATAGTGTAACGAAATTGTAAATCAACCACAAGGTTAACTCACAAAAGATAGTTACCACCACCTCGTAGAAGACTTCCTGCTGCAATGAGAGTAGCCTCTCCTTCACCACAACTTCACCTCCTTCAAGAGTGTGAGAACACTCTGTCTTCAAGAAGATCTCCAAGCTCTAGATCTTTGAGTGAGTGATTATACAAGGAGCCAAGGCCTTCTTTATATAGGTTTGAAGTACTCATGAAAAGCTGATTTAAAAAGCTACGATCTACAAAAATCTACGATCATATTTGATCGCTAATGGAAAAGTAATCCGCCGTCCATCCGTGTGTTTCCTAAAAGCAAACAACTAAGAAAAAATCTGTCTTCGCGTTGCGTTTAACGGGATTCGAACCCGGGTGGCCAGAGAACGATCTTACAGCTTTTCAGCTAGACCAAGTGCGCCCGTCGGCTTCTCTTGTTCTTCATCTGCAAACAAAATATATATGCGTACTGTGGCCGTCGATTCCTTGAGCGATATAGAATAGAATCTATATATTGGAATTGCGTCCGCCTGGAAGATTATAGAGAACTATTTGTTGAAGATATTTGTTAAGCCAATGAGGACATTGACTTCCAACAATCCCTCCTTCAATGTCATATTGGTACAAGATTCAGTAACCTGCAAATCTTCTCATGACTATCTCTAGTCAATGCTTTGGTAAATATATCTGCAACATTCTCACTAGAAGGAACATAAACCAGCTCAATGTGCTTCTTAGATATCTGCTTACGAATATAGTGGTAGTGTACCTCTATATGCTTTATCCTTGCATGATGCACTGGATTCTTAGCTATAGCTATAGCACTCTGGCTATCTGAAAATATCTGAATGGGTTGATGTACTCTTACATCAAGATAACTGAAAATCTTCTGCAACCATACTGACTCTAGAGTAGCTGTAAATGCTGCACGATATTCAGCTTCACATGATGAAGTGGCAATAGTGGGTTGTCTTTTTGAAAACCATGAGATAAGACAATCTCCAAGATAAAAAAAAATCCACTGGTACTTCTTCTTGTGTCTTTATCACCTGCCCAATCAGAATCTGAAAATCCTTTTAGTAACAAATGTGTAGATTTCGAAAATACCATAGCATAATTTGAAGTTCCCTTCAAATAATGAAAGATCCGCTTTACTGCTTTCCAATGTAACACTGTCGGATTTTTCATGAACCTTGATACTTGAGAAACTGCAAATTGTATATCAGGACGTGTATTACAAAGATATATCAAGCAACCTACTGCTTGACTATATAGAGTAGCATCAAATGGCTCTACATCTGCTACCATTTGTAAAGACGTGTTCTGATCCATAGGTGTTTGCATAGTTTTAGAATCACCCATCTGAAACCTTTCCAAAAGTTTCTCAATGTACTTCTGTTGTGTCATGTAGATACACTCATCTCGAAACAGAAACTGAATCCCAAGATAATAATGTAGAATGCCTAAATCATTCACATCAAATGTTTGCTTCAATTCTTCTTTGAACATCTGCAAATCTTCATCTCTGGGACCTGTGACTATAATATCATCCACATAAATGATTGTTATAATCATCATACCTGTTTCAGCTTTAACATAAAGAGTTGGAGCCGCATCTGAGTTATGGAAACCAATGGATAAAAGATATGTATGTATCTTTTCATACCATGCTCTAGGTGCCTGTTTTAAACCATACAAAGCTTTTATAAGCTTACACACTAAGTGTTCTTTACCTGTCTCTTCAAAACCTTCTGGCTGCTGAATATACACATCTTCGTGTAAATCACCATTTAGAAAAGCAGTCTTAATGTCAAGTTGATATATATGCCAACCAAAATGTGCTGCTAGAGCAAGTACTGACCTAATAATAGTCATCCTAGATGTAGGAGCAAATGTCTCATCATAATCAATACCTTTTTGTTGTGCATATCCTTTGACAACCAACCTGGCCTTGTATCTGTCAATAATACCATCTACTTTCCTTTTGATTTTGAAGATCCATTTTACACCTATAGCCTTCTTTCCTTCTGGTAACTCACATAGCTGCCAAGTTTGATTCTTATGAATAGAATCAATCTCTTCTTGCATAGCTTTTCTCCAAATAGGAATTTTAAGTGCATCTTTAACACACGCAGGTTCATCTTCAACAGTCGTAAGTGCCAAAATATCATGAATCTCAAAGTCTTCAGCAAAACTTACATGATCTTTTTGCTGTCTAGTTTGACTTCTTGTTCTTACATGATCTTGTTGTTGTTGTCTAGTCTGACTCCTTGTTCTTCCAGTAAAAGTTTTTATACCACTATCTTTCCAAGTCTGATATAACCACGTAGGTGTATCCTTGAATAGTGGTGAAACTCTTTCTGAACTTTCAGCTTCCACAGGTTCTGGAACTTGTCTTGTCGATGTACTAGGACTTTCTGGAACTTTAACTTCTTCTATTTCTGGAATCAAAGTCTCTTGTGGAACTGACTTTGTAGATGGTTGTGAAATTCCTCTTTCTTCAACTTTTTCTTGAATACTAGGAATTTGAGGTTTAACTCCCTCCTGATATGGCTGAACATCTACATCCAGAATCTTTCTAAAAATTCCATAGTCATTTTCACTAATGAACTCCGGAATTTCTGCTTCTTTATCATAAACCTTATCTTCAGCAATATAAGCATTACGTGAAAGAATAACTTCACCTGTTTCTGGAACATAAAACCTGTATCCTTTGCTTTCAACAGGATATCCAATAAAAACAGCTTTCTTTGCCTTTACATCTAGTTTGCCTCGGTCCTTTTTCTCAACATGTACATAAGAAAGTGATCCAAACACTCTGAAGTAACTCACATTAGGTTTTCTACCATAATAAGCTTCATACGGTGTGATTACCTTTAAAGCTTTTGTAGATGACCTGTTCAAAATGTGATTAGCTGTATGTACTGCATCAAACCAGAATTTTGGTGAAAGCTTCTTGGACGCCATCATGCTCCGCATCATTTCAACAAGCACTCTATTCTTTCTTTCTGCAACACCATTTTGCTGAGGAGTATAAGCAATAGTAAGGTGTCGAGTAATACCTTTCTCATCGAGAAATGTCTGGAACTCATTTGACAAGTATTCTCCACCTCTATCACTTCTTAGAATCTGGACAGTTTCCTGACTTTCATTTTCAACCATAGCTACAAACTTCTTGAACATAGGAAAGACTTCTGACTTCGACTTAAGACCATAGATCCATGAGTATCTTGTAAAATCATCCACAAATAAGACAAAATACCTGAAACCTTGAATAGAGTCTGCTCTCATAGGTCCATTCACATCTGAATGAATAATCTGCAATTTCCTGGTAGCTGTAATATGACCATGTTTCTTGAAAGGTAGTTTATGCATCTTACCTTCAAGACAACCTTCACATATATCTGAATCATCAGGTAGCTTGAATGAGGGTAAACTCTCAACCATACCTCTGTCTTTGATATTCTTGAGAGCTCCAAAACTGATATGTCCAAATCTTTCATGCCATAGCTTCATATCTTCTACCGGTGACGAAGATTTGACTGCATATGCTTGACTGATTTTTGACAAAACAAAGATCCCTCCTTTATGCTCACCTTGTAAAAGACACTTGTCTTCTTTATGTGATAAGACCTTACAAAGATCTTTCTCAAATACAACTTTAAAACCATCACTTAAAAATGCAGATATAGATAGCAGATTTATCTTCATTTCAGGTACATAAAGAACATCTGAAATTTGAAAATTACCACCTTCTCTTGACTTTAGGGTTACTGTACCTATTCCCACAACATCCAAATCATTGCCATCTGCAATAGTAACTCTTCTACCTGAAGAATAGGAGAGAGAAGAAAATACATCTCTACAACCTGTCATATGCTTTGTAGAACCTGAGTCGAATATCCAAGGACTTGCTGAAAGAACTTGTAAAGCTGCTTGATCAAAAGCTAGTTCCTCAATAGTGATACAGGCATAAGAATCACCTTGAGATTTCCCTTTTTTATCATCTTCTGCAACATTACCTGATGCCTTTTTCTTTTCTGCTGCAATCCTTTTATAACATTCTGACTGAATATGTCCACGTTTCTTGCAAAAAGAACATATTTTTACCTTCTTCTTAGAAGAATTCACTTTAGATGTCGTAGATACAGAATCTGAAGTAGAAGGTGAAAGGGACCTACTTTCCTTCTTGGATTGTTTTTCCTTCTTCTTATCCTTCTTCTTCTTACCCTTTGATGAAGATGAAAGTGCTTCTTCATTCTCTTCCATTCCCTTCAACTGATCTTCATCTTGAAGCAACAAGAACTCTAACTCTTCAAATGTAACCTCTCTATCTCTTGTGGTAAGGGTAAGAGTGGTTATGAAAGATCGATATGAAATAGGAAGTGAATTAATCAGCGTATTTACCATTTCTTCATCTGATATCTCAACTCCTACATTTAGAAGTTGATCTCTTAAGTCAACGAGTCTTGTAATGTGGGTTTGAATTGACTCACCAGCTTTCATCCTTGTATTTGCTAGTTGTCTCCTCAAGTGAGCTTTTCTAGCAGGATTTCTGCTCTGAAAAAGATGCTCGAGCTTTAACCAAGCTTGACTAGAACTTCTGCAAGATCTGATCTGTGGTAGAATATGCTTTTTGACACTTATTGCTATGAATGAAAGTGCTAAAGCATCTCTAGCATCCCATCTTGCCTGATCTTCAGTAGGAGGAACTCTAGGTAAAGACCTAGCAGTGACTCTAGATGTCGAAGTGGTTACCTCTTCTTCAGTTGGTTCTGTAATAGCAATTCCAGTACCTGTTGAAGCTGTTGTAGACCCTCCTTCGCCTTCTCGTCTTGGTCTTGTTAAGGATCCATTGACGATACTCCATAAATCCTTTGTCACTAACAAGTTCATCATCATGAAACTCCACATGGGATAATTAGAAGATCCATCCAACTTGTCTTCAATCTCAATTCTAATCTCACTCATCTTATCTTAAGTGTGTATGTCAATTATGTAGCTCTGATACCAAGTGTTGGAATTTGGGGCCCCAGGATCGTTCCAATACTAAAACCTCTTGAGCATACACAACTTAATTGACAAGATGATAAGTGAGATAGAGAAAGAAAGAGATCTTGAGACAAGGATAGGGAACGTAAGCTGGATGCTTACTTCACTAAAAATAATAGATGTCCAAATTACAACATGGGAGTACTACTCAACCATATAAAGTGGTGCACTCACTAATGGAAGAATAAGAAGATGATGATACAAAATTTAGATTATGTCGAAATAATCTAAGTGTGTGTGAAGAGAATGAAGCAACGAAGCTAACAAAATAGTGTAACGAAATTGTAAATCAACCACAAGGTTAACTCACAAAAGATAGTTACCACCACCTCGTAGAAGACTTCCTGCTGCAATGAGAGTAGCCTCTCCTTCACCACAACTTCACCTCCTTCAAGAGTGTGAGAACACTCTGTCTTCAAGAAGATCTCCAAGCTCTAGATCTTTGAGTGAGTGATTATACAAGGAGCCAAGGCCTTCTTTATATAGGTTTGAAGTACTCATGAAAAGCTGATTTAAAAAGCTACGATCTACAAAAATCTACGATCATATTTGATCGCTAATGGAAAAGTAATCCGCCGTCCATCCGTGTGTTTCCTAAAAGCAAACAACTAAGAAAAAATCTGTCTTCGCGTTGCGTTTAACGGGATTCGAACCCGGGTGGCCAGAGAACGATCTTACAGCTTTTCAGCTAGACCAAGTGCGCCCGTCGGCTTCTCTTGTTCTTCATCTGCAAACAAAATATATATGCGTACTGTGGCCGTCGATTCCTTGAGCGATATAGAATAGAATCTATATATTGGAATTGCGTCCGCCTGGAAGATTATAGAGAACTATTTGTTGAAGATATTTGTTAAGCCAATGAGGACATTGACTTCCAACAAAGCCTTTGCCTAAATAGACTTGAAGTTGCTTCTCTGCCTCTTGATTTTGCTTACAAATAGGGTTAGTGTTAGTAAATATCTCTATGGCATGGTCAACGTCCCCTCTCTCTGGTGGTAGCACTCTACAAAGATCATTATTATTAAATCCTTAAAAGAATTAACCACACACTCTTCTTAAAATGAATAATTGAAAGTCTTGTCTTTATTCGCATACATGTCATGAAAATATACATAAGATGAAGTATGTATACAATGCACTTGATCATAAATATACAATAAAAACATCTTCTATACATGCTAAAAATGCAACAAAATATCTAGCTCTAAAGATGAGATGAGAGGTGCACTAGGTACATCTCTCTCTCTCTCTCTCTCTCTCTCTCTCTCTCTCTCTCTCTCTCTCTCTCTCTCTCTCTCTCTCCCCCCCTCTCTCTCCCTCCCCCTTCCTCTCTCTCTCTCTCTCTCTCTCTCTCTCTCTCTCTCTCTCTCTCCCTCTCTCCCTCCCCCTTCCTCTCTCTCTCTCTCTCTCTCTCTCTCTCTCTCTCTCTCTCTCTCTCTCTCCCCATGTAGCTCAGCGATGAGTAGCACCTCCTTTAATGTCAATCCGGGAAGACGTGAGGATGGTATGAAGACCACGAGCAAGTGGAAGCACAAGTGCGTGAGTGAGAAGCACACAAGCATGCACACACATACACGCACACGCACGCACACGTCAAGAACAAAGAGAGCAAGACAATGGAATCACTTCTATTGCAACAAAGTTCTCCTGCAAGCTCAAAGCTACAAGAAGCTCCCCTAAAAATGAGCTCTCTAGCTCTATTTATAGTTTTTGACTAGCTTTGGCCCTGTCTAGACCTAGTGTCCGGCCTAGTTAAAAATTAGGTTCCAGGGCTTATTTGAGGGCTCAAACGAGATCTAAAAATTATGAAAATTGGCAGGCAACTACTTCTAAGGCTCCTCAAGCTCGAGGACTCCTCGGCTTGTACAAAATGGGGCTACAAAAAGGTGAAAATGGTATTTACAGGGGTTTTTAGTGATGAGAATCACTTTTAAATGGTGTAATGGTTTTGAAAAAAATAAAGGGTTGCCTTAGTGCTAGATCTGCTTGTATGCTCGTACTTGCTTCTTCTCGTATACGGCCAACACTCTCCCCTCCCCTAGCGTCTGTCGCCTCTGACAGACCTCTGCTCCACTGTTTGATCAATGTACTCTTGCAGGAGGTCGGTTGCCACTTCTTGTTCCTTGATGCGTAGTCCCCGAACCAAGTCTCTCTGGAGGGTCGCCCAATTGACTGCACCCGGTATGTCCGGTTGTGGCGTTGTGTAGAGTTCTGAGTGCATCGTTTGTTCGCATGCAAAGAGGTGTAACAAATGGGTGGGCCTTGGCGCGAACACCTCTGAGTGTGCTTCCCAGAACCCTGTGGTGAACATATCATCGAAAGTTTGCTTATAGCAGGCAGGGAGATATCTGATGCGTGCGTGCCATGCATAAGCAATGCGTATGCTCAGGGTGGTGCTCATATCATATAGCAGGTCATAATTACCATTGAAAAACCCGGGAATCAGAGGCTGAATATGGCATACATTGCGGAAAGTTTTGAGCACCACCTGCATCATATCGAATATCTTGAGCATCATCTGGGCAGCAACATCTGGCATGGGGTGGAGGCGTGGCATCCAATGTCTGATGGTTGCAATCATGTAAGATACTGTGGGGGTGCCGGTTGGGGGTGCAATGGCGGGGTAATTAAGCCATTCTCTACAGTTTACATTGTTCTGAACCTTGATGGCGAAAGCTTTCCATGATCTTCTTCTTTGTACTGGCCCATAACAAGGGTTATACTTCAAATGCATGGGAGCGTGATCCCATGTTCTCAGCATTTCCGGGTATGTTTCCAATAATCTTTGCCTCCAAGTAGGTTGGAAAATCGCCCCTTTTCTGGCTGCCTCTGGTATATCTTCTGGTTCGAACTGGGTGGCGAAGGTAGGGCACTTGTTGGTGACTCTTTTGATCTCTGCGTTGTAGTCGGCCAACAATACAAAATATGGTTTATATTGTAATTCTGAGCTCGTGATGAGTCGTCTAGGAGCAAGGTGCCTGAAATATTCAGACTTGAGTATAGACTCCTCAATGGTTTTCATGGCCAGCATCTGATATGCTACGCGCTCTTCGTGAGTGTGGCCCATCTCCTCTACCTGCTTCATCCATGCTGACGGGGGTTCCTCATATGTATCCTGGCCTTCCTCCGTAATTCTACCTCCTGGAAGGGGTTGAGGCTCATAATTGTCTTCAAATGTCTCCTCCACTAGAATGACTACGGTTTCTTCTTCTATGGTTTGATCAGGTGGAGGGGAGGTCGTTCATACTGTAACAACTTAATTTTTAGTTCTGCAACTTGTTGCCGTAGCTCAAGTACCTCACTGGTTACTGATAATTCTGGCTCTAGTGAGGTTGCAGTGTTGGCCATCTCTTTAGGTTCTTGTTGGTGTGGTGTAGGCACTTGGGCTTTTTGTAGGTCTTTGACTTGGTCAGCAAGCTGATCATGTGCTTCTAAGAGATTGGCATAAGTTTCTAATATTTGTTGTATGTTTTCTGAGGGGATGGCTTGGAATTTAGCAGGGTCGATGGGTGCCCCTGGAGTATTTTCCATGGCTGCTTCGAGGTTGTCTTGATTTTGTTGCTGTAGTCTTTTGTTTTCTTCTTGAGCAGCCGCTAAATGGCGTCGGAGTAGAGCCATGTTTCGTTGTAGTCTAGCGTTATGGGCTAGCTGATCTCTAAGTTGTTCTTCCGTTGCCCTACTCTTCTCTGTATGTGTGGACTCGAGCTCCACCTGATATTGTTGGAGGGTGGTCACCTCCTGCTGTAATTCCGTATTAGACAACTCCAAGGCAGTGACACGTGCCTGGAGGTGGGATGACAAAGTACAGAGCTCTTTATTGTTTTCTTCTAGTAACCTGTATTCCTGTTTAAGTTGGGCAGCAGCTTCGAGCATGGTGTTGAGTGCATGACTAAATGAGGTGGGTGCAGGGGTAATGGTGGAAGATGCAAGGGGTCGGGAGATGGGAAAGGGAAAAGTGGATGTTGTGCCTACAGTGTTTGGAAGTGGTGACGTGAGTGAAATGACACGTGGTGATGTTGGAATAACAGTGGTGGTGGGTGATCCTATGGATGGTGAGATGTTCATGGGATCGGACGTGAGAGTGTGTGATTCGTGAACTGTGAATACAGGGATGGTGGGTGGTGTGATAGTGGTGGCAGTGAATGTGGGGGAGTGGGGTTGGGAAAGGGGCTTTTTATTATAATTATCCACCTGCTGGAGTATATTTACAAGGTTCGTCCAGAATGACGGTTAGGTGACTTGGGTTGAGTATGAGGCAGTTACTAGGGAAGTGGTGGATAGGGTTTGGGTGTGGGTGAATGGAAAAGGATGGGATGAGGTCTGGCTAGTGGCAAGTGGTTGTCCAAGGGCAGGGAGATAGGAAGGGTGACCTATTATGGTTTGATCGGTGGCAGGATGACCGGTGCGAGGTTCAAAAATTTGGGTGGAAGTGATGGATGTGGGTAAGGGGAAGGATGTAAAAACAGAGGTGTGTACAATGGTTTCATGATGGGTGGATATCGGTTGTTCAGAAAGGCTAGTGGAGAAGGGTTCTGAGGGTTGAATGGAAGGTGAAGGTGGAGATGGTACCTGAGTAATTACATCTTGTTCGTCAGTGGGACTTGGGCTCGTCATGTGAACATCCTCTGAAATTATGGTAGGCAAGGCAGTAGAGACTTCCATTTGAATCATTTTCCCTCGTGGTGGCCGTGTATCAATCCTTCGTTGATCATAGGTAGGGTTTTCCTGATAGACCATTGTCCTCAATGCTTCCCCAATCCCACATGTCTCTGCCAATAGATTCAATGATTCCACAAAATGTGAGTCGACATTCTTGGTTTGAAGCATTTGGTTCACTAGAGCTCTATTCGCCTCTTCTGTCATCTTATGTCTTCTCTGTACCTGCTTGATTGTCTTGTATAGCCGTTTGAGTTGTGCCGTGTAGGCAGGGGCCTCCTCTTCACTGTCTTCTTGTTCATTTCTTTGTGCACCTTCCTGAACTTGTGTATTTGGGTC
The DNA here is from genome assembly GCA_020310875.1 of Ceratopteris richardii. NCBI lineage: Eukaryota > Viridiplantae > Streptophyta > Polypodiopsida > Polypodiales > Pteridaceae > Ceratopteris > Ceratopteris richardii. The sequence goes on along the minus strand of CM035433.1, from coordinate 121,337,808 downwards.
ATGAGGATGTTGTGCCACTTCTTCCCCATGTACTCTGGTGGTCTCGCCCCGTGGCTGTTCTTTTTGGACTGATGCTCCCGGATCAACATTGTCAGGGGAATCTTCACTGTCTGATAGGGGGACTGTCTACAGGAATCTTTCAAAATCAAAGTTTGGATCCTCTGTGAAGGTGGCCATGGATGCAAACTCTACATCGGTAGGTAGTGGAGGGGCGGATGGAGCGGGTTGTACCACCTCCCCAGCTTGAACTCCTTGAAGATGGATCGTGAAAGGTGCGACCTGAGCTTCTGGTCGGAGAGAAGCTTCGGTCGTGGCTTCTTGAGGGATCATTACCTGGGAAAACGATCCATGCATTCGTTTTGCAGGCTGGCTCCCTGACTTCCGCCCTTTGAACAACTCCAGTTGTGCATATTTTAGGGCTCTGGCAACCGGCACATCATATGCAAGACATCTATAGATAATTCTTGTAAGCGCACAACAGCCATGTAAAGTGGGCTTCCTCACCCCCCGCTTGCCTGCCTCATACACTTGGTCCAAGATCCATACCGGCATCTTAATGGGCAAGCTTCTAGTCTCTGCTAGATATAGCCCATACCATATTTTCTTGTGAGGTTGGGTGAAACGGTCCTGAGCTGGGAATGCGAAGTGTTGGAGGCACATCCGCAAAGGTATGGCGATGTTGGGGGTTAGGGCGCACATTTCTTTTAGCTTCTTGATTCTATTGCTTTTCATCGACTCAAGTATCAAGGGGTCGCGGTCAGAAGGTACATGCGTGCCATACATCTGAAGTGCTTCCCTGATTAAAGTAACATTCAATTTGAACTTCCTCATTTCCTCCAGATTTGACAAGGAGGGCACCCAGAATGTGCCTGAATGATCTTTATCCCCTATCGGCTTCAGCGTGGCAATTAGGTAGTAGCACCTGAGGAAATCAGGTTTAGGCAGAGCTGCACTAAAATAAGTTTGTAATCCTGCTTTTTGCCAGATATCTTGAAGTGGAGCTGCATTTTGCAATGCTTTGAATTCTCGTGAGAAGAACTGGAAGGTCCACCACACTCCTCCACATTCCATCTTGGATTCCCAGATATGATCCGCGTCTCCCAAATCTCCTGGCATCTCATTGAACCAGTGAGAATGCCCCTTTACTCTTTCGGTTAGGCCATTTGGTGGATCTGGAATAGGAATTCTCCGCACATTCACGAACTCTTCAGGCCGAGCTGTTGGTGGGGCCTCCACCGGCATGGCATCCCAATTGATTTGAGCACCAGAGCCTGCTTGAGAGCTTGTGCCTGCCGCTGTTGCCATGAGAGTAGGTTGCTTATCTACTGGAAGAAGAAAGGCACATTAGTGTTGCATAGGAAACAAGATGTAATGGTGTTCCCTTCACAATACTGACATGACAATCCCGGAGGTCAGTGGTTAGTGGTGAAGTGTTTGTAATAGGTGTGAGTGGTGATTAGAGGTCAGTGTCATCCTAGATGCATACTCTGGTTATGCAATGGGCTCAGAATGCTCCTGTGTTAGTGTGGGTGGATTTACAGAATTGGGTCAGGGGGTTTAGTACACAGTTTAATTCTCCACACTTTGATAGAGGAGTCGTAGCTCTTAGAGCTAAAGACAGGTGAAGATTTTTGGATGAGAGTGTGATGTATTTGGGACCTTTCGGGTACCCATTTCCAGACATTCCTAGGGTTGATGGGAGTGGGGACAGTGAGAGGTGTAGGTATCTTTTCATTTTCTGAGTTGTTGGCCATGAGTGCTTGTGAAAGTTGCTTCATCCTAGTGCCTGAAGGTGAAGTAATTTGGGCTTGTAAGCAAGCCTTGGGCACCCATATCTGTCTAGCATTAGGGGTGGCCTTCATTGACCGCTTAGGAACCCAAATAGAAATGGTATGCCTAGGGGTTATCCTAGGGGGATTCTTCACTTTGTTCCTTGACGGTGAGGCACGTTTCTTGTCTCCTTGAGAGTCTGCTATTAGAGTTGTGGGTTTCCCATCCTTGCGTATCCAGACCTGCTTCACGCCACGAGATGCTCCGTGTTGCACGGGTTGGCGCTCCTGCCTCTTGATCAGCAGCCTCCTTCGTGTCGATTGATGTTTGGTCTGCTCGTCTAGAATCTTCTTTGGATCAGTTAGGAACTCCTTATTGGCTCCTGTACCTTCAGTAAGATTGACAATCCTCTGCACCATAGAAGTTTGTACAAGAACAACATTGTTATCTTCATGTGGATTCCTGGAGGGACCAGGAGTTGGTTCCTGTTCTATTGGTTTGAGTGCTTGATTTTCTAATTCAATCGTGAGACGGCTTTGGACTACCCAAGCCTGAAGAACTCCACTTCTTAGGTTGAGGTTGACTGCGTGATCATAGATCCAGTCTTGGTCTAAGACAAGAGGTTCGGTCAGATCCTCGTCTTCACACACTAGCACTTTTGCTGGCATGAGGACCTCTTGTATGTAGAGGGGAAGATCCACCTCTCCCATGCAAGGGGTTTCAACACCTCCTAATCCTATCAGGTATGCTTCTAGGGGTTTTACCTCCAATTGCAGCTGCTGGCAATAAGAATGTCGAACTGCACTTGTGGCTGCTCCTGAATCAATTAATGCTCTCACGCTTGTTGTGATGTCTCTTTGTCCTATTTCTAGGGTCACAAAAGGTCGTCGGTCCACTATCTTATGGGTACGTTCACCTGAAGCCTCACACATGGCCATGTGATAGCCTGGAGACTCTTGAGTGTCAGTCATAGGCTGATCCCTCCCTTGTCTCCTCAACTTCATTCGTCTGATACGCTCTAAGGCCTTTGCCTGTGCTTCTTCTCGAATTCGTTTTTCCTCCTCTTTACGTTGCTTAGCAGTATTGAGTCGACTTAGCATTTCCTCCGTGAGGGGTTCCTGATACAGCTTGACTCTGCATCCGCTAATATAGTTTGGGAGAACATCACCCTCTAAAGTGGCTAGTTGTACTGCTCCACTCGTGGAGATCCTATTGATGATCATAGGTCCGTAGCCTCTCTTTTCTAGCTTCCTTGCGTGTTGTTTCAATGTGTAGACTAAAACTAGATCTCCTGCTTTCAAGCCCTTATCCTTCACATGGGCATCAAAGTATGCCTTCTGTCTCTTCTTAGCTGCATATATCCCTACAGCTGCTCTCAGTCTTGTCTCTCCTAATCGTTCAAGGTCAAAAAGTCTCGAGGAGAGTTCATGACCCGTCCATTCATGCTCTTGTGCTACTTTCAATGTAGGTATTAAGAAGTCCAACGGTAGCAGTGTGTTTTGGCCAAATACCATCTGAAAGGGGGTGGCTTGGAGTACCGTTTTGTAGGCGACTCGGTATGCCCAAACAGCATGGTGTAGCTGTTTGTCCCAATCAGAGCGTTTATTGTTCACTAATTTTGTCAATACATTGCATAGGATTTTATTGGTGCTTTCGGCTTGCCCATTGGCTTGAGGGTGATAGGGGGCAGATTTCTTATGCACTACCAAAAGAATTCTTGGAGCAGATTTTCAATAACTTCATTCAAGAAGTGAGTGCCTCTATCACTAACTAGCTCTATTGGTAACCCATATCTAGTGAACACATTTTCGAATAAGAACTTAGTCGTCGTTTGAGCATCATTCTTCGTCGTGGCTTTTACTTCCACCCACTTTGTAAGGTAATCTATGGCTACAATAATGTATTCTGCATGGGAGTTTCTAGCTGGGGGGTTGATGGGACCTACAAAGTCTATACCCCACTTTGAAAATGCACGTCCTCCCATCATTGGCCTTAAAGGCATTTCATCTTTTCTTATCGGATGTTGGGCACGTTGGCATGTGTCACATTTCTTCACATAAGTATGTGCATCCATATGAAGAGAGTTTCTAAGACTTTCAAATAGTCTGATTCATGAATGCACAGTCTTAGGTAACCATCCTTGCCTCTTCGATATAGGTTGTCTCCTACTAAGGCGTAGTCTTGAGCCTCCTGCTCCATGCTCCGTTTTCTTGCAAGACTAGCCTGATTGGGTAATGTTCCCGATCTCATGAACTCGACCAATGGAGCACTCCAATCTGGGATTAATGACACGTGATAAAGAGTGGCATGTTCCAATGGGGGTCTCTTCTGGCACACTGGACAATTGTGGATCCACTCTTGTATTTCTTTGTCCATGCTAGGCCAATACACTCCTAAGTGTCTTAGATTCTGCAATGTTCGTTGTTTAGAGTAGTGATTTCCTAGCAATCCCTCATGGGCTTGTTGCAACCAACTAGTATGTTCATCGTCCTCGACACAACAAGCTAATACGCCCTCGGTATCTTGCTTGTACATACTTCCGGCCAATATTTGATACTTTAGTGATTTTACAATTTCCTCTTTGCTTGTTTTCACATTTTTATTTGCAGGCCCGAAGGTTAGGACTGGTACCAACTTATTTGCCCATTTAGGAACAACTTCTAAATTGAACAGATAAGCATCAGGCAATTCATCAGACACTCCTTGCGGTGGCTCTCCTGAAGTGATGCGAGAAAGATGGTCTGCCCTAAGATGGGTTCTACCTTTCCTGACAACAACTTCAAACTCGTATTCCATTAGTAAGAGGAACCATCTTACTAAGCGGCCTATATTGCAAGGTTTATTGACCAAATATAGTAAAGCTTGATGATCAGTGAAAAACTTGAACTTATTGGCCAATAGATAGTGTCTAAACTTCTTCACAGCATATACCATACCTAAGCCTTCCCTCTCCGTTGTGGTATAATTTCGCTCAGCTGCATTTAATTGCCTACTAGCATATGCTATCGGCAAATCTAGGTTTCCTTCACCTATGGGTTGTGCTGGCACACATCCTATTGCATGATTGGAGGCATCTACATGGACATGGAAGGGTTTGCTCCAATCCGGAGTAGTCAATATTGGTGCTGTGCACAAACGTCTTTTCAGCTCGTTGAAGGAATTCTCCCATTCCTCATTCCACTCAAAATTTGTTAACAACCCATAAAGAGGTTTAGCTATGATGGCATACATGTGGATAAACCTATGGTAATATCCACAATGGCCCATAAAGGCTTGTACCTCTTTAACATTCCTTGGCCTGGGCAGCTCTGCTATTGCTCTTACTTTGTCTTCATCTGTTGAAATTCCATTCTTAGAAACAATGTGACCTAGGATCTTACCTTGTCGCACCATGAACACACACTTCTCTGGGTTCAGACACACTCGATAATCTCTACACTTGTTGAAGATTTGTCTGAGCTCAGGGATGTGGTAACTTCTCTGTTGGGAATGCGCACATAAATCATCCACATATACTTCTAAGCTCTTCCGCAAGAACTCTTTGAAGACATGACACATGAGCCTTTGGAATGTTGCAGGTGCATTGGTGAGCCCAAATGACATCACACGAAATGCAAAGATTCCCCATTGGTGTAGCTCAAGCGTAAGCACCACCTCCTTTAATTGTCAATCCGCGGAGACGTGAGGACCGGTATGAAGACCACGAGCAAGTGAAGGCACAAGTGCGTGAGTGAAAGCACACAAACATGCACACACATACACATACACGCGCACAAAGTAAGATCAAAGAGAGGAACAATGGAAAGCTTAGATTGCAAAAGAGTTCTCTTACAAAAGTTCTATTCTCTAACAAGCTAACCCCAAAAATGAGCTCTCTAGCTCTTTTTATAGTTTTTTGACTAGTTTTGGCCCTGTCCAGACCTAGTGTCCGGCCTAGTTAAAAATTAGGTTCCAGGGCTTATTTAAGGGCTCAAACGAAGTCTAAAAATTATGAAAATTGGTACGATGGTACTTCTAATACTCCTCAAGCTCGAGGACTCCTCGGCTTGAACAAAATGGAGTTACTAAAAATAGATCATGGTATTTACAATGGTTTTTACTGATGAAAATCACTATTTTTGTAGGGGTTATTCTTCTGAAAATTTGACATACACTTCTTGGAGCTCCCTACTCGCTCCCTTTCCTTGTGTGTCCACCTTTTGATGTGCTTCCATGCTTTGTCCTTGACTTTGAGCTTCAACACTCCCCCCCCTCTCGAGTCTGTCGTCCCTGACAGACCCTTGTTGGAAGGGCTGTTCTATGTAGTGCTTTGAGAGGTGGTGTCCATCCGTTGTATGAGCTGGTTCCTTGGATTCCAGCAAGAATGTGTCGCTGTGAGCTTTCAAAACTGCAAGTTGCTCAAAAGAGGTTGTCAAGAGTGATTTGGAGCAACTACTGGCTTCAATTTGCTTCAGAGATATGGATGTTGTTCCGATGACGTCCGCTAGCTCTTCCAAAGATGATGTGGAGAGCAGTCATGCCAACTACTCATAACCCATAATGAATGATGGGTAAGTGTGTTCGTGCCTGGGTTGAAAAAAGTATGTGCCTTGTGCACGGCCTTGTAATGTAGCCCTACGCATGCTTACTTGGAAAATGCATTGGAAGAAGTATGGTGCAAAAATTGCGGTTCTTGAGCTAAGTGCTCAAGGGTATGCTGACGAAGAGGTTTCCTAAACTATCATGGTTATGGTGTTTCCAGAGTAAAGATACTTACCATGGAGAAGGTTGATGGGTGTTTGTCTCTTCGTGTTGTACACTCGGCCTTTGGGATGGAACCTTGTTGATGAATGTCCATGTTGATTGTCCACTGATGAGATCTTTTGAGTGGTGGATCCCCTCTCCTCTTTTCAAAGCAACATTTGTCACTAACAATGTGCATTTCTGAGCTTGGGCTCATGCACGTTCACTTCCCTATATTGACACTCAGAGGAATATTGGACACGTGCCGGTTTCTAAGAGATTACCATGTTGATTGACATAGACCATTCACCAGTGCTACTGTTCCATACTGGTTCAGGAAATACTGAGAATTGAATTGCTTTATATTCCTTGGCAAGCAACATCGGGTAACTACACCAAGCTGAGTTTCACATATTCTCTTTAGCTCACCATATGCAGGAGTCTTCTCCTCGAGAACTACCTTTTGCAGATATCTCCTTGGCTGCTCTGGTACATGAAGTAGTTAAGCATCACTCAAGTTGCGGACCTTCAAGCTCTTCATTCCTACCATGGTAAGAGAAAATCATAGTTGTAGATGCCATGTTCATGCCAAATGCTTGTCATCTACCAGATAAGGCAGCAATAATCTCACTGCTGGCCGAGACACACTTCTATCCAAATTGATAAATGCCTAGTAATCAATAGTTCCACCTTCAACTCAGCATGACTCATTCATGTTTCATAAGCCAAACCTGGGAACAAGCTCTCTCCCACTTTTCTTTCTCCCCTTTTTTTTTTTTTTTTTTTTTTGAGGAAAAGGATATCACAAAACAAGAACACAAAAGTTAGTATCAATAGAAATGTTTGACATATGTCACTGTGCTCTTGTGCATGGGATTCTCAAGTGTGTCTATGCACGGCCGTGTAATGTGGCCCTATATTAATGCATACTTTGGAAATGCATGACCTGAATGGTGCAAAAGACAGGGTTGTGCAAGGAGCACATGGTTGTTGCTCGTTCGAGGCTTTCGATGTTATTTGTGGAGGTTGATGCCGACCTTGGTGGAGGTATCCATTGAGTCTCGAACTGATGTAATCCTCCTTATTGGAGTCCATTTTAGAACATCATTTGGCACTGTAGGGGTCACTTCAGGCGTCTTCCTCTTTGGATGCGTTCTGAACTGTGGTATCCAGTGTGGTTGGCGCTTTGGTTCGATGGAGGCTGCTTGTACTTTTGGCTTCCAAACCCATATCCTTTTTGCACGTCTTCCTACTTTTCTTGAAGAGCTGATTTGATCTTCTTCCAGTCTCTGTACGTGGTTCTTACCCTCTTCTCTTTTTGGCTTCTTGTTTGAGACCTTTCGCATGTGGGAGAACATAGGTTGTTGTGGATGTAAGAGCTTCTTAGGTACCCACATTTGCAATTGCCCTTGTTGAGCTGCAGCTAACTTCTTAGGCACCCAAACTTGTTGGATACCTTGTGATTGAGCTTGTCCGAGCTGCTTTCTTCGTCTTCTGACTTGGTTGGCTTGCCTGGATGGAATTTGTGGGGGCAAGGTTGGTGGTTGCTCTCCTTTGCGTACCCATATCTGCTTCATGCTCTAAACTGCTTTTTTATCGAATGGTGTCTTTCTATTTGATGTAGCAGTTGTCGTGAACGGTTGTGTTTGCTTGTGTGGTGGACTCACAATTGTGGCTACTTGATTCTTTGGAGAAGAAGAAAGGTCCACCCGCCTTCGAACCTGGTCTTCCACGATTGACTCCTTCTGCATCATAGAGCTTCTGACACATACAACATCTTCTTTCATATGATTAGACTTGGAAGAACTAAGAGAGTGTGTGGTGCCATGATTTAGGAGCATGCAGTTTTCTAATTCTAATGTAATGCATTGTTCATGTACCCAAACTTGAAGAATTTGACTTCTTAGGTTTAAGTTAACTGCATGGTCATAGATCCAATCTTGACCCAGGACAAGTGGTTTTGTAAGGTTCTCATCTTGAAATACTAGGGCTTTGACTTTCATTGGAACATATTGAAGGTAGATGGGAAGTTCCACCTCGCCTAAACAAGGGGTTTCCACACCTCCCAATCCTATGAGATAAGCTTCTATGGGATTGATGTTCAACTGCAAGTCTTGGCAGTAGGAAAGTCTAACTGCACTACTTGCTGCACCTGAGTCAATCAATGCTTTCACCGTCCTTGCACCCTTCCCTTCTCCTATCTCTATGGTCACAAAGGGTCTTTGGTCAATGACCTGAGAAGTCGCTATGCCTGACTTTTGACACATATCCATGTGATATTTTGGGGTTTTTGAGTTGACATCTAGGCCTAATCGCCTTAACTTATTTCGCCTAATACGCTCTCTGGCCTCTACCTGTGCTTCTTCTCTCACTCTTAACTCTTCTTCTTTTCGCTTCTTAGCAGTGTTGAGTCTCATTAACATACCCTCAGTAAGAGGTTCTTGATATAGCTTGACTCTACAGCCACTAATATAGTTTGACAAGATATCTCCTTCTAGAGTGGCCAACTGAACTGCACCACTAGTGGAAATTCTATTAATGATCATGGGTCCGTATCCTCTTTTTTCCAACTTACGGGCATGTTGTTTTAGTGTGTATACCAACACTAGATCTCCCTCTTTCAATCCCTTATCCTTGATGTGTGCATCAAAGTATGCCTTTTGCCTCTTCTTTGCAGCGTAGATGCCTGCTGCCGCTCGTAGCCTCGTCTCACCCAAGCGTTCGAGATCAAAGATCCTAGAGGACAATTCATGCCCATTCCACTCATACTCTTGTGCTACTTTTAAGGCAGGGATTAAGAAATCTAATGGTAGCACAGCGTTCTGTCCGAAGACCATCTGAAATGGGGTGGCGTTGAGTACCGTTTTGTAGGCAACTCGATAAGCCCAAACAGCATGATGAAGTTGTTTGTCCCAATCAGAGCGTTTATTATTTACCAGTTTTTTCAATACGTTACAGAGGATCTTATTGGTACTCTCGGCTTGTTCGTTGGCTTGTGGGTGATAGGGGGCAGATTTCGTATGTATCACCAAGAATTCTTGGAGAAGATTTTCAATGACTTCATTCAAGAAGTGTGTGCCTCTATCGCTCACCAACTCTATTGGTAGTCCATATCTCGTGAACACATTCTCGAATAAGAACTTAGCCGTAGTCTGAGCATCATTCTTTGTTGTGGCTTTGACTTCTACCCACTTTGTAAGGTAATCGGTGGCTACAATGATGTACTCTGCATGGGAGTTTCTAGCCGGGGGGTTAATAGGACCTATGAAGTCTATGCCCCACTTTGAAAATGCACGTCCTCCCATCATTGGCCTCAAGGGCATCTCGTCTTTTCTCACTCGGTATTGTGCACGTTGGCATGTGTCACATTTCTTCACATAGGTATGTGCGTCCATATGAAGAGTGGGCCACCAAAGTCCTGAGAATAGAATGGTCTTGATCACTCGGTCAGGACCAAAATGTCCACTTGCAACACTGCTGTGTGCAGTCTCTAAGACCTTTAAATAGTCTGATTCATGAACGCATAGTCTTAAGTAACCATCTTTGCCTCTTCGGTATAGGTTGTCCCCTACTAAGGCATAGCCTTGAGCCTCTTGCTCCATGCTTCGTCTTCTTGCTAGACTAGCCTCTTTGGGTAATCTTCCCAATCTCATAAACTCTACCAATGGAGCACTCCAATCTGGAATTAATGACACTTGATAAAGGGTCGCATGCTCCACTGGGGGTCTCTCTCTGCACCTTGGACAATTCTTAATCCACTCATGTATTTCTTTGTCCATGCTAGGCCAATACACTCCTAAACGTTTTAGATTCTGCAGTGTTCGTTGTTTAGAATAGTGATTTCCTAGCATTCCTTCATGGGCTTGTTGGAACCAACTACTATGTTCATCATCCTCCACACAACAAGCTAATACACCCTCAATATCTTGTTTGTACATGCTTCTTGCTAATATGTGATATTTTTGTGATTTTACAATTTCTTCTTGTGATGTTTTCACATTCTTATTTGCAGGGCCAAAGGTTAGGACTGGTACCAACTTATTTGCCCATTTAGGAACAACTTCTAAATTGAACAGATAAGCAATAGGTAATTCATCAGACACTCCTTGCGGTGACTCTCCTGAAGTGATGCGAGAAAGGTGATCTGCCCGAAGGTGGGTTCTACCTTTCCAAACAACAACTTCAAAGTCATATTCCATTAGTAAGAGGAACCATCTTACTAAGCGTCCAGTATTGCAAGGTTTATTGACCAAATATAACAAAGCTTGATGATCAGTGAAAAACTTGAACTTGTTGGCCAATAAATAGTGTCTAAACTTCTTCACAGCATATACCATGCCTAAGCCCTCTCGCTCACTTGTGGTATAGTTCCGTTCAGCTGCAGTGAGCTGTCTACTAGCATATGCTATGGGCAAATCTAAGTTTCCTTCACTTGTGGGTTGTGCTAGCACACATCCTATGGCATGATTGGATGCATCCACATGGACATGGAATGGTTTATTCCAATCAGGAGTGGTTAGTATTGGTGCCGTGCACAATCGTTTTTTCAGTTCGTTGAAAGAATTCTCGCATTCGTCGTTCCACTCAAAATTAGACAACAAGGCATAAAGGGGTCTAGCTATGATCGCGTACATGTGGATAAACCTACGGTAGTATCCAAAATGGCCCATAAAGGCTTGTACCTCTTTAATATTCCTTGGCCTTGGTAGCTCCGCTATGGCTCGTACCTTATCTTCATCTGTTGAGATTCCATTCTTAGAAACAATATGACCTAAAATTTTACCTTGACGCACCATAAACACACACTTTTCTGGGTTCAGACACACTCGATATTCTCTACACTTGTTGAAGATTTGTCTGAGCTCAGGGATGTGAACCCTTCTTTCTCGGGAATGAGCACATAAATCATCCACATACACTTCTAAGCTCTTTCGCAAGAACTCTTTGAAGACATGACATATGAGCCTTTGGAATGTTGCAGGTGCATTGGTGAGCCCAAATGGCATCACCCGAAATGCAAAGATTCCCCACTATGTAGCAAAAGCTGTTTTGTGTTGATCTTCTGGGGCAATGGCTACTTGATTGTAACCTGAAAATCCATCAAGGAAGCTATAAACTTCCTTGCCTGCAACATGCTCCAATAGGTGTTCTGTGATTGGAAGTGGATAACTATCTCTAATCGTAGCGGCATTAACTTTTTTAAGGTTAATACACACTCGCAACTTCCCGTTCTTCTTGGGTACCACAACAATGGGGGACACCCATTCGGTATGCTCAATCTCATATATGAATCCAGCTTCAATCAACCTATCAATTTCTTCTTTTATTTTGGCTGCATAGGTATCATTATATGTGTAGGGCTTCTGTTTGGTGGGCTTAGCCTCAACAGTCATGGGGATAGTATGAGAGCAAATTCTTGGATCTACCCCTTTCAAGTCTCTATAGTGCCATGCAAACACATCCCTATATTCCCTTAATAGAGCTATGAGCTCCATTTCTTCTCTTGCACTTAGGTCATCTCCTATATATGTGCATCTCTCTTCGTTCTCTTCAATGGTCACTACAATCTTCTTGGTCTTTTCTTTATTATCATATGATTCTCCTATGATGGCCTCTCTCTTAGGCATTCGTACCAAAATTTTGCGGTCGTCAACTTCATATTTCTTGAAGTTTTCTGGTACTTCAAACAATGATTCCTCCTCTTCTTGTTTCACCGCTTTTCTTTTCTTTTTCTTTTGACTACTCTCACTTCCATCCTTTGAGTTTACTGCTTTAATACTTGTGAGAGGTTCTTCTTCTTTCTGGGTGAACACTCCTATATCTTCTAGATAGTGCTGCTCTGAGTTAAAGCAACTATCCATCACAATAGACTCCAGATCATCGTCATTCTCTTCTTCTTCTATGACATCACTAGGGTCACATTCTTCTAGCAAGGGTTGACACATGAAAACTGAGATATCATAACCCTCCTCATCACAATGAGGTGTCCACTGTTCCTCATTGACAGCAATGTCCATGGTGGCTAAGATTTCTGGCCAGCCATGAGGCTCAAACTCCTCATCTGGAAAGATCATCGGTGTGTAGGGTGGGTCTCTAAGTGGTCTCTCTCCTAGCGAAGTTCCTTCTTCTCTTGCCTTTAAATGTTTTTCCTCTTCCTTTGCGACCTTGCACATCCACAAATGAGTATCTTCATGCAGCCATGATGGATCAGGTGAACTTTCAGAATGCACAGAGATGGAATCTTCTTTCGCTTTGTGGATAGAATTCCACTGTAGGGGTGGTACATCTCTGAAGGTGTAATCCTTCAAATTGACCTTGGTGGTGACCCCTAAGTGTTGTAAGTACAAGGAGTTAGTTCCCCAATCCTGTACTATTTGCAATTGTCGTAGGAAGGGTCTTCCTAGGATCATCTCATAGACATTATTTTTCTCAAAGTCACATATAGCAAATGTGTGCTCAAACTCTACACCACAAGTGGTTAGAGTGATCCCTTCTAGCAATCCTAGAGGTCTTTCAAAATGACCATCAGCCATTTGAAGCTTCATTCTAGTTGGTCTTAATGTGGGCTTGCCCCATTGCTTCCAACACCAGCACCTGAATCTATGATTGCTTTGGTTGTGTAACCTTGGTAGGTGATTGGAAGATAAGTACTACCTTCTTCACCCTCACACATGTCCCCTATTTTGTCTAGAGGTATCTCTGGTACCCTTTGCTTGGAGCCTGCTTTTGGCATGTTGAAATCAAGTTCTGGAACCTGATCCTTCACATGATTCCAAAGCTCAGGTTTTGCTTTGAGCAGCTCTTCTACAGTGAGATGACACTGAACCTTAGTGTTCTTCACGACATCCGTGTTCCTTGGAACCACTGAGTCTTCATTTCTTACTAGTATTGTGGGAGCTCTAATCTGGAGAGATTCAGATTCCCATGGGCCTGGAAATTGAGGCAGTTCTTCTAAGGTATTAGATTCAAAATCTAACCTTTCGTCTTCTTGTTGTTCTGCTTCATCTCCGTAAATAGATGGAATGTCTTGGGGAAATTGATCATGAAGATCATCAATCTCAGGAATAGGAGGGGAATTACCCTTCTCCTTGGCCCATTTCTCTTCTTGTATTTCCCGCAAGAATTCTTGAGAGTACTGTTGAATTGAAGGAGGTATTCCTGGATCCGTGGAATTAGGAACATAAGCTCCCATTGGTGGGGAGCTTCCTCTTTCAATAACTGGTTGAGCCTGTGGAGGTAAAGAAACTTGTGGTTTGTTTACCAACTGCTCTAATCGTTCTAGTAAGCCCTGGAAATGCAAATCCCCTTTGACAAAGTTTGTCTGATTGAACTTTTGACTAGTCTCAAGTATAGCTTGAGCTTGTTCTACCATTTTCATGCACATTTTCATCCGTTCAATCTCTAAGTCTGCTCTAGGGTAACTCTTGTCTAGGTTTGCAGCTGTAGGCCCTTCTTGAAGTCGAGCCTGGTAGGCCTTGAACATCATGTCCAAGCCTTCTGGGGTTGGATCTGCAAGAACAGACCCTGGTTGTGGTCTATTTACAATGGGTGGTGGGGTGGGATGAGGTGGAGTGGATTGGAGTTTCGGCATGCGAGGGGCTTTGAGATGCAATGTCTTCTATTTTTGTTTTTGCTTCTTTTAAGCTTTCTTCTAGTTCCGATAACTTTTTATTCCACTTGCGATTGGCCTTCTCTCTGGTATCCTTCCATGTTCTTGTTTTCCTCTTACTAGGCTCTCCTGATTCACTCGACTCTGATTGTTCTGTTGGTTTATCCTGTTGTAAGGCTCGTGCTCTAGTGACAGCTTGTATAGGAGCCACATTGCTACTACTTGAACTTGAATCTGCCACTAAGCCTACCACATTAATGGGTGTAATCTTGGGTGCACTGGAGGGGTTTCTTGGACAATCTCTGGGGAGATGGTCTTTGCCACAATCAGGACAAAAAGCCTGTATTGTGATAGCCTGTCCTTGACTCGGAGATGGTGGGTGGGGACAGTCACGAATGAAATGGTCACCTTTACATCTGAAACAAGATCCTCTAGGGGCTTGTGGTCTCATTTGTCTCAACTGGGGCCTAGGGTTAGGATTTGTGTACATGACATTGGAGTATTCTGGCTCCCAATTTTGCTCCATAGGTGGTGCCTCATATTGATACGAGTAAATCTCGCTATGTTCAGGTGATTCTGTGTAATACGCATGTGGACTACCTTCATGGGAGTAGTCTGAACTATGAGCATGAGAATCATTATCTGGAATCCATGGGGTTAGGGGCACCAATACTCTATTTAGATTTTCCTCTCCCACAGCATATTTGACTGGAATCACGTTGGCTGGAGCTGGTGGTTGGTTTCCCAAGACAGGTTGTGGCCTATATGGTACCTGATATTGTTGTTGTGGTCTATAATATGGCTGTTGGTATTGGTTCTGATACCTACCTTGTGGGTAAGGTTGTTGATAATTCTGTCTAACAGCCTGCCTATTGTAGGGACAATCTTGAGCCGTGTGGTTTGTGTATTTTCTCTCAATAGTGCAATATGGAGCATTCCTTTCTCTAATGTTTTGGTTTTGCATTGGGCATACATTAGCCATGTGGTCGCCCCCACAAGTATAACACCGATTCACTGGTGTGGCTCTCTGTGTTTGTTTATTTTGGACTCCCAGCTTCTTGGCAACTTGCTCAGCTATCTCCTCTATTTCCGTGGAGATTTTTGAAGTATGACTAGTAGAACTATCTGAATCCTTATAGAGTTTGGATAATCCTAACTCCTCACCCAAGTTATCTTTTATGTCAATGCATGTCCGCACGCACTCTTCTATGGATCTAGGCTCTTTCAAATATACATATGATCTTAACTTTGTGCTCAGTAAGCCATCTAAGAACAAAGCCACTTGTTTGGCTGGTCTGGGTAACTCGGGAGCAGGGCATCTTTCTAGGTACTGTCTGAACCTTCTACCTGCTAGTCGCACTGTTTCTTGGGGTGTCTGCTTGAAACTGTGGATCAGGGACGATGTGTTATGCCTGATACCACTCTTGGAAAATTCTACAATGAATTCGTCTAGCAGTTGACCTATATCGCGATAGTTGCGACTACTCAATGGTTGAAACCAAGCCAAGGCAGTGCCCTTAAGAGTCAAACCAAATGCCTCGTATTGGGTGAATAAATCCTCAACCTGTTCAGCTCTTAACACTTGTTTGAACTCGGCCACATGATCATAAGGATCTCCTGACCCGTCAAAATAATTCTTCATTGCCTTGATCACTTGAGTGGTTCTCAGGGTTCTTGGGTGCTCTCGGGGTCTAGGCAATGGAAAATCATGTTCATCTCTTTTTTGCCTATGTGCTTGATGTCTCTCTCTTTCAGGTCTTTCATTTTCAAATCCTGATCTATTCCTGCCCACGGTGTGTGCAAAACTTACCTCAGGTCTCTCTCTAGTTCTTTCTCTTTGGGCTTCATGAGCGTGGGATGATCCTACTCCTTGGAGGCCATGGGAAACATTGGATCTTGGTGGGGGAAAAATCAATTCATTCTTCCAAGTATATGCATGTCTATCATGTTCTGTTACCAAGAAAATTTTCTCTGATGTGTTATCCAGGTAGACAACTTTGCCTGGTATCTCAGGATCTTTGAATTCATAGATGATAACTATGCCCAATTGGCTAGGTTGATCTGGCTTGAACCTCCAAAAGGCTTCCTCTATTTCTCTATTAAAAAATAGTTCTATGCTTTTGTTGTCTTGAGGGATCCAGTCCAGAGTGATCACTCGAGTCAAAACTGACTTACCTTTAGGAGTCTGGGGTCCTTGTCCTACATTTCCTTGTTCTAGGTCTCCTATTTCATTCTCAGGAATGACATTTCCAAACTCATCAGTCCTATCTGGTAGGTTGGTGACCACATACATGGTTCCTTCCTTATCAATGTATGAACCCTCTTCGAACTTGACCACCGGGTGTTCAAGTCCAAAGGATTGATCTGGATTTTTGAGTTGCACCACTGATCGCCTCAGACCATCCTCATAGATACGAGCACCTAATTGGTTGGTCCGAATATATTCCAACTGTGTCTTATAGGGACCTTCTGGTGTTTGTAGATGGGCAGTCCCTGAGCCACCTGCAGGTTTTCCCATACTAAAAGACATTTCTGAATCACTTATGTCTGATCTTAGTAAAAGATGACCACTTAGTTGTTGTGCCCAAGACTTGGATGTATGGTTGACACTAGCCTCAGAAGATCTAATGCTTTGTTTATCCTTGCCTAAGTGTCTACCAGATCTCAAGTTCATAAGCTTTAGTCAAGAGTCCAAATTTTCCCCTTGGTCTGGTTCAAAATTCTTTGGAGTCCCCTTGGTTCCCTAGTCCCACTTGAGGGTCAACTTCAAATTATCCTATCTCAAAATCAACACATTATTCTTGAAAAAAACAGTTGAGGTCGTGTAGGATTTGAAACGAGCTTTCCAACGAGCTATAGAGCTCAAAAAATGGACTTTGGATGAAAAAGTTATGCCAATTCAGGCTCCTGGGGGTCAAAACAGGCAAACAGGACCTTTGGAGAAAATCGCGATTTTGTACCTTGCGAATCGTGTTCACAAAATCGTGTTTTCACAAAATCGTGTTTTGAAAATCACGATTTTGATCACAAAATCGTGTTTCTGAAAATCGCGATGTTGATCACAAAATCGTGTTTTTTTGACATGAAAATCGCGATTTTGAGCACAGAATCGTGTTTTTGAAAATCGCGATTTTGACTCAGAGAATCGTGTTTTTTTCACAAAATCGTGTTTTTTTGCTGAAAATCGTGATTTGTGAGAATCGCGATTTTGAGCCCGCTGAAAATCGTATTTTCTCAGAATCGTGTTTTTGGCATGAAAATCGCGATTTTGAGCACAGAATCGTGTTTTAGAGAATCGTGTTTTTTGACATGAAAATCGCGATTTTGAGCACAGAATCGTGTTTTTGACATGAAAATCGCGATGTTGAGCACAAAATCCTGTTTTTAGAAAATCGCGTTTTTTGACATGAAAATCGCGATTTTGAGCACAGAATCGTGTTTTAGAGAATCGTGTTTTTTTGACATGAAAATCGCGATTTTGAGCACAGAATCGTGTTTTAGAGAATCGTGTTTTTTGACATGAAAATCGCGATTTTGAGCACAGAATCGTGTTTTTTGACATGAAAATCGCGATTTTGAACACAAAATCGTGTTTTTGAAAATCGCGATTTTGACTCAGAGAATTGTGATTCACAAAATCGTTTTTTTTGCTGAAAATCGTGATTTGTGAGAATCGCGATTTTGAGCCCACTAAAAATCGTATTTTCTCAGAATCGTGTTTTTGGCATGAAAATCGCGATGTTGAGCACAAAATCATGTTTTTAGAAAATCGCGATTTTGAGCAAAAAAATCGTGATTACACAGAATCGCCTTTTTTCACAAAATCGTGTTTTTTACTGAAAATCGTGATTTTTTTAGAATCGCGATTTTGAGCACAATCACAGAATCGTGATTCTGAGAATGACCACAGAATCGTGATTTTTTCAGCCAACTTTTAGGCGGGAAAACAGAAAATCGTGATTTTTCAAAAAATTTGAATTTTCACAGAATCGCGATTTTCATCACAGAATCGTGTTTTTTGGCGGGAAATTCAAATTTCTGAGCGCCGGCTATGGCGAGCTCCGTATGAACAGAAAATCATGAAAAAAAACATAGCGCTTGCTCTCCCTTGCTTCTCCTAACTCCTTCCCACACAATAATGCATGAAAAATGGTATGAAAATGGTGAGAATGCACTAAAAAACAAGAAATTTCTATGAAGAAGAAGATGGAAGAAGGTGGAGATGATGATGATGAAGAAGATGAAGAGGAAAAAAACAGAAAATGAACTAAAATGACAGTTTTTTTACCTTCCAACGTCGCAAATCTACGACCTTACCATCACAACGCTCGTCCTCGAAGCTCTCTCCCCGGCAACGGCGCCGAAATTTGGTGTAGCTCAAGCGTAAGCACCACCTCCTTTAATTGTCAATCCGCGGAGACGTGAGGACCGGTATGAAGACCACGAGCAAGTGAAGGCACAAGTGCGTGAGTGAAAGCACACAAACATGCACACACATACACACACACGCGCACAAAGTAAGATCAAAGAGAGGAACAATGGAAAGCTTAGATTGCATCCCTATATTCCCTTAATAGAGCTACAAGCTCTGCTTCTTCTTTTGCACTTAGGTCATCTCCTATGTACGTACATTGTTCTTCGTTCCCTTCAATGGTCACTACAATTTTTTTGGTCTTTTCTTTATTGTCATATGCTTCTCCTACAATGGCCTCTCTCTTAGGCATCCGTACCAAAATTTTTCGGTCTTCCACTTCATATTTCTTGAAATTTTCTGGTACTTCAAACAATGATTCTTCCTCCTCTTGTTTCACTACTTTTCTTTTCTTTTTCTTTTGACCTCCTTCACTTCCTTTCTTTGAATTTATCGTTTTAATACTCGCAAGGGGTTCTTCTTCTTTTTGGGTTAACACTCCTATGTCTTCTAAGTAGTGTTCCTCTGAGTCAAAGTAAGTATCCATCACAATGGATTCGGGATCATCGTCATTCTCCTCTTCTTCTATGAACTCACTAGGATCACACTCTTCCAACAGGGGCTGACACATGAACACTGAAATATCATAACCCTCCTCATCACAATGAGGTGTCCATTGTTCTTCATTGACTGCAATGTCCATGGTAGCTAAGATTTCTGCCCAACCATGAGGCTCAAATTCCTCATCTGGAAATATCATCGGTGTATAGGCTGGGTCTTTTATTGGTCTATCTCCTGGGGAAGTTCCTTCTTCTCTCGCTTTTAGGCACTTTTCCTCTTCCTCTGCGACCTTGCACATCCACAAGTGAGTATCTTCATGCAGCCATGATGGATCAGGTGAACTTCCAGAATGCACGGAGATAGAATCTTCTTTCGCTTTGTGGATAGGATTCCACTGTAGGGGTGGTACATCTCTGAAGGTGTAATCCTTCAAATTGACCTTGGTGGTGACCCCTAAGTGCTGTAAGTACAAGGAGTTGGTTCCCCAATCCTGTACTATTTGCAATTGTCGTAGGAAGGGTCTTCCTAGGATCATCTAGTAGACATTATTTTTCTCAAAGTCACATATAGCAAATGTATGTTCAAACTCTACACCACAAGTGGTTAGAGTTATCCCTTCAAGCAATCCTAGAGGTCTTTCAAAATGACCATCTGCCATTTGAAGTTTCATTCTCGTTGGTCTTAAGGTGGGTTTGCCCCATCGCTTCCACAAGGAGGTGGTCGCAATAGCAACACCAGCACCCGAATCCACAATTGCTTTGGTTGTGTAACCTTGATAGGTGATCGGAAGATAAGTGTTACCTTCTTCACCTTCGCTCATGTCTCCTATCTTGTTGAGAGGTATCTCTGGAACTTTTTGCTTAGAGCCTGCTTTTGGTATATTGGATTCAAGTTCTGGAACCTGATCCTTCACATGATTCCAGAGCTCCGGTTTTGCCTTGAGGAGCTTCTCTACAGTGAGATGACATTGAACCTTAGTGTTCTTCACAACATCAGTGTTTCTTGGAATCACTGAGTCTTCATTTCTCACCAATATTGTGGGAGCTCTGATCTGGAGAGATTCAGATTCCCATGGGCCTGTGAAATGAGGCAACTCTTGTAAAGAATTAGATTCAAAATCTAATCTCTCATCCTCTTGTTGCTCTGTTTGATCTCCATAGATAGACGGAATGTCTTGGGGAAATTGATCATGAAGATCATCAATCTCAGGAATAGGAGGGGAATTACCCTTCTCCTTGGCCCATTTCTCTTCTTGTATTTCCCGCAAGAACTCTTGAGAGTACTGTTGAATTGAAGGAGGTATTCCAACATCCGTGGAATTAGGAACATAAGCTCCCATTGGTGGTGAGCTTCCTCTTTCAATAACTCGTTGAGCCTGTGGAGGTAAAGGAACTTGTGGTTTGTTTACCAACTGCTCTAATTTTTCTAGTAAGCCTTGGAAGTGCAAATCTGATTTGACAGAGTTTGTCTGATTGAACTTTTGACTAGTCTCAAGTATAGCTTGAGCTTGTTCTACCATTTTCATGCACATTTTCATCCGTTCAATCTCTAAATCTGCTCTAGGGTAACTCTTGTCTAGGTTTGCAGCTGTTGGCCCTTCTTGAAGTCGAGCCTGGTAGGCCTTGAACATCATGTCCAAGCCTTCACGAGTGGGGTCAGCTAATACTGATCCTACTCGGGGTGGTGGGTGGGTTACATGGGGTGTGTTAGAGGGTGGAGGGATGGAGGGTGATGGGGATGGTAGCGGTGGGAATGTGTGAGAGTGCGGTTGAGATGTGATCTCTATGATTTTTGCCTTGGTTTCCCTCAAGCTTCCTTCAAGTTCGTTTATCTTTTTTGCCCATTGCCTTTTCATTCTTTCACGATTATCCTTCCAGGCTCTAGTCCTCTTTTTGGTTATGCTCTCTGTTTTACTCACCTCGGGGCTCTTTTCCTGACCAACACCTTGGTTTTGTTGTAGTGCCTGGGCTCTTGTGATCACCTGCACAGGTGCAGCGGAAGTCACACTCCCTGTGGAGTCTACAACTAACCCAACAACATTGATAGGAGTGATTTTAGGCATGTTATTAGGGTTCTTTGGGCAATCTCGTAGGAGATGTTCTTTCCCGCAGTCTTGACAGAAACCCTGAATGGTTACTGGTTGAGGTTGTGTAGGGACAGGCAGTGGACAATCACGTATAAGGTGATCTCCCTGACATCTGAAACATGGTCCTCTAGGAAATGGGGTTCTTACCTGCCTAGGTTGAGGTCTAGAGTTGGGGTTTGTGAACATGACATTAGCATACTCAGGTTCCCCACTATTTTCACTTGGGTCCTCATAATAGTATGACTCGTTATGCTCGGGTGACTGCATGTAGTAAGCCTGTGGGCTATCAATATGTGTGGAGTCAAAACTATGGTCACTTGGATCACTGTCTGATAGCAATGGGGTGACTGGGACTATGGCTCTATTCGGATTTTCTTCAGCAGATGCATATTTCACTGGGATCACATTGGTTGGAGCAGGGGGTTGCTGCACTAGGACTGGTTGAGGTCTCTGCTGCCCTTGATAAGGTGGCTGATAAGTTTGCTGTGGTCTGTTGTATTGTTGTGGTGGGTACTGATTCTGGTATCTACCATGTTGTGGATATGGCTGAGGGTAATTTTGCCTAACTGTTTGTTTGTTATATGGGTAGTCTTGTGCAGTGTGGTTGGTGTACCTGTGCTCTATGGTGCAATACTGGCTACTAGGATTCGCCTGGGGTTGGGCCATAATGGGACATACACTTGCCATATGGTCACCGCCACAATTGTAACACCGCTTAACTGGGGCAAATCTCGGAATTTGTTTGCTAGAGACACCTAGTTTTCGGGCTACCTTCTCTGCAAGTTCCTCAATGGATGTGGATTGACCAGATGTCAGGTTACTAGAGCTATCAAAATCCTTATAGATTTTTGATAGTTCTAATTTCTCACCTAGATTGTCCTCAATGTCTATGCACATGTGCACGCACTCTTCTATCGTTCTGGGGTCCTTCAGATACACATATGACCTGAGCTTGGTGCTCAACAATCCATCAGGCCACTTGTTTGGCTGGTGTGGGTAACTCCAGCATCGGGCATCTCTCCAGGTACTGCCTAAATCTTCTTCCAGCTAGTCTGACCGTCTCTTGAGGTGTTTGTTTGAAGCTATGAATTAGTGAGGAGGTGTTATGCCTGATTCCACTCTTAGAAAACTCAATGATAAATGCCTCTAAGAGCTGGTCTATGTTTCTGAAATGCCTCTCGTTTAGTGGTTGAAACCACGTAAGGGCAGTGTTCCTAAGGGTTAGACCAAAAGCATTATATTGTGTGAATAGGTCCTCTACCTGTTCAGCTTTCAATACTTGCCGAAATTCTGCCACATGGTCATAAGGGTCTCCCGTGCCATCGAAATAATTCTTCATGGACTTCACCAGTTGAGTTGGTCACAGGGTCCTAGTGTGTTCTCTCGGCCTTGGCAAAGGAAAATCGTCAATATTCCTTTGATTCCATGGGGTTCTATGTCTCTCAGGTTCCACTCTATTCCTTTCTGTTCCCGTTCTTTCCCTTCCGAGGGAGTTGGCAAAACTTACCTCAGGTTTGTCTCTACTTCTATCTCTTTGCGCTCCATGAGCTCGGGAGGTCCCAGCTCCTTGGTGACCAAAGAATGCATTAGACCTTGGTTGGGGAAAAACAAATTCACCCTTCCATGTGTAGGCATGCCTGCCATGTTCAGTGACCATGAAGATTCTCTCTGATGCATTGTCTAGGTAGGTTACTTGGCCTGGGCTATCAGGGTCTTTAAACTCATAGATTGTGAGGGCACTCACTTCCTGAGGTTGAGCAGATTTGTATCTCCAAAAAGCCTCATCGGTTTCTCGGTTTAAAAGCAGATCTATGCTTTTATTATCCTGTGGAATCCACTCTGGAGTCATGATTCTGGTTAAGACAGATTTACCCCGGGGGGTTCTTGGCTCTCTCTCTAAGTTCCCTTGCTCTATATCACCCATGTCGGTCTCAGCAATCACATTTCCAAACTCATCAGTTCTATCAGGAAGAGTGGTGACTACATATATAGTCCCCTCTTTATCTAGGTATGCTCCATTCTCAAACTTGACTACCGGGTGGTCTAATCCATGGGGTTGATCAGGGTTTTTAATCTGGGCCACCGATCTTCTCAGGCCATCTTCATAGATGCGAGCACCTAGACGATTGGTCCTGATGTATTCCAGTTGAGTCTTGTATGGTCCTTCTGGATTTTCTAGATAAGCCAACCCTGAACTACCTACTGGTCTCTCCATGTGATAGGACATCTCAGAATCACTTGTTTCTGATCTGGGAGTGTATGGGTAATCACTCAGCTGTTGGGCCCAAGACCTTGCAGTGTGATTGACACTAGCTTTAGAAGATCTGAGGCTTTGTCTGTCTCGGCCTAAGTGTCTGCCTGATCTAAGGTTCATATGCCTGATTTATCTACCCCCTTGGACCTAAGCACACTCTCGTTGCAGGTTAAGCACCAATCACTTTGTTCTTTTGAGTTGAACATTATGTTTATGATCTTGTCTGAAATCGCGTCGTCAGGAGTACTATTAAGTGAATTTCGCACTTGATAAGTGATCGACTCTAGTTTACCTTTTTTCCCTTAGGGTTGTCGCACTTTAGACCTACTTAATTCTTGCACTTGGTTGATTAATTCTCTTGGACTTGATTCGTGCCTAACGTTGCCTTAATTAATTACCACACCTAAGTCGTACTTAGCCTAGGCTAGGAATTGACAAAGGAGGGTTGAGAGATCTTCCAACCTCAATTAGCTGGTTGACCAGACTGCTACACAAGCCCAGGAAGCCTTCTCCCAAGCTTGGTACTCACCCTTGCTAGCTTGCTTTGGATTGCCTTGAGTGCACGCAATGTTCCTGCAAAAGCTCACCAGTCAGTATAGCTTTGTTACCACAAGTATTTTAGCCCCCCTGGAGTAACTCACTGTACCCCCTGAATCTTAGGACCACCTAGTTCCACCTAAAGGTCAACTTAAAAATGCATGTTCTAAAACTCCGCGTATGATTCTTACAAAAACCAGTCAAGGTCCACGTAGGATTCTCAACGAGCTTTCCAACGAGACCAAAATCTCATCAATCGGAGTTCGTATGGTCAAGTTATGACCATTCAGGCACTAAAGGGTCAAAACAGGCTCTCAGGGTTCAGGAGATTCCTCTCTGGTTTCTAGGTCTTTTGCCCACTTCCAAGGTTCTAAAGTTATACCAAGGTGCCTAAAATTAAGCTCAACTACCCTTCAATTCACTCAAAAATAACCCTAACTTTCATGCGTTAAAGGCCGTGTATCGCGATAGGTCGGGTCGAGGTGTCGCGATAGGTCGAAGTGTCGCGATAGCTCGTGAGGTGTCGCGATAGGTCGAGGTGTCGCGATAGGTCGAAGTGTCGCGATAGGTGGGAGGTGTCGCGATAGGTCGAGGTGTCGCGATAGGTGGGAGGTGTCGCGATAGGTGGGAGGTGTCGCGATAGGTGGGAGGTGTCGCGATAGGTCGAGGTGTCGCAATAGCTCGTGAGGTGTCGCGATAGCTCGTGAGGTGTCGCGATAGGTCGAGGTGTCGCGATAGGTCGAAGTGTCGCGATAGGTGGGAGGTGTCGCGATAGCTCGTGAAGTGTCGCGATAGGTCGTGAGGTGTCGTGATAGGTCGTGAGTGTCGCGATAGGTCGTGAGTGTCGTGATAGGTCGTGAGTGTCGCGATAGCTCGTGAGTGTCCTGATACCTCGAGGTGTCGCGATAGCTCGGGATATGGTGAATTTTTCTGTTCTGCCTAGTGATCCTGGGAGCTCTAGGCCTGCGCAGTGTCGTGGTGCACTCAGAATCGTGATTGGGTGAAATTTTCAGAGTGTCGCGATAGCTCGAGCTCAACGCCTCGGGGACTATGCAGATAGATTCCGTACCTGCTGAGCTTGCTGGAGATGATGATGGAGCTGCCACCTGCAAGAAACATGCAAAAAACACACAAAACAAGAACACACACGCTCGCTCTCTCTCAAACTTGCACACAACAAATGAGGGGAATGACAAGGAAGAGGGAATATGTAGTGGAGAAGGAGGAGGAGGTGGAGATGGAGAAGGATGTGAAGATGGAGATGGAGATGGAAAAAAATCAGAAATTTACCGACTACTTACCATTCCAACGCGTCCTCTCTACGTCTTACCATCACACGCTCGTCCTCAAAGCTCGAGTCCCCGACAACGGCGCCAAAATTTGGTGTAGCTCAGTGATGAGTAGCACCTCCTTTAATGTCAATCCGGGAAGACGTGAGGATGGTATGAAGACCACGAGCAAGTGGAAGCACAAGTGCGTGAGTGAGAAGCACACAAGCATGCACACACATACACGCACACGCACGCACACGGCAAGAACAAAGAGAGTAAGACAATGGAATCACTTCTATTGCAACAAAGTTCTCCTGCAAGCTCCAAACTACAAGAAGCTCCCCTAAAAATGAGCTCTCTAGCTCTATTTATAGTTTTTGACTAGCTTTGGCCCTGTCTAGACCTAGTGTCCAGCCTAGTTAAAAATTAGGTTCCAGGGCTTATTTGAGGGCTCAAACGAGATCTAAAAATTATGAAAATTGACAGGCAACTACTTCTAAGGCTCCTCAAGCTCGAGGACTCCTCGGCTTGTACAAAATGGAGCTACAAAAAGGTGAAAATGGTATTTACAGGGGTTTTTAGTGATGAGAATCACTTTTAAATGGTGTAATGGTTTTGAAAAAAATAAAGGGTTGCCTTAGTGCTAGATCTGCTTGTATGCTCGTACTTGCTTCTTCTCGTATACGGCCAACACCCCATGAAGGAAACCTTCCATATGGCCTCTCACATGGGTGCCACATGGCACTAATATGAGAGCCCATAAATTCTCTAATCAAAGGGTGGGTTCACACACCCACTTTCTCAAGCTCCCAAGGCAACCATATAATAGATGGCAAGTTGATCTTGAGATTTTGGTTATGCAACAAGCAAATCATACGGTTTATACATTACTTTGAGGAAATTGATCTCTGCTTTTTAGCCTTCAAGTGGTGCCCTTAATGTGCTACTTTTTTTGTGTAGTGCCACTAATCAATGATTGCTGGTCGAGGGGAGACCTAACGTCATCACTTTCTTGATTGACTTTCTTCAAACTAGCATAATTCTTGTGACTCATCTTTTGCAATCCTCTGCATCAAGAAAATTCACAAGAATTATGAAGATGAATTTTTAAATGTACAATTCCTCTACATCAAGATGAAGTTTTATTTCATGAATTGTACATTTAAAAAATTCACTTTCTTTTTCTAGTGTCTCTAGTAGAATTTGAGTCTATTTCTACCTCCTTTCCCAGGTTAATATTTGAGCTTGGAAGTTTTGCTTCTCTTATCATGGTGCGACAAGCTATGATTTGAGTTCTTTAATGATGGTTTTGAGGTTAAGGAAGCCTTGGAAAACATTTTGACACTCTTCTTCCAATTGCTTATCTTCAAATTGTGTTTCTTGCACTACCACAACTTTCTCTACTTGTGATTATTCTTGGAGTTGCACTAGAATGTCAAGGGAACTCTTGCTTCTACGTGAGGTTGTGCTTCCATCATGATCATGTCTTGAGTAGCAATAGCTTCACCAACACAAGGAGAAACAAGACTTTTTGAAATGATATGTGGTTGTTTAAGAGGGTAATTAAATTTTGAAATTGGTGGGATGGACATGAGAAGCGATGAAGATGAAATGTTGATCATATTCTGATTAAACTGAAAAGATGGTGATGGAAGTGATGAAAAAAGAAATGAAAAAGTTGAAGATGATGCATGAGTATTAACCATAGATGATGGTGGAATGGATGGTTGGATTAAAGATTGTTGAGCTGAAGGATGATTAGAAAATACCTTAGAGAGGAAAGAAACAAGATGTGAATTGGGTTCATGGGTGGGAATCAAGTGTCATGGGATTAATGCATGAGTGCTTGAGAGTGGAAATGTGCATGTGGTGTTTGGACATAAGCTAAGAATTTCATCCATTTTTTTATCTCCTTTATCATTTGAGAATGCTTGTGAAGGAACAGATGGAATGGAGATCATGGAGGGGTTGAAGTGGGTGCAACCTGTGTGGAGTCTCAATCTTCAACTGGTGGTGAATGCTTGGTTGTTGCTTGTTATCTTTTTTGTTGTGCTCTTTTCACAACCTTGGCTACCAAGCCCATTACACTTGCAACATCAACTTCTTCCTATCAAAGAAAAAGTCCTACAACAAATTAAGAATGAATTCCCTCTCTAATCCATCATAAGCTTGTGACCCCTTGCCTTGTACGAGGTAAACCAAGCTTGTACTTGTGTTGTAATCACTTCCTTCTTTAGAGATCATTGTGGTCTATGGATCCGATTTTTTGGTGTGGCATTCAACTTGCACTTTGCAAAATTGTCTTCATAATCACTATGATAGTTGTTACACTTATGTGTTCCTCGACTAGCTTTGATGTGAACCTTTTCCCTATACATGGGCACTTTTTATTCTAGTGATGGCTAGAGGTTTTTTCCCCATATTACCACATACTTGATACTCTCATATGTGGTGGTACTTTGTACTTAGGGATATTATTCAGCTCTTACTTCAGTTCAGTACATCGATCAATAGAGAGAGCTATTCCGGCCATCGTCTTCTTCGTGTGTCTTGTTGCATTGTGTGTCTCTCGCACTTCTACACACACCCAACAGTGGTATCAGAGCAGGTTCAGCTTCTTCTCAAGTTTCGGTTTTTCGCGTCGCGGCGCGCGCGCACTTTAATAGTGCAAATCGACTTCGGAGCATAGAAGTGTGAATTTCAGCAGCCCGGAAACATTTCCACAAGGTGCGCTGAGGTTTTACCCCCATTTCGAAGCCATTCGTGCAGTCAGGATTGCCATCAGAATGACGATTTGTGAGCTGAAATTTTAGCATTCATTTCAACTTTCATCGAAGTGAAGATTTTGTCACATTCTTGTTCCTTTGTGAAATGGCAGGCAGCAATGACTTGTTTGGCATGCTTCAAACTGAAGATAAGCTTGATGGGACCAACTATCCGATGTGTTCTTACATGATGAAGCATGTTCTTATTGCAAAACAACTTTGGAACATAGTGGCAGATGTAGATCGAAGACCGGCAGGTGCTTCTACTTCACAGTCTACTGTCACAGATGGAGCTTCTTCTTCGAGTACAGTGGTTTCTCCTTCTCCACCTACACAGGAGCAGCTTAGATGGGATGGAAAAGATGCTCAAGCTCATGCTTTGATTGCGCTTTCAGTGAAGCTTCATATAGTTCCACACATTTGGTCATATTCTATATCGAGACAGGCATGGGACACTCTTGCTTCTTTGTATGCCGTGCGTAATGAAGCACGTGTTGCATACTTGAGGAAGCAACTTGAGGATGTATGTATGGCTAAAAATGAGTCAGTGGATGTGTATGTGACACGCATCAAGGACTTGAAAGAGCAATTGGCAAACATAGATGAGATCATTCCGGATGCATCACTCATTTCTACATTGTTGAAAGGATTACCAGAATCTTTTCAAAGCTTTGCTACTATACTTCGTTTGGTTGCAAAAGGAAATCCTAATATGTATGCATTTGATGAGGTTGTGTCTCTTCTTTTGCAAGAAGAGCAATCTAGAGTGAATAGGAGTGGTTTGATTGAGGGAACGCAAGCACTTGCTATCTCACAAAAGGGGAAAAGCAAGTATGGTTCAGCTTTGGGTTCATCAAAACCAAAGCCTCAAGCTTCCTCTTCCACTCATTCCTCTAATGATGGTGATTTGCAAAAGAAGAAGAGATGCAAAAATTGTTGGAAGGCTGGTCATACTATTGATGAGTGTAGAAAGCTTGCAAAACGCAATGAAAAGAAGAAGGAATCTGGCATGTCTATTGCTGAAAATTCAGCAAATGCAAAGAATGATGAAGCTAACATGGCTCAAGATTTTTGGGCATGTGTTGTTACATGTCATTATGATGCTTCTTTACATTCTAAATGTATGGTTGTGAGTGAGGCTGATTCGGAATGGTTTTTTGATAGTGGTGCTTCAAAGCACATAACATCATGCAAAAGATTTTTTGCCTCTTTGTAAGATGCACCTAAAGGAGGACATGTGGTATGTGCAAACAATGCCTCTTATCCTATCATTGGAGTAGGAGAAATTGAGCTTACGACTGCAAATGGAGGTGTGATTCTCTTGAAAAATGCATTGTATGTGCCCGGTATCAAGAAGAACTTTATTTCAGTTCCGTTGATTGCCAAAGCTAGACTTCATGTACACTTTGTTGATGATAAGTGTATGGTTCATGATTTCAGCAATGGTGATGTTATTGTGATGTCTGGTACATTATGTAATGGTTTGTATCGCATGGATACATACAAGAGGGCTGTCTCGAATGCCTTAGTTGCTTATACTTCTTCCATGGCTGAAATGGAGCTTTGGCATGCTCGTTTTGGTCACTTGAACTTCAACAGTTTGCTCTACTTGCAAAAGAAGAACATGGTTATTGGCTCAGCAACGAGGTTGTACTTGGGAAAATTTGGGCTATTCAATTAGGCTTATGAACCTTAGATCAGGATGGCATCTAGTAAGGGATAGACAAAGTCTTAGGTCTTCAGAGGCTAGTGTCAATCATACGGCTAGGCCTTGGGCCCAACAGTTGAGCCACCACTCGCATTACCCTAGCTCTGAGACAAGTGAATCAGAGATGTCTCAAGGCATGGACAGACCTATAGGAAGTTTAGGAGTGCCATATCTGTATAGGGTGGAAGGCCCCTACAAGACGCAGCTAGAATACCTTAGGACCAACCGATTAGGTGCTAGCATCTATGAGGACGGCCTAGGAAGATCCGTGGTCCAAATCAAAAACCCAGACCAATCTATTGGGCTAGAGCACCCTGCTGTCAAGTTTGAAAATGGTGCATACCTTGATAAAGAGGGAACCATATACGTGGTCACTAGTCACCCGAAGAGGACAGATGAATTCGGGAATGTGATCCCTGAGACGGACATAGATGACCTAGAACAAGGGAACGTAGGAGGGGAGCCCAGGACCCCTCGAGGGAAATCTGTTCTTACTAGAATCCTCAATCCCGAGTGGGTTCCCCAGAACAACAAGAGCATAGATCTGCTTCTGAACCGAGAGACTGACAAAGCCTTTTGGAGGTATAAATCTGATCGACCAATTGATATAGGAACAATCATGATCTATGAGTTTAAAGATCCAGATAGCCCAGGCAGAGTGACCTATCTAGATCACGCTTCAGAAAGGATCTTTGTGGTTATAGAACATGATAGACATGCTTACACTTGGAAGGGTGAATTCGTTTTCCCCCAACCAAGATCGAACGTGTCCTATGGTCACCCTGGAGCTGGAACATCCCAAGCTCATGGGACTCAAAGAGACAGAAGTAGAGATAGGCCAGAAGTATGCTTTGCCAACCCAAGGGGCAGAGAAAGAACAAGAATGGAGACAAATAGGGTGGAACCAGAGATACTTAGAGCTCCCAAGAATCAAAGACATGCGGATGAATTCCCTCTACCATGACCTAGAGAGCACACAAGGACTTTGAGACCGACTCAGCTAGTCAAGTCCATGAAGAACTACTTTGATGGCACTGGAGATCCATACGATCATGTGGCTGAGTTTAGGCAAGTCTTGAGGGCGGAACAAGTGGAGGATCTATTCACGCAGTACAATGCCTTTGGTCTAACCCTTAGGAACACAGCCCTTACGTGGTTTCAACTGTTGAATGAGAGACAATTCAGGAGTATAGACCAACTCCTAGAGGCTTTCATTATTGAATTCTCTAAGAGTGGCATAAGACATAATACCTCCTCGCTGATTCACAGCTTCAAGCAAACCCCTCAAGAAATCGTGAGACTTGCAGGGAGAAGATTTAGGCAATACTTAGAAAGATGCCCTGTTTCGGAGCTACCCACATCAGCTAAGCAAGTGGCTTTATTCTTGGATGGATTGCTAAGTACCAAATTGAGATCTTATGTGTACTTGAAGGACCCTAGGACCATAGAAGAGTGTGTACGCATGTGCATTGACATCGAGGATAACCTAGGGGAGGAGTTAGAGCTTGCCAAGATATACAAAGATTCAGATAGTGCCTCTAGCCTCTCTTCCAAGCAATCCACATCAATTGAGGAACTTATAGAGAAAGTAGCTCAGAAACTAGGTGTCTCTAGCAAACAAATCCCAAGGTTTGCCCCTATGAAAAGATGCTATACTTGTGGAGGCGACCATATGGCGAATGTCTGTCCCATTATGGCTCAACCCCAAGTAAATCCGAGTAGCCAATACTGCACCATAGAACGGAGGTACACCAATCACACCGCGCAAGATTGCCCTCTACAATAAGCAGGCGGTTAGGCAACCCTACCCTCAGCAGGGAAGATACCAGAATCAGTACCCACCGCAGCAGTATGCTAGGCCTCAACAAACCTACCAACCACAATACCAAAACCAACAAAGGCCTCAGCCTGTGTTAGCACAACAACCCCCTACCCCAGTTAATGTAATTCCTGTAAAGTATGCAGCTGCAGAAGAGAACCTGAATAGAGCCATAGTGCCAGTAACCCTATTGCTATCAGAAAGTGACCCTAGTGACCATAGTTTTGATTCTACACATATTGATAGCCCCGAGGCCTACTACATGCAGTCTCCTGAACATGGTGAGTCCTACTACAGTGAAGAACCAAGTGAACCTAGTTGGGAACCAGAGTACACAAATGTAATGTACACAAACCCTAACTCTAGACCCCAACCTAGGCAAGTAAGACCCCCATTCCCTAGAGGACCATGCTACAGATGTCAGGGAGATCATCTCATTCGTGATTGTCCCTTGCCTCCACCTACACAACCCCAGTCAGTGACGATTCAGGGCTTTTGCCAAGAATGTGGAAAGGAGCATCTCTTACGAGATTGCCCAAAGAACCCCAATAATATGCCAAAAACCACTCCTATCAACGTTATTGGGTTAGTTGTAGACTCCACAGGGAGTGTGACTTCCACTGCACCAGTACAAGTAATCACTAGAGCCTAAGCCCTGCAACAGAACCAAAGCGTAGGCCAGGAAAAGAGCCCAGATGTTAGTGAAACAGAGAGCATGACAAAGAAAAGGACTAGAGCTTGGAAAGATAGTCGTGAAAGAATGAAAAGACAATGGGCAAAAAAGATGAGTGAACTCGAGGAAAGCCTCAGAGAAACAAAGGCCAGGATAACTGAACTCACATCTCAAACTCCCTCTCACACTACCACACCACCACCATTCCCGTCTCCATTCGACCCGCCACCTTCCAACCCACCTCACACAATTCCACCACCCCCAAGAGTAGGATCAGTCCTAGCAGATCCCACTCCCGAGGACCTTAATATGATGCTTAAAGCATATCAGGCCAGAATCCAAGAAGGGCCAAACGTAACTGATCACGAAAAGTGTTACCCTAGAGCAAAACTAGAGCTAGAACGAACCAAAATTTGTGCTAAGATGGTGGAATTGGCTCAGACCATGTTCGAAGCCAGTCGCCTATTTAACATCTCTAGTTCAGCTAAGACACAGTAGCACTTTGATGGATTGTTAGAAAGAATAGAAAAGCTAATTGCACAATCAGAAAAGAAACCCGTCTCTCAACACAAGGACAAGGCAAGTGAAAGAGCAGGTCTTCCCGCCCAGGAAGCCTATGTGCCTGAAGCCTATGTGCCTAACTCTACGGAGCCAGACACATCATCTTCTATGAATCGGTTCAGACCAGAATTCCTACGAGAGATTGAAGAAGACAAATGGGCTAAAGAAAGTGGAGTCCCTCCTCCCATTGAACTTGTGGATGATGCACACGACCAATTCCCACAAAGACATCCCATCCATTTATAAGGAGCAGGAGAGAACCCAATCTCAGGAAAGATAAGACTTTGAGTCTAACTCTCTACAAGAATTACCCCACTTCACAAGCCCATGGGAAGCTAAGTCTACTTGTATGAGAGCACCCACAGTCATGGTACGAAATGAGGACTCAGTCATACCTAGGAACACAGAGGTAGTGAAAAACACTAAAGTACAATGCAACCTCACCTTAGAAGAGCTACTCAAAGTAAGGCCAGAGCTATGGAAACATGTAGCCAAACAAGTACCAGAAATAGCAAAACCTCGTTCCCAGGTAGGATCCCAGAGAACAGTGTCAGAAATACCATTGGACAAGATAGGAGACATGAGTGAGGGCGAAGAGGGAAACACATATCTTCCTATCACCCATCAAGGATACACCACCAAGGCCATTCTAGACTCAGGCGCAGGTGTTGCAATTGCTACCACTTCCCTATGGAAGCGTTGGGGCAAGCCAGCACTCAGGCCCACGAGGATGAAATTGCAGATGGCCGATGGTCACATAGAAAGACCCTTAGGCTTGCTAGAAGGAATAACTCTCACCACATGTGGTGTTGAGTTTGAGCATACATTCGCTATATGTGACTTTAGCAAGAATCATGCCTATGAGATGATTTTGGGAAGACCCTTTATGCGACAGTTGCAAGTGGTACAGGATTGGGGAACCAATTCTTTGTATTTGCAACACTTAGGTGTCACGACCAAAGTAAATCTCAAAGATTACTCTCATAGAGATGTCCCTCCTATCCAATGGAATCCCATCCATAGAGCCAAAGATGATACTGAATCGGTGCATTCCATAGGATCAAGATCCTCATGGATGCATGAAGACACCCACTTATGGATGTGCAAAGTGGCAGAGAAAAAAGCCAGAGAGGTAGGTGCAAAAGAAACACATAGATCAATCCAAGACCCAGCCTATGCACCTGTAGTCTTTCCTGATGAAGAATTTGAACCCCACGGCTGGGCAAAAATCCTAGCAACAATGGATGTAGCCATCAATGAAGAACAATGGACACCTCACTGTGATGAGGATGGCTATGACATTTCAGTTTTCTCCATAGAACCAATCATGGGAGAGGCAGTTCTAGAAGAGTGCGAACCTAGCCCTGATGCATTTGAGGATGCGAGTGACTCTGATCTAGAGTCAATTATTATGGACCCACCTTTTGCATCAGATGAAGAATACTTCTATGAAGTGGAATTTCAACCCCAGAGGCACGGAGATCTTACAAACGATGTAAGGCTAGCCACACATGTAACCCCTAAGGAAGAAGGAAAGAAAAGGAAGAAGAAAGAAGTCACACCAGAAGAGGAAGAATCTTTGTTTGAGGTCCCAGAAAATTTTAAGAAGTATGAGATAGACGACAGGAGAGTCATGGTAAGAATGCCTAAACGAGAAGCGCAATCGGGGGAGGCCTATGATAACAAAGAAACCACGAAGAAAGTAGTTGTAGCCATAGAAGAAGGAGAAGAAAGATGCACGTACATAGGCCATGACCTGACAGAAGAGGAAGAACATGATCTAATAGCCTTGCTAAGAGAATACAGAGATGTATTCTCTTGGAGTTACAAGGATTTGAAAGGAGTGGACCCTGACATATGCTCACACACTATCCCCATGACCTCAGATGCCAACCCTCTAAGCAAAAGCCATATACATATAATGATAATTATGCTGCCAAGATCAAAGAGGAGATAGATAGACTGGTTGAAGCTGGATTCATCTATGAAATTCATCGTAGTGGTGCCCAAGAAAAATGGAAAGCTGCGTGTATGCATTAACTTGAAGAAGGTCAATGCAGCCACAATTCAAGATAACTATCCGCTTCCCATCACAGAACATCTCTTAGAAAGAGTAGCAGGCAAGGAAGTGTATAGCTTCCTTGATGGATTTTCAGGCTACAATCAAGTAGCCATAGCTCTAGAAGATCAGCATAAGACGGCATTTGCCACAGAGTGGGGCATTTTTGCCTTTAGAGTAATGCCATTTGGGCTTACCAACGCACCAGCTACCTTCCAGAGGCTGATGTGCCATGTATTTAAAGAGTTCCTGAGGAAGAACTTAGAAGTCTATGTTGATGATCTTTGTGCTCATTCCAACATTAGACAAACCCATATTCCTGAACTCAGACAAATCTTTGACAAATGTAGAGAATATCAAGTCTGCCTGAACCCCGAAAAGTGCGTTTTTATGGTCAAGCAAGGCAAGATTCTAGGACACATAGTGTCAAAGAATGGCATATCCACTGATGAAGAGAAAGTAAGAGCCATAGCCGAGTTACCTAGGCCAAAGAATGTCAAGGAAGTACAAGCTTTCATGGGGCATTGTGGTTATTATCGACGGTTTATACACATGTATGCCATCATAGCAAAGCCTCTGTACGGACTTTTGACTAACTTTGAGTGGACTGACGAGTGTGAAAATTCCTTCAATGAGCTTAAACGACGATTATGTTCAGCCCCAATCTTGACTACACCAGATTGGAATAAACCCTTTCATGTTCATGTGGATGCATCCAATTATGCTATTGGATGTGTACTCGCACAACCTACGGGTGAAGGTAATATGGATCTTCCAATTGCCTATGCTAGTAGACAATTGAATGCAGCTGAACGAAATTATACCACTACTGAGAGAGAAGGACTAGGCATGGTATATGCGGTTAAAAAGTTTAGACATTATCTGCTTGCAAATACGTTTAAATTTTGTACTGATCATCAGGCACTGCTATATCTCGTAAACAAGCCATGCAATACAGGAAGATTAGTAAGATGGTTTCTCTTATTAATGGAGTATGACTTTGAGGTTGTAGTGAGGAAAGGTAAGACTCACTTGAGAGCAGACCATCTCTCTAGGCTCACATCGGGAGAAGCCCCACAAGGAGTGTCAGATGACCTTCCTGATGCTTACTTGTTTAATTTGGAAGTGGTGCCGCAATGGGCTAAACCATTAGTGCCAGTATTGACATACGGGCCTAACCACCCTGTAATAAACACACAGGATAGAGAGGTAGTAAAAGCCCAAAAGTACCTTACCATGGTAGGAAGTATGTATAAGCACACGGATCAAGGGATCTTGGCGTGTTGTGTAGAAGAGGAAGAGTACGCTAAATGGTTGCAATTAGCACATGTACGTACATTAGAGCAACACTACTCAAAGCAACGAAGCCTACAGACACTAAGGAGACTCGGAGTGCATTGGCCAACTATGGAAGCTGATGTCCAGAAGTTGTGCAAGGAATGCCCAATCTGTTGCACTAAGCCACCTGTGGAACATGCCACTCTCTATCAAGTGTCCATAGTGTCAGATTGGATTGAACCACTAGTATCCTTCCTGAGGATGAAAACATTCCCTCCAGACATGACCCTGGTTAGGAAAAGGAGTTTAGAACAAGAAGCCCAGGATTACTCACTCATTGGTGATAATCTATACAAGCGTGGTAAGGATGGTTACCTGAGACTGTGTGTCCATGAAAGTGAATATCTCAAGATCTTGGAAGCTGCTCACCAAGGTGTAGCAGGAGGACACTTTGGACCAGATCGGGTGATCAAAGCGATACTATTTGCGGGCTTCTGGTGGCCGACCCTTCACATGGATGCACATACCTATGTGAAACGGTCTGATGTTTGTCAAAGAACTCAGTATCCTATACGCAAAGATGAGATGCCACTAAAACCCATGATGGGTGGACGGGCATTCTCTAAGTGGGGAATAGACTTTGTAGGTCCTATTAATCCCCCAGCTAAGGGTTCACATGCTGAATACATCATTGTTGCCACAGACTATCTAACGAAATGGGTAGAGGTAAAAGCTACGACAAAGAACGACGCTCAGACAACTGCCAACTTCTTGTTTGAGAATGTATTCACAAGATACAGGCTACCTATAGAGCTAGTAAGTGATAGAGGCACTCACTTCCTGAACGAAGTGATTGAAAATCTACTCCAAGAATTCTTGGTAGTTCATAAGAAGTCTGCCCCCTACCACCCACAAGCTAATGGGCAGGCCGAAAGCACAAACAAGATTCTGTGCAATGTGTTGACCAAACTAGTGAATAATAAACGCTCTGATTGGGACAAACAACTACACCATGTTGTTTGGGCATACCGAGTCGCCTACAAAACGGTACTCCAAGCCACCCCCTTTCAGATGGTATTTGGCCAAAATGCAGTGCTACCGTTGGACTTCTTAATACCTACACTGAAAGTAGCACAAGAGCATGAATGGAAGGGTCATGAACTCTCTTCGAGACTTTTTGACCTTGAATGACTAGGGGAAATAAGACTGAGAGCGGCTGTAGGGATATATGCAGCCAAGAAGCGACAGAAGGCATACTTTGATGCCCACGTTAAGGATAAAGGTTTGAAGGCAGGCGACCTAGTACTAGTATACACTTTGAAACAACATGCAAGGAAGCTAGAAAAGAGAGGCTACGGACCTATGATCATAAATAGGATCTCCACAAGTGGAGCAGTACAACTAGCCACTTTAGAGGGTGATGTTCTCCCGAGCTACATTAGCGGATGCAGAGTCAAGTTGTATCAGGAACCTCTCACAGAGGAAATGCTAAGTCGACTCAATACTGCTAAGAAACGCAAAGAAGAAGAAAAGCGAATTCGAGAAGAAGCCCAAGCAGAAGCTTTAGAGCGCATACGGAGAATGAAACTAAGAAGACAAGGCGGAGAGCAACCTAGGCCAGATGCATATGCAGATCAAGGATATCACGTGGCTATGTGTTGAAGCTTAAGGTCAAGGACAAAGCATGGAAGCGCATCAAGGAAGTGGACACACAGGAAGAAGGAGCAAGTAGGGAGCTCCAAGAAGCACATGTCAAATTTTCAGAAGAAATCCCTACAAAAATAGTGATTTTTATCACTAAAAACCATTGTAAATACCATTTTCCATTTTTGTAACTCCATTTTGTCCAAGCCGAGGAGTCCTCGAGCTTGAGGAGTATTAGATCTACCATCCTACCAATTTTCATGATTTTTAGACTCCGTTTGAGCCCCCAAATAAGCCCTGGAACCTATTTTTTAACTAGGCCGGACACTAGGTCTGGACAAGGCCAAAACCACTCAAAAACTATAAAAAGGACTGGAGAGCTCATTTTTGAGGTTAGCTTGTTGTAGATTTCAGTTTTGTAAGAGAGCTCTTTGGTAATCGAAGCTTTCCATTGTTCCACTCTTTGCTCTTACCTTGTGCGCGTGTGTGTGTATGTGTGTGCATGCTTGTGTGCTTTCACTCACGCACTTGTGCCATCACTTGCTCGCGGTCTTCATACCGGTCCTCACGTCTCCACGGATTGACATTTATGAGGTGTATCTCCTCACGTTGGTACTCACCATTGTGCTAGAGTGACACCAAATTTGGCGCCGTTGCCGGGGAGAGAGCTTGGAGGACGAGCGTGTGACGGTAAGACGTAGAGTAGCGACGTTGGAAGGTAAAAAAATTATCATTTTCAGTTCAGTTTTTGAATTTTCCTTCTTCTTCATCTTCACCATCATCACCATCTCCACCCACCTTCATATTCTCAGTTTTTCTCCATTTTTTAGAGTACATTCACCTTGTTTTTACTTGTGGTTGTGAGCAAGAAGCTTAGAGAGGGTACAGAACAGAGGCGCTGAAGAATCAATACTAAAATAACTGAATTAGCAAAACCTGCGCCAAGTATCGTGAGGGAGACTATCGAGTATCGTGAGACCTGCGCCAGCGATCGTGAGTGAGTTACAGGGCAAGCTGGGGTTGAACAGTACAAGGGGAAGTGACAAAGAGATTATAGGAGTTACCAAGGTGAGCAAACCCCCCTTTTTGATCAAAATTCTCAGTAAATCAATTGCTAGAGTGAAACGATCTGTGCGAAGTATCGTTTGGCACTGTCAGGGATTGGGAAGTGTGTCTTGAGTGATACAGAGATCGTGGAGAGGGTAGGAGACCTTGTAAAACCTCTGTGTGTGATTAAACTTAAAAAATCTTGTAAAAATCTTGGCAAAGGGTCAAGTATCGTTTTGCTCCCGCGGTCGAGTATCGCGATACTTCACAAGTATCGTTTTGCTCCTGTGGTTGAGTATCGCGATATTTCCCAGAGATCGTTGATCGTTTCGGTCAAAGATCGTTTGCCAGCGATCGTTCTCCAGCGATCGTTTATCAAAGATCGTCTATCGTTTGATTCAACGATCGCGATACCTGACAAGTATCGTGTATCGTTTCGAGTCAGCGATCGTTTTGTCAGCGATACTCAGCCAACGATCGTTTTGTCAAAGATCGTCTAGTCAGCGATCGTTCCTCAGATATCGTTGGGTTTAGCGATCGTTTCGTGAGACATCGTGTATCGTTTGGAGCCAAGTATCGAGTATCGTTTCAGAATCAGAGATCGTCTGGTCCAAAGATCGTTTGGGGAAGTATCGTGTATCGTCTGGATTCAGGTATCGTGTATCGTGTTGGTCCAAGTATCGTGTATCGCGTCTCAGAGATCGCGATACTTGTCAGCGATCGAGTATCGTTTTGAGCTAAGTATCGAGTATCGTTTTGTCAAAGATCGTTTTGCCCAGCGATCGTTTGCTCAGATATCGTTTTGTCTAGCGATCGCTTTGTGAGAGATCGTGTATCGTTTGGCTTGGAGGTCGTGTATCGTTTGGGGCTAGAGATCGTGTATCGTTTAGGGGAAGTATCAAGTATCGTTTTCCTTGAAATATCGTATATCGTCTGTTCAAAGATCAAGTATCGTGTATCGAGTTCCTCAAGTAACAAGTATCGTGTCCTATAAATGTCATATATCGCCTGATTTGAAGCATCTTCTGAGAGACCCTGTTTCCCTGTTTTAACCCCCAAAACCCTGAACTGGCATAACTTTCTCATACGAAATCCGTTCGGAGTGATCTTGGGTTTGTTGGAAAGCTCGTGAGGAGTACAACAAAAACATCGACTGGTTATGTTAATATTAATACCAGGATTATTAGATAGGGTATTTTGAAGTTGACCCTCAGGGAAACTAGAAAATCAAGATGTTCCAAAGGATTTTGAGCAATATAAGAGAACTTTGGGACTAGAAGCCAAGGCTTATGAACCTGAGATCTGGCAGACACTTAGGCAAGGATAGACAAAGCATTAGGTCATCTGAGGCTAGTGTCAACCATACAGCCAAGTCTTGGGCTCAACAGCTTAGTGGTTATCCTTACACACGAAGTTCAGAAACCAGTGACTCTGAAATGTCTTTTGGCATGGAAAGACCCACACGCAGCTCAGGCCTTGCCTATTTACAGACACCAGAAGGTCCCTATAAGACCCAATAGGAGTATATCAGGACCAATCAATTAGGTGCTCGCATCTATGAGGATGGTCTAAGACGATCAGTGGTTCAACTCAAAAATCCTGACCAACTCTTTGGACTTGAACACCCAGTGGTCAAGCTTGAAGAGGGTGCTTACATTGATAAGGAAGGAACCATGTATGTGGTTACCAACTTACCAGATAGGACATATGAGTTTGGAAATATCATTCCTGAGAATGAGATAGGAGACCTAGAGCAAGGAGACCTAGGAGGAGAACCCAAGACCCCTAGAGGTAAGTCAGTCTTAACCAGAGTGCTCACTCCAGAATGGATTCCTCAAGATAATAAAAGCATAGAACTATTCGTGAATAGAGAAACGGAGGAAGCCTTTTGGAGATTTAGGCCGGATCAACCCAGCCCAGTAGTCACCATCTATGAATTCAAGGACCCAGAGACACCAGGGAAGGTTGTCTATCTAGATCACACATCTCAGAAATTATTCTTAGTATCAGATCATGACAGACATGCTTACACTTGGCAAGGTGAAGCAATTTTCCCTCCACCAAGATCTAACGTTTCCCAGGGCCTCCAGGGAGCCGGATCATCCAAGGCTCATGAAACCCAGAGGGAAAGAACTAGAGAGAGACCGGAGGTAAGCTTTGCAGACACTGTAGGCAGAGACAGATCAGGATATGGAATGGAGAGACTTGAAAGGGAGAGACATAGAGTTCATAGACATCAAAGAGACGATCATGATTTCCCATTGCCTAGACCACGAGAGCACTCAAGAACCCTTAGACCCTCTCAAGTGGTTAAGACAATGAAGAACTACTTTGATGGATTTGGAGATCCTTATGATCATGTGGCAGAGTTCAAACAAGTGCTAAGAGCTGAACAGGTTGAAGACTTATTCACCCAGTTCGAGGCATTTGGGTTGACTCTTAAGGGTACTGCCTTAGCTTGGTTTCAACCTCTAAACAGTCGCAACTATAGAGAGATAGGTCAGCTGCTAGAAGAATTCATTGTGGAATTTTCCAAAAGCGGTATCAGGCATAACACATCATCATTGATCCACAGCTTCAAGCGGACACCACAAGAAACAGTGCGACTTGCAGGAAGAAGGTTTAGACAGTACTTGGAAAGATGCCCTGTACCAGAATTACCCACATCAGCCAAACAGGTGGCACTGTTTTTAGATGGCCTATTGAGCACAAAATTAAGGTCGTATGTATACCTGAAAGATCCTAGATCCATAGAAGAGTGTATACGGATGTGCATTGACATAGAAGACAACTTAGGTGAGGAGTTAGGACTATCCAAACTCTATAAGGACTCTGATAGTTCTACAAGTCATACCTCTAGAGCCTCCACCGAGATAGATGAGATAGCTGAGCAAGTGGCCAAAAAGCTAGGAGTTCAAAATAGACAAATGCCAAGGGTCACTTCAGTGAAAAGATGTTATACATGTGGAGGAGATCACATGGCTAATGTTTGTCCAATGATGACTCAACCCCAAGGAAACCCTAATGCTCTATATTGCACCATTGAGAGGAAATATACAAATCATACGACCCAAGATTGTCCCTATAACAGGCAGGCTATTAGACAAAATTATCAGCAACCTTACCAACAGGGTAGGTATCAGAATCAGTACCAACAGCCATATTATAGGCCACAACAATATCAACCTCAATACCAGCAGCAATATCAGGCACCATATAGGCCACAACCAGTCCTAGGAAACCAACCGCCAGCTCCTGCCAATGTGATCCCAGTTAAATATACGATGGCGGAGGAGAACCATAATAGAGCATTGGTGCCACTAACCCCATTAGTCTCAGAAAATGATTCTCACGCTCATGGTTCAGACTACTTCCATGAAGATAGTCCACAGGCTTATTATATAGAGTCACCTGAGCAAAGTGAGACTTCTCAGTATCAATATGAGGCACCACCTATGGAACAAAATTGGGAGCCAGAATACTCCAATGTCATGTATACGAATCCAAATCCTAGGCCCCAATTGAGACAAGTAAGGCCACAAGCTCCTAGAGGACCATGCTTTAGATGTCAGGGCGATCATTTCATTCGTGAATGTCCCCTCCAATCAGCTCTGGGATTAGGACAAAACATCACAATACAAGGCTTTTGTCCTGAGTGCGGCAAGGAACATCTTCCTAGAGAGTGTCCCAGGAATCCCTCTAGTGTACCCAAGGTTACACCCATCAATGTGGTAGGCTTAGTGGCAGATTCAAGTTCAAGTAGCAATAATGTGGCTCCTGTACAGGCAGTTACTAGGGCACAGGCTGCACAACAAGCAAAACCAGCTGAGCAATCAGAGTCAAGTGAGGCAGGAGAACCTAGCAAGAGAAAACCAAGAACATGGAAGGATACCAGAGAGAAGGCTAATCGCAAGTGGAACAAAAAACTATCCGAGCTAGAAGAAAGCCTAAGGGATACAAAAACAAAAATAGAAGACATTGCATCTCAAAGCCCCTCGCATGCCGAAGCTCCATCCACTCCACCTCACTCCACCCCACCACCCATTGTAAATAACCCACAACCAGGGTCTGTTCTTGCAGATCCAACCCCAGAAGGTTTGGACATGATGTTCAAGGCCTACCAGGCTCGTCTTCAAGAAGGGCCAACAGCTGCAAACCTAGACAAGAGTTACCCTAGAGCAGACTTAGAGATTGAACGGATGAAAATGTGCATGAAAATGGTAGAACAAGCTCAAGCCATACTTGAGACTAGTCAAAAGTTCAATCAGACAAACTCTGTCAAACCGGATTTGCATTTCCAAGGCTTAATAGAAAGATTAGAGCAGTTGGTAAACAAACCACAAATTTCTTTACCTCCACAGGCTCAACCAGTTATTGAAAGAGGAAGCTCACCACCAATGGGAGCTTATGTTCCTAATTCCACGGATGCTGGAATACCTCCTTCAATTCAACAATACTCTCAAGAGTTCTTGCGGGAAATACAGGAAGAGAAATGGGCCAAGGAGAAGGGTAATTCCCCTCCTATTCCTGAGATTGATGATCTTCATGACCAATTTCCCCAAGACATTCCGTCTATCTATGGAGACCAAGCTGAGCAACAAGAAGATGAAAGATTAGATTTTGAATCTAATTCTTTACAAGAGTTGCCTCAGTACACAGGCCCATGGGAATCTGAATCTCTCCAGATCAGAGCCCCCACAATATTGGTAAGAAATGAAGACTCAGTGATTCCAAGAAACACTGATGTTGTGAAGAACACTAAGGTTCAATGTCATCTCACTGTGGAAGAGCTGCTCAAAGCAAAACCTGAGCTCTGGAATCATGTGAAGGATCAGGTTCCGGAACTTGAATCCAATACGCCAAAAGTAGGCTCTAAGCAAAAAGTTCCAGAGATACCTCTCGACAAGATAGGAGACATGAGCGAAGGTGAAGAAGGTAACACTTATCTTCCGATCACCTATCAAGGTTACACAACCAAAGCAATTGTAGATTCGGGTGCCGGCGTTGCTATTGCGACCACCTCCTTGTGGAAGCGATGGGGCAAACCCACCTTAAGACCAACGAGAAT
Source organism: Ceratopteris richardii (assembly GCA_020310875.1). Taxonomy (NCBI): domain Eukaryota; kingdom Viridiplantae; phylum Streptophyta; class Polypodiopsida; order Polypodiales; family Pteridaceae; genus Ceratopteris; species Ceratopteris richardii. Next base: position 121,293,965 of record CM035433.1, on the reverse strand, counting down.
GAAACTTCAAATGGCAGATGGTCATTTTGAAAGACCTCTCGGATTGCTTGAAGGGATAACTCTAACCACTTGTGGTGTAGAGTTTGAACATACATTTGCTATATGTGACTTTGAGAAAAATAATGTCTACGAGATGATCCTAGGAAGACCCTTCCTACGACAATTGCAAATAGTACAGGATTGGGGAACCAACTCCTTGTACTTACAACACTTAGGGGTCACAACCAAGGTCAATCTGAAGGATTACACCTTCAGAGATGTACCACCCCTACAGTGGAATCCTATCCACAAAGCGAAAGAAGATTCTATCTCAGTGCATTCTGGAAGTTCACCTGATCCATCATGGCTGCATGAAGATACTCACTTGTGGATGTGCAAAGTCGCAGAGGAAGAGGAAAAGCGCCTAAAAGCGAGAGAAGAAGGAACTTCCCCAGGAGATAGACCAATAAAAGACCCAGCCTACACACCGATGATATTTCCAGATGAGGAATTTGAGCCTCATGGTTGGGCAGAAATCTTAGCTACCATGGACATAGCAGTCAATGAAGAACAATGGACACCTCACTGTGATGAGGAGGGTTATGATATTTCAGTGTTCATGTGTCAACCCCTGTTGGAAGAGTGTGATCCTAATGAGTTCATAGAAGAAGAAGAGAATGACGATGATCTAGAATCCATTGTGATGGATACTTACTTTGACTCAGAGGAACACTATTTAGAAGACATAGGAGTGTTAACCCAAAAAGAAGAAGAACCCCTCACGAGTATTAAAACGATAAATTCAAAGGAAGGAAGTGCAGGAGGTCAAAAGAAAAAGAAAAGAAAAGCAGTGAAACAAGAAGAGGAAGAATCATTGTTTGAAGTACCAGAAAATTTCAAGAAATATGAAGTGGAAGACCGAAAAATTTTGGTACGGATGCCTAAGAGAGAGGCCATTATAGGAGAAGCCTATGACAATAAAGAAAAGACCAAAAAAATTGTAGTGACCATTGAAGGGAACGAAGAACGATGTACGTACATAGGAGATGACCTAAGTGCAAAAGAAGAAGCAGAGCTTGTAGCTCTATTAAGGGAATATAGGGATGTGTTCGCATGGCACTATAGAGACTTGAAAGGGGTAGATCCAAAGATTTGCTCTCATACTATTCCGATGACCGCTGATGCCAAGCCCACCAAACAAAAGCCCTACACATATAATGACAATTATGCAGCCAAAATAAAGGAGGAAATTGACAGGTTGATTGAAGCTGGATTCATTTATGAGATTGAGCACACTGAATGGGTGTCCCCCATTGTGGTGGTGCCCAAGAAGAATGGGAAATTGCGAGTGTGCATTAACCTTAAAAAAGTTAATGCCGCTACGATCAGAGATAGTTATCCACTTCCAATCACCGAACATCTATTGGAGCGTGTTGCAGGCAAGGAAGTTTATAGCTTCCTTGATGGATTTTCAGGTTACAACCAAGTAGCCATTGCCCCCGAAGATCAACACAAAACGGCCTTTGCCACAGAATGGGGAATCTTTGCATTTCGCGTGATGCCATTTGGGCTCACCAATGCACCTGCAACATTCCAAAGGCTCATGTGTCATGTCTTCAAAGAGTTCCTACGAAAGAGCTTAGAAGTATATGTGGATGATTTATGTGCGCATTCCCAACAGAGAAGTTACCACATCCCTGAGCTCAGACAAATCTTCAACAAGTGTAGAGATTATCGAGTTTGTCTGAACCCAGAGAAGTGTGTGTTCATGGTACGACAAGGTAAAATCTTAGGTCACATTGTTTCTAAGAATGGAATTTCAACAGATGAAGACAAGGTAAGAGCGATAGCAGAGTTGCCAAGACCAAGAAATGTTAAAGAGGTACAGGCCTTTATGGGCCATTGTGGATATTACCGTAGGTTTATCCACATGTATGCCATCATAGCTAAACCTCTTTACGGGTTGCTAACAAATTTTGAGTGGAACGAGGAATGCGAGAATTCCTTCAACGAGCTGAAAAGACGTTTGTGCACAGCACCAATATTGACTACTCCGGATTGGAGCAAACCCTTTCATGTCCATGTAGATGCCTCCAATCATGCAATAGGATGTGTGCTAGCACAACCCACAGGTGAAGGAAACCTAGATTTGCCGATAGCATATGCTAGTAGGCAATTAAATGCAGCTGAACGAAATTATACCACAACGGAGAGAGAAGGCTTAGGTATGGTATATGCCGTGAAGAAGTTTAGACACTATCTATTGGCCAATAAGTTCAAGTTTTTCACTGATCATCAAGCTTTACTATATTTGGTCAATAAACCTTGCAATACAGGCCGCTTAGTAAGATGGTTCCTCTTACTAATGGAATACGACTTTGAAGTTGTTGTTAGGAAAGGTAGAACCCATCTTAGGGCAGACCATCTTTCTCGCATCACTTCAGGAGAGCCACCGCTAGGAGTGTCTGATGAATTGCCCGATGCTTATCTGTTCAATTTGGAAGTTGTTCCTAAATGGGCAAATAAGTTGGTGCCAGTCCTAACCTTCGGACCTGCAAATAAAAATGTGAAAACAAGCAAAGAAGAAATTGTGAAATCACAAAAGTATCAAATATTGGCCGGAAGTATGTATAAACAAGATACTGAGGGCGTATTAGCTTGTTGTGTGGAGGACGACGAACATACTAGTTGGATGCAACAAGCCCATGAGGGACTGCTAGGAAATCACTACTCTAAACAACGAACATTGCAGAATCTAAAACGTTTAGGAGTGTATTGGCCTAGCATGGACAAAGAAATACAGGAGTGGATCCAGAATTGTCCAGTGTGCCAGAAGAGACCCCCAGTGGAGTATGCCACTCTTTATCATGTGTCATTAATCCCAGATTGGAGTGCTCCATTGGTTGCGTTCATGAGATCGGGAACATTACCCAATCAGGCTAGTCTTGCAAGAAAACGGAGTATGGAGCAAGAGGCTCAAGACTATGCCTTAGTAGGAGACAACCTATATCGAAGAGGCAAGGATGGTTACCTAAGACTGTGCGTTCATGAATCAGACTATTTGAAAGTCTTAGAAACTGCACACAGCGGTGCTGCAGGTGGACACTTTGGGCCTGACAGAGTAATTAAGACCATTTTATTCTCAGGACTTTGGTGGCCCACTCTTCATATGGATGCACATACTTATGTGAAGAAATGTGACACATGCCAACGTGCCCAATATCCGATAAGAAAAGATGAAATGCCTTTAAGGCCAATGATGGGAGGACGTGCATTTTCAAAGTGGGGTATAGACTTTGTAGGTCCCATCAACCCCCCAGCTAGAAACTCCCATGCAGAATACATTATTGTAGCCACAGATTACCTTACAAAGTGGGTGGAAGTAAAAGCCACAACAAAGAATGATGCTCAAACAACGGCTAAGTTCTTATTCGAAAATGTGTTCACTAGATATGGGTTACCAATAGAGTTGGTTAGTGATAGAGGTACGCACTTCTTGAATGAGGTCATTGAACATCTCCTTCAAGAATTCATGGTGATACACAAGAAGTCTGCCCCTTATCACCCACAAGCCAACGGACAGGCCGAGAGCACGAATAAGATCCTATGTAACGTATTGACGAAACTTGTAAATAATAAACGCTCTGATTGGGACAAACAGCTTCATCATGCTGTTTGGGCATACCGAGTTGCCTACAAAACGGTACTCAATGCTACCCCATTTCAGATGGTCTTTGGACAGAATGCCGTGCTACCATTGGACTTCCTAATCCCAGCCTTGAAGGTAGCACAAGAGCATGAGTGGAATGGACATGAGTTGTCTTCCAGGATCTTTGATCTAGAACGCTTAGGTGAGACGAGGCTACACGCAGCAGCAGACATTTATGCTGCAAAGAAAAGGCAAAAGGCATACTTTGATGCCCATGTAAAGGACAAAGGATTGAAGGAAGGTGATCTAGTGCTGGTTTACACGCTAAAGCAACATGCCCGCAAATTGGAGAAACGAGGATATGGACCCATCATCATTAATAGACTCTCCACTAGCGGTGCAGTGCAATTGGCCACTTTAGAAGGTGATATCCTACCAAACTATATTAGTGGATGCCGAGTCAAGTTATATCAGGAACCTCTTACAGAGGAAATGCTCACAAGACTCAACACTGCTAAGAAGCGAAAAGAAGAGGAGTTAAGGGTTAGAGAAGAAGCACAAGCAGAGGCAAGAGAGCGCATCAGAAGAAATAAGCTACGGCGGCTAGGCCTAGATGTCAACACAAAAGCTCCCAAATATCACATGGACATGTGCCAAAAATCAGGCATAATTACTTCTCACATAATTGATCGACGGCCCTTTGTGACTATAGAGGTAGGACAAGGAAAGAGTGTAAGGACTGTGAGAGCATTGGTTGACTCAGGAGCAGCAACTAGTGCAGTTAGACTTTCATACTGCCAAGACTTGCATTTGGACATCAAGCCCATAGAAGCCTATCTCATAGGATTAGGAGGCGTGGAAACACCCTGTTTGGGCGAGGTGGAACTTCCCATCTACCTTCAAGATGTTCCAATAAAAGTCAAAATGCTAGTGTGTCATGATGAGGACCTCACAGAACCACTTGTCTTGGGTCAAGATTGGATTTACGACCATGCTGTCAACTTGAACCTAAGAAGTCAACTTCTTCAAGTGTGGGTATATAATCAATGCATTACATTAGAATTGGAGAATCACATGCCCACTGAAACTGACACCACACACTCTCTTTGTTCCTCTAAGGCTAATCTTCTTGAACAAGATGTTGTAGATGTCAAAAGCTCTATGATCCAGACGGACGCAAGCACGGAAGGACAGTCGCAAAGTCAAGATGAACCTTCTTCTTGTTTTTTAAAGAGCAAAGCATCCACAGGAGCTCAACCTCAGAAGCAAGCAAAACAGTGCAAGACAGCCAGTCTATCAAATAGACAAAGAGCCCTCAAGAAGAAAGAAGTGTTGGGCATGACACAGATCTGGGTAAAGAAAGGAGTGCAACCATCGACGTTGCCTCAAAGACTCCCACCCAACCAGATCGACCATGATAACAGAAGGACCAAGCACCTACGACAGGCTCAAACACGAGAAATCCAACTACTTTGGGTACCGAAACAATCGATGAAGGCCGACCACAATAAGGTACAAATTTGGGTGCCTAAAAAATTAGCTACAGCTCAACACGGGCGATTACAGATGTGGGTACCCAAGAAGCTCTTACATACGCAACGGCCTATGCTCCCCACCATGCAAAAGGTCTCAACAAAGAAGCCAAGGAAAACAAAGGATAAGAACAGAGCACAAAGACCCAAAGAAGATAAACTTAACCCTTCTACAAAAATAAGCAGGCACTCACCCAGGATATGGGTTTGGCAGCCAAAAGCACAAGCAACATCCACAAAACCAAGGGGTCAACCACACTGGATACCAAAGCTTGGAAAGCATCAAAAGAAGAACTGGCCTGAGGTGATCTCTACAGGGCCAAATACTATTTGGAAATGGGTTCCCATTAGGAGGATTACATCATTTCGAGATCCAATCGACACCTCCAAACAAAGAATTCATCAAGTATACAAGTAACATCAAAAGCCTCGACCAGCAGCAACCATGTGCCTTTGGCATAACCAAGTCGTTTGCACCATTCAGGTCATGCATTTCCAAAGTATGCATCAATATAGGGCCACCTTACATGGCCGTGCATAGACACAATTGAGAAATCCCAGGCACATGAGACACAATTTTCACATGAAAAATATGTTATTGATACTAACCTCTTTCTTCTTGTTTGATGCCATTGTTCCAAAAAAAAAAAAAAAAAAAAAAAAAAGAAAAAAGAGACTATGTGCTGGAAAGTGCTCATCAGCGAACTTCCAGCAAGGACATCCCTCAACAAAAAGGACAAGCCGACGATCAAACATCATGAGGGAACCACAACACGAAGAGATGAAGACCAACAGACCCTTCACCATGGTAAGACGTGTATGTTTCAACAACACTATAACCATGATAGATTAGGAAACCTCTTCGTCAGCATACCCTTGAGCACTTAGCTCAAGACCCAATCTCTTGCACCATACTTCTTGCCATGCATTTTCTAAGTACGCATATGTAGGGCCACATTACAAGGCCATGCACAAGGCACATATTTGGTTCAACCCATGCACTAATGCACTTACCCACCATTCATTATGGGTTACAAATACTTGGCATGAAAACTATGAAAAGACGACATCAAGATGACAACAACAAGAGCAAGGACGCCATCCACCACCGAGAGTTGCTCCCAATCAACATTGACCACATCCTTCGAGCAGCTAGCAGTTTTGGAAAACTCACAAATGCACCACCCAGATGGAATACAAGGCAGAAGTACGTACAAAGGGACTACAAACTGCAAGAGATAACAGTGGCAAAGTGAAGAACCAGACAAACAACCAGGATACATTGGGAAGAAGGATCGCCCCTGTTGGACGCAAAGGACGCTACCTCTCAACGTACTACATGGAACGACCAATACAACAAGGGTCTGTCAGGGACGACAGACTCAAGAGGGGGGGGAGTGTTGAAGCTTAAGGTCAAGGACAAAGCATGGAAGCGCATCAAGGAAGTGGACACACAGGAAGAAGGAGCAAGTAGGGAGCTCCAAGAAGCACATGTCAAATTTTCAGAAGAAATCCCTACAAAAATAGTGATTTTTATCACTAAAAACCATTGTAAATACCATTTTCCATTTTTGTAACTCCATTTTGTCCAAGCCGAGGAGTCCTCGAGCTTGAGGAGTATTAGATCTACCATCCTACCAATTTTCATGATTTTTAGACTCCGTTTGAGCCCCCAAATAAGCCCTGGAACCTATTTTTTAACTAGGCCGGACACTAGGTCTGGACAAGGCCAAAACCACTCAAAAACTATAAAAAGGACTGGAGAGCTCATTTTTGAGGTTAGCTTGTTGTAGATTTCAGTTTTGTAAGAGAGCTCTTTGGTAATCGAAGCTTTCCATTGTTCCACTCTTTGCTCTTACCTTGTGCGCGTGTGTGTGTATGTGTGTGCATGCTTGTGTGCTTTCACTCACGCACTTGTGCCATCACTTGCTCGCGGTCTTCATACCGGTCCTCACGTCTCCACGGATTGACATTTATGAGGTGTATCTCCTCACGTTGGTACTCACCATTGTGCTAGAGTGACACTATGTGTGAAGTTTCCGGTATCAGCTCTCATAGGATAATTGATCGACGTCCTTTTATAACCTTAGATATAGGACAAGGAAAGGGTGCAAGAACTGTAAGAGCCTTGATTGACTCAGGTGCAGCCACTAGTGCTGTTAAATTGTCTTACTGTCAAGAGTTGAAATTAACTGTCAATCCTTTAGAAGCATACCTCATAGGATTGGGAGGTGTGGAAACCCCTTGCATGGGCGAGGTGGATCTTCCCATCTCCATTCAAGACGAAGTGATGACAATCAAAGTATTAGTGTGTCAAGATGAAGACCTCACTGAGCCTCTTGTCTTGGGCCAGGACTGGATCTATGATCATGCAGTCAACCTAAACCTAAGAAGTGGACTTCTCCAGTTATGGGTAGATCATAGCCGAATTACAGTTGAATTGGAAAATGAGACACTCAAGGAACTAGGCAAATCACAAACTCTTGGTCCTTCCAGGGGCGCACATGAAGTTGACAATGCTATTCTTGTCAAAAACTGTATGATGCAGAAAGAGGCTTGTCTCAACAACGAAGTCAGGGAGAGGACGGAACTCCTTTCTTTTCCAAATGCCAGAAGGTCGCAGCAACCAAAGGCAGATCAAATACAAAAGAAGCAGAACACTACCTATAATGGAGGCCAAAAAAAGGAGCAAAGCAGATTGTTCCAGCCGTTGAAACAAGTCTGGAGGCGAAGAGGCAAACACTCTGCTCCAACCAGGCCAACCCCACGGCCAAAACCTCTTGTTAGTAATCAACAACACGACACTAATAAGAAGCCCTTCATTAATTCTTCTGCGAAAGTGACGTCAATTTGGGTACCCAAGAAGTCGATGAAGGCCAGCCCACAATCACGACAAATCTGGGTACCTAAGGCTTGCTTGCGGGCTCAAATAGCTACACCAAGGCCAAAACCAGTACAACATGTTTCACTCACCCGAACATCTGAAGCCCAATTTTACACATCATGCACGGTCACATCTTCTTCCATGAGCACAAGTAGAATCACTTGTAAATGGGTCCCTAAAAAGCCCCATTTTCAAGTAGATACCCTTATCACACTATCCAGAGTCTCCACAAAATCAATATCAAAACCCATCCACCGCATTTGGCAACCTAAAACTTGTCATAAACCCCCGGACCCCAGTTGTAAATCCTTGTCCACCTACTAACTACGTCACTCTCACACTACATCATTCCGCTTAGTTCTTAGGCCTACCCAATACCTAACTTCACACACAAGCACCGAGCACTTACTAACCCCCTAATCTCTCCCGAACCTCATGTTAATGTTGTAATGGGGACAAAACGGTTCTCTTTTGTCCTTTACAATGTTAACACATGTTTCTATATTCTCACAAAATCAGGAGGCAAGAAGTAACATGGCAGATACGGCAGGAACTAGCTCTCAGGTAGGTACCAGCCCCCAAGTCGTGGACATTGAAAGTCTCCCAGTTGAGGAGGAATTGAAGGAACGCCCTGTGGCATTGAGGGCATTACACGCCATACCGGTTCAGAACCCTCCACAGGGGCACACAATGCCAGTCAGCAAAAACTCTCATTGGTTCAGTGATGTGGCAGGACCCCTAGGTGAAGGCACTTATATGTGGGAGGCCGAGATAGAATTCAATGGGCGCTGGGGCAGGTATCACTTTTTCACCAGGAAATTTGAGAGACTACAGAATAATGAAGGATTGAAACCTATATGGAAGAAGGCAGGACTCTACGAGTACTTCAAATTCCAATTGCCAAAGCCCGATTTTCTAAGGTGCTCTTATTTGATTAGCACCCTCACTCCAAGCAAAGACAAAAAGGGATACAGCTCCTTTTTCCTCCCATCTCTCACAAGGGGCAATGAGCTCAAGCGTTTCAGATTAACTATCAACTTGGTAAGGGAGGCTCTAGACATGAAGGGTATGCACATTCCTACGGAAAAAGAGACTATGGTCCCCGACAATATGAAGAACAGGAATCTGACAAAGTTAAAAGACATGGTGGCAATGACGCCTACAATCGCTATTCATTTGTGAATGGTCATGCAACACTTTGCATTTCCCGCCCAAGAGAGGTTCACAATGCCACCTAAAAAGATATGGTTTAGTTTATACTTGGCTGATGCCTTTGATTTGACAATCAACATGCCCCACTGGATTATCGACCAAATCCACTTGGCTCATCAAAGGTGGTATAAAAAACAAAAGTCTGTACTGTACGGATGCTGTGCTCTGACCAGGATTGTGTATAGATGTCTCGCGTATGATGTACCAGTGCAAAGGGCACTCATTTGGACCAGGGTACAAGAGTTTCAGCGCCGATTATCCTCCGCAGGACCACCATCCAAGAAAATGAGAGGTGCCGTTCAGATGCCCTGCGCACAAGCCCGCGGCGCGACATTGACTCCAGAGACCACTCCACGACTTCCAAGGCGGGTGCAACCCTTCACTATAAGATTACCAAGGCACAGCACTGACGGACCTAATCTAGTGTTCCCACCCGTACCAACCGACCTAGAGTTTCCTCACAGATTCACTTTAGAAGACCTAACTGATGAGGAGGTAGCCAGAATCATCGACGCTGTTAATGCAGAAGTTGAGGCAGAACAAGCTAGTGGGAAACAAACGGCTACAGACCAACCCCATACCAGACAACCAGAACCACAAGGCACATCTACAACCACGGGCACCGCACACACTGTCCATGATACGGAGGAAACCCATGTATCAAGTGCACCTCCGTCACCCCCTTTGCCACCCCTGCCTCCAACTCCACCACATTCACCTCCCACTACCAGTGTAACCACTACTGTCAACGCCTCCGAGTCCACTACCATACCGAAGCAGAAACCATCAGTCAACCCACACACCCTATCTCCACCTCTTTTGTCTATACGGCCACTGAAACAGTAATTCTAACTGCAGCCACAGAAAATCTCATTCCCCCAATCACACTTCCGGGTAGTTCGTATTCACAATTGCACACACCACTGTACACTTTCACCACTATCACCGCACCCACAATTCCAATATTCACAATCACTCCCACTACCGCATCCACCGTTGATTTTATGGACATCTCACCCACCTCAGCACCCCTCCCTCCCCCCATACCCCCCACATCTCCCATCCCCCCACCTCCCACATCGCCATTTTCCAGCACCGTATCCACACTTCCATTTCCCTTCCCCTTTTCCTTACCCTTAGGATTCAACACCCTACCCGCATCCACCCCTATCAATAATGTATTTAATAATATGTATCAGTGTATGTCGCAACTGCAACAGCACTACCAACATCTTGATAACCAACACACACGACTCTTTCGAAGCCATGAGGAACTTCAACTCCGATTCATTGATCTCGAAAGGGAAAAGCGGCTACTACAACAACAACATGCCACCTTACAGGAACAACACGAACAGTTAGTAGCCAACCCACCCTAGTCAGATGCAAAAGAAAGGCAACATATGGATGAGTTGTTACATTCCCAGATAACGGAGAATCTCAAGCTTAGATGCAACCTGGCCCTCCTACGAAAACACATGTCTACAGCTCTCGAAGAGAATAAACGGCTGCAGAAACAGAATGAAGAGAACTTGGAAGCAGCCATGGAGGGTTCCCCGCAGGAAATCGACCCAGAAAAATTCAAGGCCATTCCCTCAGAGAATATGAAAACTGTGTTAGAAACCCATGCCGACCTCCTGGAGGCTCATGCAGCGTTAGAACAAGAAAGGGATGATCTACTTAAGCAACTAGCAACTCAGCAGGAGTCACCTAGCAAAGTCACAACCGCAGTTGACACATCTGAAGAAGTCGAAAAACTCAAAGCAGAACTAGAAGAGTTACAGAGTAAAGTCATGCAATACGAGCGTCAACCTTCGCCTCTTGTAGAGCCCGAGCTTGAAGACCTTGTGCCAATTGAAATAGAGGAAACTTTCGAAGACCCATACGTTCCCATGCCAGCACCAGGGGGCAAGCAAACAGAAGAGGGTATGGACACCATCGAGATCGAGGCTCCTGAATGGATGTAGAGGTTGGAGAAAGTGGCCACAACCCATGATGACAGAGTGGCAGTTCAGATAGCATCTATGTCATGATTGGAGGAGGTAGTTATAAAATCGGAGTACTTTCAAAACCTCTCCCATCATAGGTGGATCGGCACATCTGACGACCTGTATGTTCCCTTCTGTGTCTTAATGGCGGACTACAATGCAGAAATAAAGCAACACACCTCAAAGGAACCAACCTCCGCTACACAATTCGCACCGGACGACATCCCAGCAAGTGCCAAACAAGGCAATATACATCAACCAATGTGGAGGATTCGTATACTGGAAACCTACCCAGAAATGGTAAGAACATGGAATAACATGCCCTTGTACATCAAATACAATCCATGTTACTACCCTGTATTTAGAAGAAGGTCATGGCCGGAATACACAAACTGTGCTGACAACCAAAGGATGCGAGAAATGGCTCAATTATGTTTACTTAGCACCACCCAAAGGCCAACCTACCATAGGATATATGATCTCGACGATTCGGCATTGGGGGGTCAGGTTTAAAAATGTACCAGATGTCATGGCCCAAATGTGCCTTAAAATTTTTGAACTCATGTTGGTCACCTTCAGGACTTTCAAAAATGTCAAGGAACCCCATCTATCAGCTCTTGGATTTAATGAAGGTAATCAAGACCTCGTCTACGACATGAGTGCAACACCATCTATTCATGTTGTATATGCATGGCACGCGCGCATCAAGTATCTACCAGCCTGGTTCAAACAGACGTTTGAAGAAATGTTCGTCACGGGATTCTGGGAATATCATTCAGAGATATTCATTCCCAGACCATCACATTTATTGCAGTTGTTTGCAGTGGAACAAGCTCTTCATTCAGAAAAGTTATGTATACCACATCCAGAGGTTCCCGGGCCGGTAGATTGGGATGCTCTACTCACGGACTTGGCCAAAGGGTTGCGGATTGCAGAACATCACTTAGCACAAGACGTTGTTGAGTACTACATCCAACGGCCCACCCAACAAGGGTCTGTCAGGGACGACAGATGCGAGAGAGGGGGGGGTGTTGGAACTGAAGGACTCACTAGGCAAGGAAGCTTACGAAGGGAGTCAGAGAGAAGAGAAAGTACAAGCAGACAAAGCAGTCAACGCCGATCTGGCAAGTAGGCCAATATTTTTTCAGGACACTAACACATATAAAAGAGGTGGACACACAAGGAGAAGGAGCAAGTAGGGAGCTCCAGGAAATGTATGTCAAAATGTTATTAAAAACCCTACAGAAATAGTGATTCTCATCACTAAAAACCATTGTAAATACCATTTCATATTTTTGTACCTCCATTTTGTGCAAGCCAAGGAGTCCTTGAGCTTGAGGAGCTTTAGAAGTATCTACCTGTCAGTTTTCACATTTTTTAGACTTCGTTTGAACCTCCAAATAGGGTAGAGAACCTAATTTTTAACTAGGCCGGACACTAGGTCTGGACAAGGTCAAAACCTAGTCAAAAACTATAAATAGAGCTAGAGAGATCATTTTTGAGGTTAGCTTGTATTTGAATTGAACTTGTATGAGCTTTTTGGAAGTAATTTAAAGAACTCCATTGCTTCTCACTCTTTGTCTCACCTTGTGTGCGCGTGTGTGTGTGTGTGTGCATGTTAGTGTGCTTCTCACTCACGCACTTGTGCCTTCACTTGCTCGAGGTCATCATACTATCCTCACGTCTTCCCGGATTGACATTAAAGGAGGTGGTACTCATCACTGAGCTACAACATGTCACATGAGTTTAATGCTTTTCTTCGTGAAAGAGGTATTTCACACCAATGTACGGTGTCATATGCACCTCAAAAAAATGGTATTGCCGAGCGTAAAAATAGAACTCTACTTGAAATGGCACGATGTATGGTTAAAGGAAAGCATCTTCCTCATAAGTTTTGGATGGAAGCAGTCATGTGTGCAAACTATGTGTTGAATCGCTGCCCTACAAAAGCATTGAGAGTCATCACTCCTTATGAGGCTTGGAATGGTTATAAGCCTATGGTTAGTCATATGCGTGTGTTTGGTTGTTTGGCATATGCTCTTGTGCCATCACAACAACGTCACAAGCATTAAGTAAACTCTTCAAAAGTTAAAAGAGGTAGTTCACAAGTGAACTTTACATAGTCTTCATTTTGAAGCTTATTTTATGACTTTATGGGACTCAAGCCAATACTTAGCCTTTTCATAGACTTGCTCCAATAGCTCCCCCTCAAGCCAAGTATGCTGGAGGTCTTCAATCTTCCAAGATTACCTGCAAACCAATCATAGCCTTGAATTTGCAAAGCTTTGTACCATCCAATGCTTTGGTTAGAATATCTGCACATTGTTGATGAGTGGACACATATGATATTTGAATCTCTTTGCTTAGAACCTTCTCTCGTACATAGTGATAATGAACTTCAATATGTTTAGTCCTTGCATGAAAAATAGGATTAGCAGCCAAATGAATAGAACTCATATTGTCACCAAAAATAGTTGGAGTTCCAAAGTCCAATCCAAGATCTTTCAATAATGTCTTCATCCACATAGCTTCCTGAGTAGCTATGGCAAGACCTCTATATTCAGCTTCAGTAGAAGAGAGAGCAACTGTGGGTTGCTTCTTGGATGACCATGAAATAAGCTTTGAACCTGCAAAGGTAAGATAACCTGAAGTGCTCCTTCTATCTTCCTTGGAGCCAGCCCAATCTGCATCAGAAAATAGCTTCAAACCTAGATCAGATACATAAGGATAATAAAGTCCTTCATTTATGGTTCCTTTGAGGTACTTGAGAATCCTTTTGGCAGCATCCATATGTGGTTTCCTTGGTGTGTGCATAAATTGACTTAGCACACTCACACTGTAACATATATTTACTCTTGTCAATGTGGCATAGTTGAGACTACCCACTAGACTTTGATATGATGTGATGTCCTCTATGAGTTCACCTTCATGTGAGCTCAATTTGTGATTGACCTCCATTGGAGTACCTGCAATCTTACAATCTAGCATCTTGAATTTTGCCAACATGTCCTTAATGTACTTTCTTTGAGTGAGAAACAAACCATGATCTTTGTAGACAACTTCCAAGCCTAGGAAGTAGGTAAGTGAACCCAAATCACTTATCTTGAACTCTTCTCTCATCTCATCTTTGATCTTCTTCAATGAAACAAGCATTAAATTCCAAGCTCTTGGAGTTTGCTTGAGACCATACAATGCTTTGTTAAGCTTACACACATAATCAGGATAAACTTGATTCTCAAAACCAAGTGGTTGTGCCATATATACCTCTTCTGTTATCCAACCATTCAAGAATGCATTCTTTACATCTAGTTGAAGTATCTTCCAATTCTTGGAAGAGGCAATACTAAGCAAAACCCTAATAGTAGGCATCTTTGCCATAGGAGAGAAGGTCTCCTCATAATCGATTCCCTGAGTTTGTGCAAAGCCTTTTGCTACAAGCCTTGCCTTATACCTGTTAATTGAACCATCAGAATTCTTCTTGAGTTTATAGACCCATCTTGAGCCTATTACCTTCATTGATGAAGTCTTGGGCACCAAATCCCAAGTGTTGTTTTCCTCAAGTGCTTCAATCTCTTCCTTCATTGCATGCTTCCATTCTGTTTTTGCTTTGGCCATTTCAAAGGATGATGGCTCCTCTTGGTTTATGTCCTGTGCTATGTAGATAGAATGTTTAGTTACTAATGAGGTGTCAAACCCATACCTTTCTGGTTTTTTCTTTTCCCTCATAGATCTTCTTAGGCCATGATGTGATGATTCTGCCTCATGTCCAAGTTCCTGCAATTTTGCTTTACCACTTCCATGCTTTGATCTTTTCCATCTGAGATTCTTCATCATCCTCTGAGGTGTCTTGTTCTTCAATCTTTGGTTGTTCTCTAGCAAGCTTTGGAAAATCTTCTTCAAGATCATATGGTAAATTGACCTTCCTGCATGAATCTTCATACCATGAATTGTTCTCATCAAAAACTACATCTCTGCTTACCAAGAATCCTTTGTTGGTAGGGTTGTATAACCTGTAGCCCTTTTGATTGTTGTCATATCCAATAAATACACACCTTTCTGCCTTTGGATCCATCTTGCCTCTAACCTGTGAAGGAACATGAGCAAAAGCAATACATCCAAAAATTTTACAATGATCTAAGCTTGGTCTTCTTCAATTCCAAGCCTCATATGGAGTCATCCCATCAGGGGATTTTGAAGGCAACTTGTTAATCAAGTAAGTGGCTGTAGATACAGCCTCAGCCCATAAGTAATTAGGTAAATTCTTTTCATTTAACATAGACCTTGCAGCTTCAACAATTGTCCTATTCCTCCTTTCTACCACTCCATTTTGCTCAGGAGTGTACCTTGCAGTTACCTCTCTTTTGATTCCTCTTTCTTGAAGAAAAGAATCAAACTCATGGGAGAAGTATTCTCCCCCTCCATCTGACCTTAGCCTTTTTAGTGATTTACCTATTTGATTCTCCACAAGAGCCAAATATCTTTTGAAACATGAAAAAACTTCATCTTTGTGTTTCATAAAGAATAGGATAGTCCATCTGCTGCAATCATCAATAAAGGAGACATAATACCTTGATCCAGATATTGAAGCTTCCTTGCTAGGTCCCCATACATATGTATGAACCAACTCCAAGAGATCTCCATGCATATAACCTTTCTTCATGAATGGTAACCTGTGAGACTTTCCAAATTGACATGCACTACACTTATAAATCATATGTTGTTTTGACAAATTAGGGAGTCCAAGTACACTTTGGTCCCTGCAAATTTGCTTTAATGACCTTTCACCAGTATGTGCTAACCTTTTGTGCCATACTTCCAATTCTGTGAGTGTCTGACTACCATAATTAAAGAGAGCAATGTTTCTAGTCTCCTATAATTCAAATGTGAACAATCTACCTATCTTTTCACCTTTTGCAATTTTTCTGAATCCTTGACTTGGATCTTCAACAAATGCTCCTACCTTTGTGAACCTGACTTGCAACCCTTTCTCTACTATCTGCCCAACACTTATCAAATTCTTTGTAATGGTAGGGGCATAGAGTACCTTACTGAGTAGGTTGATGTTTCCATCAGGTGCTTTGACATTGCCTATTTTCTCCACATGATGTTTTGTATCATCTCCTGTTTGTACCTCATGCTTATTCCTTGGATCTTCTAAATCTGATAGGAGTGCCACATTTCCTGCCACATGATTTGAACAACCTGAATCTATGTAGAAAACATGCTCATTAGATTTACCTTGTGGCATAGTGTTGGCAGCAGTCAGGGAACCGAAGGAGCCACAAGACGAAGAGAGTCAGAGCGAAGGGACAACACAAGCAGACATGGCAGTCAAAGAAGATCTGGCAAGTAGGCCATCTAATTTTTCAGACATCAAGGAGTTGAGCACACAAGAAGAAAGAGCAAGTAGGGAGCTCAAAGAGGTGTATGACAAATCAACAGAGAAAATCCCTACACAAATAGTGATTTTCATCACTAAAAACCATTGTAAATATCATTTCGTATTTTTGTAGCTCCATTTTGTGCAAGCCAAGGAGTCCTTGAGCTTGAGGAGCTTTAGAAGTATCTACCTGCCAATTTTCATATTTTTTAGATCTCGTTTGAGCCCTCTAATAAGCTCTAGAACCTAATTTTTAACTAGGCCGGACACTAGGTCTGAACAGGGCCAAAGCTAGTCAAAAACTATAAAAGGAGCTAGAGAGCTCATTTTTGAGGTTGGATTGTAATTGAAATGAACTTGTAAGAGCTTTTTGAAAGTAATCTAAAGACTCCATTGCTTCTCACTCTTTGTCTTGCCGTGTGTGCGCGTGTGCGTGTATGTGTGTGCATGCTTGTGTGCTTCTCACTCACGCACTTGTGCCTCCACTTGCTCGAGGTCTTCATACCATCCTCACGTCTTCCCGGATTGACATTAAAGGAGGTGCTACTCATCACTGAGCTACACCAAATTTTGGCGCCGTTGCTGGGGATCGAGCTTTGAGGACGAGCGTGTGATGGTAAGACGTAGATTGGAGACGTTGGCGTTGTAGGTAATTTCTTTACTTTTCCTAATCTTCTCTTTCTTACCTTACCACCATCATCACCATCATCATCATCACCATCTTCCACCTCCATTTCCATCATCGTGAAAATTTCAGTTTTTTTGATCATATCACCTTCTCCACCTCATTTCCCTCATTTCACTTGTGAGAGAGCGAGAGAGCGAAATTGTGTGTGTTGTTTTTGCATGTTTCTTGAGCTGTCTTGCAGGTACAGGCCGCATCATCGTCCCCAGCACCCTGCGCAGGTACGGAATTCGCAGTAACTGTCTGTGTGTCACCGAGCTCTGTCAATCGCGACCGACAGAAAAAATGCTCAAATTGCCAAACAAAGTGCAAAACCATGATCTACAGGCCTAGAGCTTCCCAAAAATGTGCTTAGATTTTTGAAATTCATCAGATTTCTGTCAATCGCGATCGCTCTATCAATCGCAATCGACAAACCACGACGGACAGATCTGTCAATCGCGATCGACCAGTCAATCGCGACTGATAGCCCATGACGGACCTGTCAATCGCGACCGACAGAGTCAACGACCGATTGACCACGACTGACGGATCATACGCGTGACACGTGTCAATCGCGATCGAGTCATCAATCGCGATCGACCCATCAATCGCGACTGACAGCCCACGACGGCTCTGTCAACCGCGACCGACAGAGTCAACGATTGTTTGACCACGACGGACAGACCCTCGCGACCGACCTGTCAATCGCGATCGACCCATCAATCGCGACCGACAGAGTCAACGATTGTTTGACCACGATGGACAGACCCTCGCGACCGACCTGTCAATCGCGATCGACATATCAATCGCGACTGACAGAGTCAACGACCCTTTGACCATGACTGATTGACTTTTCGAACCACCTGTCAATCGCGATTGACACGTCAATCGCGATTGACAGCCACGAGGGACCTGTCAATCGCGATCGACACATCAATCGCGACTGACCTGTCAATCGCGACTGACAGAACTTGCGAACGCGTTAGAAGGGCAAATTTGGCCAATTTTCTAGGGTAAAGAATAGGGGGCTAATTTGGCCAATTTGTGGGACAAACACTCGGGGTTAGCATTGCATGTTGAGGCCGCAACCCAAGTAATTCAAGAATATTTGCCTGCTTGATTAAACTGTTTTGAACCCTGTTTTAATCCGTGAAGCCTGAAATGACATAACTTCCTCATATGAAATCCAATTGCTGTGATTCTTGTTTTGTCGGAAAGCTCGTGAGGAGTGCAACCAAAACTTCCATTGGTTATGTGAAAATTAAGATCAGGATTATTAGATAGGGTTTTTTGAAGTTAACCATACCCGAGGTAGGAAAACTGAGGGATCCTTGGGATTGTTTTTTATAAAGGCAAGAGATAATTTGGTCGGTGAGTCACATGCATGAAAGTGGTCTAGTCTGTCATTTGAATTTAAGTTTGGAGCTAATCTTGGGACTAATGCAGGTCTATTGAGAAGCAATTGAGAGCGTCCAAGCAAGGGCTTTGTGCAAGCTTGAGAATCAACTTCTCGAGCACTAAAGAGCAAGGATCAGCAAGAAAGGTCGGAATACTCTCAACTCCCCTTCGTCAATTCCTAGCTTAGGCTAAGAACGACTAGAGGTAGGAGTAAGTCAGGGCGACGATAGGCAATTATCAAGTTGAAGCATACCTAAACTTTCAAGTTCAAGCTAAGAATGATGGAGAGTGTTAATCTCCAAAAGAACAACCTACTCTTGAATTTAGAACACCTCTATATCAAGAGTAAGTCAAAACCTTCACTAAATTAGAGGTCCAATCTCCAAATTATCAAAAGTTGAGAAAATCTATGAAGAAGATAAAACACAGAAAGTCTGCTGCACAATTTCTTCTCATTGACCTATCAAACATGTAAAGTTTTCTATGAAATTTTGTATGGAGTGTCGCCTAGAGATTGTGCACCTCCTCCAAGTTAAAGTTCTTCAAAAGGTTTAGTATAACTTGAGAAATCAACTTCACAAGTTACCTATGTCTAAATCTGCACTTCTGAGAAGTCGATTTAGACACCCCTAACTTCTTAACTTCAATTCTCTCAGTACAAAACCCGTTTAAGCAAATGCTTCTAGCCACGAGTAGATTACCTTCCAACTTAAAGATTAAGTCCTTGCTTATACAAAACTTTAAACTATGGAGTGAGAACTGACCAAAAGATTAAGATCAAAATTTGCGCCTGTTTCAGAGAACTGTGAACACTCAATACATATGAATGTTCCTACTAACAATTCTCCTAACCTGTTTGCAAATAGACTCTGAAACTCAGGTCACAGGCTCATTAACTACCAACTTAGATATCCTCAAAAGGATTTCACAATTGATCAAACACAGACGGAGCAGACACGAAAAGATCGGGCGGAATATTTCTTCATTAACTCAGAAAGTTACAGTTGAGTGATGAGAGGAAACTCAACTAACTTTTCACATGTCTCATGACATCTATCTTCCTCATTCTTGACTTCTATCTATTCTCACATATACTCTCATATCACGCCTCGACATTTTCAAGGTATTTATAGATAAATTTGTACAAGTCTATGACTAACCAAAGATCTAAGTGACCTATGTACATATGTATACATTCCTCACATATTCTGAATGTGTCTTCCTTCCAAGCTTCAAGAATTGATTTCATCCTTCATTCTTTAGTCTTCAAACATTCAATTGGTGATTGATCTGCACCAACAAAGAACATAATCTTTGTACTGTCGAGGACTTTAAAGGAAAAGAACTTAACGTGGAACGATCAACTTTAAGTGCAGAACTACACTCAAATATACCTTACGACGTGATATCAGACAAGAATTTTAACATGGTAATCCACTAAAAAGAATCAAGTAACTGATACAAAAGGACTCTGCAACGAGGTTGTACTTGGGCAAATTTGGGCTATTCAATTAGGCTTATGAACCTTAGATCAGGGCGACATCTAGTAAGGGATAGACAAAGCCTTAGGTCTTCAGAGGCTAGTGTCAACCACACTGCGAGGTCTTGGGCCCAGCAGTTGAGTCACCACTCTCACTACCCTAGTTCTGAGACTAGTGAATCAGAGATGTCTCAAGGCATGGGGAGACCTACAGGAAGTTCAGGAGTGCCATATTTGCACAGGGTAGAAGGCCCTTACAAAACGCAGTTGGAATACCTTAGGACCAACCGATTAGGTGCCAGCATCTATGAGGACGCCCTAGGAAGATCTGTGGTACAGTTTAAGAATCCTGATCAATCCATTGGACTAGAGCACCCAGCTGTCAAGTTTGAAAACGGAGCCTACTTGGACAAAGAAGGAACCATATACGTAGTCACCAGTCACCCAGATAGGACGGACGAATTTGGAAATGTGATACCAGAAGCGGACTTAGGTGACCTAGAGCAAGGAAACATGGGTACAGAACCTAGAACCCCACGAGGCAAATCGGTTCTCACTAGGATTATCACACCATAGTGGATTCCCCAGGATAATAAGAGCATAGATTTGCTCCTCAATCGAGAAACTGACGAAGCCTTTTGGAGGTATAAATCTGATCAGCCAACTGATATAGGAACAATCATGATCTATGAGTTTAAGGATCCTGATAGCCCAGGCAGAGTGACCTACTTAGATCACGCTTCGGAGAGGATCTTTGTGGTTACAGAAATTGATAGGCATGCTTACACTTGGAAGGGTGAATTCGTTTTCCCCCAACCAAGATCGAATGTGTCCTATGGTCACCCTCGAGCTGGGACATCCCAAGCTCATGGAACTCCAAGAGATAGAAGTAGAGATAGGCCAGAAGTAAGCTTTGCCAGCTTAGGGGGCAGAGAAAGAACGAGGACGGAAACAAATAGAGTAGAGCCTGAGGTACTTAGAGCTCACAGGAATCAAAGAAATGCGGATGAGTTCCCTCTACCACGACCTAGAGAGCACACAAGGACTTTGAGACCAACTCAGCTAGTTAAGTCCATGAAGAACTACTTCAATGGCACTGGAGATCCATATGATCATGTGGCTGAGTTTAGACAAGTCCTGAGAGCTGAACAGGTGGAGGATCTATTCACACAATACAATGCCTTTGGTCTAACCCTTAGGAACACTGCCCTGACATGGTTTCAACCACTAAACGAGAGACAGTTCAGGAGCATAGACCAACTCCTAGAGGCTTTCATTATTGAATTCTCTAAAAGTGGCATAAGACATAACACCTCCTCATTGATTCACAGCTTCAAGCAAACCACTCAAGAAACTATGAGACTTGCAGGAAGAAGATTTAGGCAATACTTGGAGAGATGCCCTGTCCCTAAGCTACCCACACCAGCTAAGCAAGTGGCTTTATTCTTGGATGGATTGCTAAGTACCAAATTAAGATCATATGTGTACTTGAAGGACCCTAGGACCATAGAAGAGTGTGTACGCATGTGTATTGACATAGAGGATAACCTAGGGGAGGAGTTAGAGCTTTCCAAGATATACAAAGATTCAGATAGTGCCTCTAGCCTCTCTTCCACGCAATCCACATCGATTGAGGAACTTGCAAAGAAAGTTGCTCAGAAACTAGGTGTCTCTAGTAAACAAATCCCAAGGTTCGCCCCTGTAAAAAGATGCTATAATTGTGGAGGCGACCATATGGCAAATGTATGTCCCATTATGGCTCAACCCCAAGTAAATTCTAGTGGCCAATACTGCACCATAGAACGGAGATACACAAATCACACAGCGCAAGATTGCCCATACAACAAGCAAGCGGTTAGGCAACCCTACCCTCAGCCATACCCTCAGCTGGGAAGATACCAGAACCCGTACCCTCCACAGCCATATGGCAGGCCACAACAACCTTATCAGCAACCATACCAGAACCAACAAAGGCCTCAGCCTGTGTTAGCACAACAACCCCCTGCCCCAGCTAATGTGATCCCAATAAAATATGCAGCTGCCGAAGAAAACCTGAATAGAGCTATAGTCCCTGTAACACCTTTGCTCTCTGAAAGTGACCCTAGTGACCATAGCTTTGATTCTACACATGTCGATAGTCCCCAGGCCTACTACATGCAGTCTCCTGAGCATGGTGAGTCTTACTATAGTGAAGAGCCAAATGAACCTAGTTGGGAGTCAGATTACCAAACGTCATGTATGCAAACCCCAACCCTAGGCCTCAACCTAGGCAAGTAAGACCCCCATTCCCTAAAGGACCGTGCTACAGATGTCAGGGAGATCACCTTATTCGTGATTGTCCCTTACCTCCACCTATGCAACCCCAGTCAGTAACAATTCAAGGCTTTTGCCCAGAGTGTGGAAAGGAGCATCTCTTATGAGACTGCCCTAAGAATCCCAATAATATGCCAAAAATCACTCCTATTAATGTTATTGGGTTAGTGGTAGATTCCACAGGAAGTGTCACTTCCACTGCACCCGTACAGGTAGTCACTAGAGCTCAAGCAGTGCAGCAAAAGCAAGGGATAAGCCAGGAAAAGAGCCCAGACGCTAGCGATATTGAGAGCCAAAATAAGAAGAGAACAAGAGCTTGGAGAGATAGCCGTGAACGTATGAAAAGGCAATGGGCAAAGAGGATGAGTGAACTTGAGGAAAGTCTACGAGAAACCAAGGCCAAAATCATAGAGATCACATCTCAACTGCACTCTCACACATCCCCACCGCTACCATCCCCATCACCCTCCATCCCTCCACCCTATAATACACCCCACGTAACCCACCCACCACCCCAAGCAGGATCAGTATTAGCTGATCCCACTCCTGAAGATATAGACATGATGCTTAAAGCATATCAGGCCAGAATCCAAGAAGGGCCAAATGTCACGGATCATGACAAGTGTTACCCTAGAGCTGACCTAGAGATAGAAAGAACCAAGCTTTGCGCGAAAATGGTCGCATTGGCTCAGACTATGTTTGAAGCCAGTCGCCTTTTCAATTACTCGGGCTCAGCCAAGACGCAATTACACTTGGATGGACTTCTAGAGAAGTTAGAGGGCATAATTGCAAGATCTGCCAAGGAAGAAGAAAATCAAGAAAGAGATAACGCAAGCAAAAACATGAGCCATCCCCCATCGAAAGCTTATGTGCCCAATTCCACTGAACCAGACAACCCCCCCTCCCTAGAAAGAATAGAGAAGTTGATTGCACAATCAGAAAAGGAACCAGCCTCTCAACACAAGGATAAGGCAAGTGAAAGAGTAAGCATTCCTGCTCAGGAAGCCTATGTGCCTGAAGCCTATGTGCCTAACTCTGCGGAGCTAGACACATCATCTTCTATGAATCGGTTCACACCAGAATTCCTACGAGAGATTCAAGAAGAGAAATGGGCTAAAGAGAGTGAAGTTCCTCCTCCCATTGAACTGGTGGATTACACACACGATCAATTCCCACAAGACCTTCCTTCCATTTATGGGGAGCAGGAGAGCACCTACTCTCAAGAAAGATTAGACTTCGAGTCTAATTCTTTACAAGAACTACCCCATTTCACAGGCCCATGGGAAGCAAAGTCCACCTGTATGAGAGCACCTACAGTCATGGTAAGAAATGAAGATTCAGTCCTACCAAGGAACATAGAGGTAGTGAAGAACACCAAAGTGCAAGGCAATCTCACTTTGGAAGAGCTGCTTAAGGTTAGACCAGAAGTGTGGAAACATGTAGCCAATCAAGTACCCGAGATAGCAAAACCTCGTTCTCAGGTAGGATCACATAGGACAGTGCCAAAGATACCCTTGGATAAGATAGGAGATATGTGTGAAGGTGAAGAAGGGAACACCTATCTTCCCATTACCTACCAGGAGTACACCACCAAGGCAATTTTGGACTCAGGCGCAGGAGTTGCAATTGCCACCACTTCCCTATGGAAGCGTTGGGGCAAGCCAGTACTCCGGCCAACGAGAATGAAATTGCAGATGGCCGATGGTCATATTGAGAGACCCTTAGGATTGCTAGAAGGAATAACTCTCACCACCTGTGGTGTCGAGTTTGAGCACACATTTGCCATATGTGATTTTAGCAAGAACCATGCCTATGAAATGATCTTGGGACGACCCTAAGTGGTACAGGATTGGGGAACCAATTCTTTGTACCTGTAGCACTTAGGTGTTACAACCAAAGTCAATCTCAAGGATTACTCTCATAGAGATGTCCCTCCTATCCAATGGAACCCCATCCATAGAGCCAAAGATGATACGGAATCTGTGCATTCCATAGAATCCGGATCCTCGTGGATGCATGAAGACACCCACTTATGGATGTGTAAGGTAGCAGTAGAAGAAGAGAAGAGAGAGAAAGCCAGAGAGGTAGGTGCAAAAGAAAACCATAGATCCATTCAAGACCCAGCCTATGCACCTGTAGTCTTTCCTGACGAAGAATTTGAACCCCACGGCTAGGCAGAAATCCTAGAAACAATGGATGTAGCCATCAATGAGGAACAATGGACACCTCACTGTGATGAGGATGGCTATGACATTTCAGTCTTCTCCATAGAGCCAATCATGGGAGAGGCAGTTTTAGAAGAATGTGAACCTAGCCCTGATGCATTTGAGGATGCAAGTGACTCCGATCTAGAGTCAATCATTATGGACCCACCTTTTGCATCAGATGAAGAATACTTCCATGAAGTAGAATTTCAACCCCAGAGGCATGGAGAGCTTACAAATGATGTAAGATTAGCCACACATGTGACCCCGAAGGAAGAAGGAAAGAAACGAAAGAAGAGAGAAGTCTCACCAGAAGAGGAAGAATCTTTGTTTGAGGTCCCAGAAAATTTTAAGAAGTATGAGATAGACGACAGGAGAGTCATGATAAGAATGCCTAAACGAGAGGCACAATCAGGAGAGGCATATGATAACAAAGAAACCACCAAGAAAATAGTAGTGGCCCTAGAAGAAGGAGAGGAGAGATGCACGTACATAGGCCATGACCTAACAGAGGAAGAAGAGCATGCGTTAATAGCCTTGCTAAGAGAATACAGAGATGTATTCGCTTGGAGTTACAAGGATTTGAAAGGTGTTGACCCTGACATATGCTCACACACTATCCCCATGACCTCAGATGCTAAACCCTCTAAGCAAAAGCCCTATACATATAACGATAATTACGCTGCCAAGATTAAAGAGGAGATAGATAGACTGGTTGAAGCTGGATTTATCTATGAAATTGAGCACACTGAGTGGGTATCCCCCATCGTAGTGGTGCCCAAGAAGAATGGCAAGCTGCGTGTGTGCATTAACTTAAAGAAGGTCAATACAGCCACAATTCGAGATAACTATCCGCTTCCCATCACAGAACATCTCTTAGAAAGAGTAGCAGGCAAGGAAGTGTACAGCTTCCTTGATGGATTTTCGGGCTACAATCAAGTAGCCATCGCTCCAGAAGATCAGCATAAGATGGCTTTTGCCACTGAATGGGGCATATTTGCCTTTAGGGTAATGCCATTTGGGCTTACCAATGCACCAGCAACCTTCCAAAGGCTGATGTGCCATGTATTTAAAGAGTTCTTGAGGAAGAATTTAGAGGTCTATGTTGATGATCTTTGTGCTCATTCCAACATTAGACAAACCCATATTCCTGAAGTCAGACAAATCTTTGACAAATGTAGAGAATATCAAGTCTGCCTGAACCCAGAAAAGTGCGTTTTTATGGTCAGGCAAGGCAAGATTCTAGGACACATAGTGTCAAAGAATGGCATATCCACTGATGAAGAGAAAGTGAGAGCCATAGCAGAGCTACCTAGGCCATGGAATGTCAAGGAAGTACAAGCTTTCATGGGACATTGTGGTAACTACCGCCGGTTCATTCACATGTATGCTGTCATTGCAAAGCCCATGTACGGACTTCTGACAAACTTTGAGTGGACTGAGGAATGTGAGAATTCCTTCAATGAGCTTAAACGGCGATTATGTTCAGCACCAATCTTAACCACACCGGATTGGAACAAGCCATTCCATGTTCATGTGGATGCATCCAATTATGCTATTGGGTGTGTGCTTGCACAACCTACTGGTGAAGGTAATATGGATCTTCCAATTGCCTATGCTAGTAGACAATTGAATGCAGCTGAACGAAATTATACCACTACTGAGAGAGAAGGCTTAGGCATGGTATATGCAGTTAAGAAATTTAGACACTATTTGCTTGCAAATAAGTTTAAATTTTTTACTGATCATCAGGCATTGCTATACCTCGTGAACAAGCCATGCAATATAGGAAGATTAGTAAGATGGTTTCTCTTACTAATGGAATATGATTTCGAGGTTGTGGTAAGGAAAGGGAGGACTCATTTGAGAGCTGATCATCTTTCTAGGCTCACATCTGGAGAAGCCCCACAAGGAGTGTCAGATGACCTTCGTGATGCTTACTTGTTTAACTTGGAAGTGGTACCGTAGTGGGCTAAGCCATTGGTACCAGTATTGACATACGGGCCTAACCATCCAGTAGTAAACACACAGAATAGAGAGGTTCTGAAAGCCCAAAAGTACCACATCATGGCAGGAAGCATGTACAAGCACACAGATCAAGGAATCTTGGCTTGTTGTGTAGAAGAGGACGAGTACGCTAAATGGTTGCATTTAGCACATGTAGGTGCATTAGAGCAACACTACTCAAAGCAACGAACCTTACAGACACTAAGGAGACTAGGAGTACATTGGCCAACTATGGAAGCTGATGTCCAAAAGTTGTGCAAGGAATGCCCAACCTGCTGCACTAAACCACCTGTGGAACATGCCACTCTTTATCAAGTGTCCATAGTGCCGGATTGGAGCGAACCACTAGTATCCTTTCTAAGGACGAAAACATTCCCTTAAGACATGACACTTGCTAGGAAAAGGAGTTTAGAACAAGAAGCCCAGGATTACTCACTCATTGGTGATAATCTATACAAGCGTGGTAAAGATGGTTACCTGAGGCTATGTGTCCATGAAAGTGAATATCTCAAGATCTTGGAAACTGCTCACCAAGGTGTAGCAGGAGGACACTTTGGACCAGATCGAGTGATCAAGGCAATACTATTTGCGGGTTTCTGGTGGCCGACCCTTCACATGGATGCACATACCTATGTGAAACGCTGTGATGTCTGTTAGAGAACTCAGTATCCTATACGTAAAGATGAGATGCCACTGAAACCTATGATGGGTGGACGTGCATTCTCTAAGTGGCGAATAGACTTCGTAGGTCCTATTAATCCCCCAGCTAAGGGTTCCCATGCAGAATATATCATTGTTGCGACAGACTATCTAACAAAGTGGGTAGAGGTAAAAGCCACAACGAAGAACGATGCTCAAGCAACAGCTAAGTTTTTATTTGAGAATGTGTTCACTAGATACGGGCTACCTATAGAGCTAGTTAGTGATAGAGGCACTCACTTCTTGAATGAAGTTATTGAAAATCTGCTCCAAGAATTCTTGGTAGTGCATAAGAAGTCTGCCCCCTATCACCCTCAAGCAAATGGCCAAGCCGAAAGCACAAACAAGATTCTATGTAATGTGTTGACCAAGTTAGTGAATAATAAACGCTCTGATTGGGACAAACAGCTACACCATGCTGTTTAGGCATACCGAGTTGCCTACAAAACGGTACTCCAAGCCACTCCCTTTCAAATGGTGTTTGGTCAAAACGCCGTGCTACCTTTGGATTTCTTAATACCTACATTGAAAGTAGCACAAGAGCATGAATGGACAGGTCATGAACTCTCCTCTAGACTTTTTGACCTTGAACGACTAAGAGAAACAAGACTGAGGGCAACTGCAGGGATATATGCACCTAAGAAACGATAGAAGGCATATTTTGATGCCCACGTTAAGGATAAAGGTTTAAAGGCAGGCGACTTAGTTTTAGTCTACACATTGAAGCAACATGCGAGGAAACTGGAGAAGAGAGGCTACGGACCCATGATCATTAACAGAATCTCAACAAGTGGAGCAGTGCAACTAGCCGCATTAGAAGGCGATGTTCTTCCAAGCTACATTAGTGGGTGCAAAGTCAAGTTGTATCAGGAACCTCTCACAGAGGAAATGCTAAGTCGACTCAATACTGCTAAGAAACGCAAAGAGGAAGAAAAGTGAATTCGAGAAGAAGCTCAAGCAAAAGCCCTAGAGCGCATACGGAGAATGAAATTAAGAAGACAAGGTAGAGAGCACCCTAGGCAAGATGCATATGCATATCAAGGATATGACGTGGCTATGTGTGAAGTTTCAGGTATTAGCTCACATAGAATAACTGATCGACGTCCTTTCATAACCTTAGATATAGGACAAGGAAAGAGTGCAAGGACTGTAAGAGCCTTGATTGACTCAGGTGCAGCCACTAGTGCTGTTAAATTGTCTTACTGTCAAGAGTTGCAATTAACTGTCAATCTTGTGGAAGCATATCTCATAGGATTGGGAGGCGTGGAAACCCCTTGCATGGGCGAGGTGGAACTTCCCCTCTATATTCATGATGAGGCAATGACAGTTAAAGTACTAGTGTGTCAAGATGAGGACCTCACTGAACCCCTTGTCTTGGGTCAAGACTGGATCTATGACCAAGCAGTCAACTTAAACCTAAGAAGTGGACTTCTTCAGGTATGGGTGAATCAGACTAGAATTACAATTGAGTTAAATAATGGAGCACTCAAGGAACTAGAAAAGACACGGACTCCTGGTCCCTCCAGGGGTGCACATGAAGTTGACCATGCTGTTCTTGTCCAAGGCTATGTGATGCAGAAGAATGAAGATCTCAAAAAAGGAGTCAGAACCACAATGGAACT
The DNA here is from genome assembly GCA_020310875.1 of Ceratopteris richardii. Taxonomy (NCBI): domain Eukaryota; kingdom Viridiplantae; phylum Streptophyta; class Polypodiopsida; order Polypodiales; family Pteridaceae; genus Ceratopteris; species Ceratopteris richardii. The sequence goes on along the minus strand of CM035433.1, from coordinate 121,264,951 downwards.
CCCTTCTTTTCCAAAGGCCAGAAGGAGGCAGCAACTAAGGGCAGATCAATCACTAAAGACTCTCCAGGCGAGAGACCAAAAGAACGCACGAAGCAGAACAACTCAGCCGATGAAACAAATGTGGGTGCGGAAAGACGAGCTGTCGACCGTAACTAAGTCGCAACAACGGTCTCAACTTCCTATTAGTAATCAACGACCTGATGCTAATAAGAGGACTCCTAAAACCTCTGTTGAGAAAGTGAAATCCATTTGGGTACCCAAGAAGTCGATGAAGGCTGACCCACAATCAAGACAAATTTGGGTGCCTAAGGCTTGCTTGCGGGCTCAACTATCCCCACACAATTCACATCATACAGGACAGGGTTCACTCGCTCAAGCAGCCGCCACCCACTCTTGTCTGATACACTCGAACACACTGCCGCCTTGAAGCACGCACAGACTCACTCGTAAATGGGTCCCAATGACACAACAACTCCCAGTAGAATTACTCATGCAACCCTCCCGAATCCCCACAAAACCAAGACCAAAAGCCATCCATGGTGTTTGGAAACCTAAGACTTGTAATAAACCCCCGACCCCAATCTGTGAATTCATCTCCACTTACTAATTGCATTAGTCAGTCAGTGCATCTTTCCATCTAGCTCCTAGGACTATCCAGGCATTAACTACACACACTGTCATCGTGCACTTACTGACCACTGACTCATCATCTACCTCATGTTAATGTTGTAACGGGGACAACAACGGGTTTATTCTGTCCATTACAATGTTAACACATGGTTCTATATTCTCACAGAACCAACAAGCAAGCACGGCCATGGCAGAAGCTGGAGGTGCCTGTTCTCACGCCGGATCCAACGCACAGATTGTGGATATAGAAACACTCCTCCTCGAACCACATCTCACCGAAAGACCCCAAGAACTTCAAGCTGTGCATGTACTCCCAGTTCAGGATCCTCCCCAGGGGCACACCTCTCAAGTGGGCAAACACGCTCATTGGTTCAGTGATGTTGCAGGACCATTGGGTGATGGAACCTATTTTTGGGAAGCTGAATTGGAGTTTAATGGTAAATGGGGACGCTACCATTTTTTCACGCGCGAATTTGAGAGCTATTAGAATGCTGAAGTAATGCGTCCAGTATGGACCAAAGCTGGCATGGACAGTTATTTCAGGGCCCACTTATCGAAGCCAGATTTCTTACGTTGTTCTTATCTTATCAGTACCATCACTCCTAGCAGGGCCAAGGGAGGCGACAGCACTTTTGTGTTACCCTCACTATTGCCGGGCCATGAACTTAAAAGATTCAAACTGACCCTCAATCTGGTACGAGAAGCATTGGGCATGTATGGTATGCACATTCCTACTGAAAAGGAAACAATGGTTCCAGGCAGAATGAAACATAAAGATCTCAATAAGCTGAAGGATATGGTAGCAATGACACCGACCATCGCTCTTCACCTACGGACCGTCATGCAGCATTTTGCTTTCCCCGCCCAGGAAAGATTCACCATGCAAGGGGGAGTCCAATTACCCTGCGCTCAACCAAGGGGAGCCACCACTACACCAGAAATTACCCCTCCCCAGACACGACGCATTAGACCATTCACCATTCGGCTACCAAGACCAAGTAAAGAGGGACCCAATCTGGTGTTTCCACCCATCCCATCGGACTTGGAATTTCCACAGGGCTTTACTCTCAATGATCTCACTGATGAAGAAGTGGCTAGACTAATCTACGACTCTAATCTCGAAACGGAAACAGAGCGAGCTCAGGAACCACAAACCCATACAATAACATCAGCCCCCACCCGACCGCAAGTTGTAGAAGTCGACGTAGATGAACAAGAGACCGAACAAGAGGAAGAAGCCTATGAAGAACAAGAGTATGATGAACTTTCAGAGTTAGCAAGTGCCCCCGCGTATTCGGCACAAATAAAAAGTCTATATCGAACCATGCAGCTAGTTCAAGAACAACATAAAATGTCACTTGAAGCAGGCAAGAAACTCATGAACCAATTGCTGGCAAAGGAAGGTGTGGATGATATGTTCATCGAGTCCATCAACCTACATGCAGATGCAGTAGGATTGGATGAGGCCATTCATGAGGCAATGGCCTACATTCACCGATTTGAGAAAGGAGTTCCCGCCCGTACCATGAGATCCGGGAAACAAATTCATATCAATGTATCAGCGCCAGGAGATACAACGCAAACAGACGAACATCAGGAAGCACCATTGTCACCACCCTCCCCACCCCTCACTACACAACTCACTCCACCACGTGACACTATCGCCACCACGTCTAATAGCACCACAATCGTCATGGGAATTCCACTCTCTCCGGGAATCCAATTCGGCGGAGTCACTATGCCCACCTTCACCACTCTCTTCACTAACGTCACATCCACCCCACCCACGGTCCCCATCTACACGGTCACTCAAACATTTGACACTATGGAAACATCTCCTGCCACAGCACCACTCCCTTCCCCCATGCAACCTCTGTCCCCCATACCCCCTCCACCCACATCCCCACTTGACTCCACATCATTCACAACTCCCTTTCCCGTCCCCATTCCCCCTGCATCTTCATCTCTCCCTGCATCATTTAATGTAAATAGTATATTTCTAGCTTTAAATCAATGTGTCTATCAACTTCAGAACGAGTATCGAGCTCTCGACGATCGTTATCATCAAGTGATCACTACCAATCAGAAACTTCAGAGCCGCCTCATAGCGATCGAGGAAGAAAATGCAGAACTCAACCAACGTTACACCACGCTCGAGCATGCCCACCAAACACTCCTAGAAACTCCCCAACCATCACAACAGCCGGGCACCAAACAACTCGAGGCCTTGCTCGAAGTATACCAGGCCGATAACCTACGAGTCAGACGTAACTTGGCGCTACTCAGGAAACATATGGCCATAGCACTTGAAGAGAACAAGAGACTGCAGAAACAAAATGAAGAGAATCTGGAAGCGGCAATGGAAGGCTCTCCCCACGAAATTGATCCAGAGCAGTTTAAAGCCGTACCTTCAGAGACAATGAAGACCATCTTAGAAAGCTATGCAGATCTATTAGATGCTCATGATGAGTTGGAAAGGGAACGTGATGAGCTGCGTGGCCAGCTCAAGGAACAGGAGGCTCCAACCAAAGTAATAGAGTCGGCCTCGACTTCAGAGGAAGTGAAGGCATTGACAGAGCAGGTGGTTGAGCTCCAGAAAAAGTTACTAGAGTATGAAAGACAACCCTCTCCAGTTATTGAACCTGAGCCAGAAGACTTGGTTCCCATTGAGGTAGATGATTCGTATGAGGAACCATACGTTCCTATGCCAATGCCAGGAGGGCAACGAACCTCAGAGGGACTAGACACCTTGGAAGTGGAAGCACCCAAGTGGCTTCAGACACTGGAAAAGACAGCGAACACCCACGAAGAATGGGTGGCCATTCAGATCCAATCACTAGCAAACCTAGAAGAAACTGTCATAAAGTTAGAATATTTCAGAAGCATGTCTCATCATAGATGGATCGGCACCAATAATGACCAATATGTGCCATACTGCATACTTTTGGCCGATTACAACGCCGAAATTCAACGACAATGTGGCAAGCCTCCCACATTTGCTACACAATTTGGTCGAGACGATATACCGGAAAGTGCTAAGCGTGGGTCCATCCATCAACCCACCTGGAGGATCAGGCTTTTGGAAACATATCCTGAAATGGTTCGAACCTGGAATAATATGCCGTTGTTTATTAAATATAATCCTTGTTACGTTCCAATTCTTCGAAGACGCACCTGGCCTGAATTCACTATTGCCGTCAGAGACATCAAAGCCTGTGCAAAATGGTTAAATTACGTTTATCTAGCACCTCCACGAGGACCCCCCACGGTGAACTACATGATTTCTACAATCCGTCACTGGAGCATTCGGCTACGCAATAATCCCGATGTGATGGCCCAGATGTGTATGAAAATATTTGAATTAATGCTGATCACTTTCAGGATGTTTAAGAATATTAAGGACCCCCACTTCTCAGGAGCAGGCTTCGTGACAGGAAACCAGGATCTGGTGTACGATATGAGTACCACCCCCTCAATTGAAGTAATATATGCTTGGCATGCCAGAATCAAGTACCTCCCAGCCTGCTTTAAACAGACATTTGAGGAGATGTTCATCACAGGATTCTGGGAATATCACTCCAAAATCTTTATACCTAGACCATCACATCTTCTCCAATTATTTGATGTGGAGAGAACTATTCACTCAGAACAATTGAGGGTGCCTCATCCAGATGTTCCCGGACCTGTGAATTGGGATGATTTGCTCACAGATCTAGCACGCGGCTTACGACTCGAAGAACACCACCTAGCCTCCGATGTCGTCCAATATTATGTTCAAAAATCCTCTAGACAAGGGTCTGTCAGGGGCGACAGACGCGAGAGTGGGGGGGGTGTTGGCAGCAGTCAGGGAACCGAAGGAGCCACAAGACGAAGAGAGTCAGAGCGAAGGGACAGCACAATCAGACATGGCAGTCAAAGAAGATCTGGCAAGTAGGCCATCTAATTTTTCAGACATCAAGGAGTTGAGCACACAAGAAGAAAGAGCAAGTAGGGAGCTCAAAGAGGTGTATGACAAATCAACAGAGAAAATCCCTACACAAATAGTGATTTTCATCACTAAAAACCATTGTAAATATCATTTCATATTTTTGTAGCTCCATTTTGTGCAAGCCAAGGAGTCCTTGAGCTTGAGGAGCTTTAGAAGTATCTACCTGCCAATTTTCATATTTTTTAGATCTTGTTTGAGCCCTCTAATAAGCCCTGGAACCTAATTTTTAACTAGGCCGGACACTAGGTCTGAACAGGGCCAAAGCTAGTCAAAAACTATAAAAGGAGCTAGAGAGCTCATTTTTGAGGTTGGATTGTAATTGAAATGAACTTGTAAGAGCTTTTTGAAAGTAATCTAAAGACTCCATTGCTTCTCACTCTTTGTCTTGCCGTGTGTGCACGTGTGCGTGTATGTGTGTGCATGCTTGTGTGCTTCTCACTCACGCACTTGTGCCTCCACTTGCTCGAGGTCTTCATACCATCCTCACATCTTCCTAGATTGACATTAAAGGAGGTGCTACTCATCACTGAGCTACACATAGCCATGTTCATGATCAATAATGAATCCTCTTTGTTTGAGTCTTCTGACTAGTTATTGTAGTCTCTCCTTCATTTGTAGCCTCCTTGATAGTTTGAATGATTGTAGTTGTTGTAGTTTAGTAATTAGGTAAATGTTTTTCATTTAACATAGACCTTGCAGCTTCAACAATTGTCCTATTCTTCCTTTCTGCCACTCCATTTTGCTCAGGAGTGTACCTTGTAGTTACCTCTCTTTTGATTCCTCTTTCTTGAGGAAAAGAATCAAACTCATGAGAGAAGTATTCTCCCCCTCCATCTGACCTTAGCCTTTTTAGTGATTTATCTATTTGATTCTCCACAAGATCCAAATATCTTTTGAAACATTAAAAAACTTCATCTTTGTGTTTCATAAAGAATAGGATAGTCCATCTGCTGCAATCATCAATAAAGGAGACATAATACCTTGATCCAGATATTGAAGCTTCCTTGCTAGGTCCCCATACATCTGTATGAACCAACTCCAAGAGATCTCCATGTGTATAACTTTTCTTCATGAATGGTAACCTGTGAGACTTTCCAAATTGACATGCACTACACTTATAAATCATATGTTGTTTTGACAAGTTAGGAAGTCCAAGTACACTTTGGTCCCTGCAAATTTGCTTTAATGACCTTTCACCAATATGTGCTAACCTTTTGTGCCATACTTCCAATTCTGTGAGTGTCTGACTACCATAATTAAAGAAAGCAATATTTCTAGTGTCTTGTAATTCAAATGTGAACAATCTACCTGCCTTTTCACCTTTTGCAATTCTTCTGAATCCTTGACTTGGATCTTCAACAAATGCTCCTACTTTTGTGAACCTGACTTGCAACCCTTTCTCTACAATCTGCCCAACACTTATCAAATTCTTTGTAATGGTAGGGACATAGAGTACCTTACTGAGTAGGTTGATGTTTCCATCAGGTGCTTTGACATTGCCTATTTTCTCCACAGGATGTCTTGTGTCATCTCCTGTTTGTACCTCATGCTTATTCCTTGGATCTTCTAAATCTGATAGGAGTGCCACATTTCCTGCCACATGATTTGAACAAACTGAATCTATGTAGAAAACATGCTCATCACATTTACCTTGTGGCATATCCATGTTCATGATCAATAATGAATCCTCTTTGTTTGAGTCTTCTGTGTAGTTATTGAAGTCTCTCCTTCCTTTGTAGCCTCCTTGATAGTTTGAATGATTGTAGTTGTTGTAGTTGCCATGATAATTGTTGAACCTTCCTCTTGAGTAGCCATAACTTCCTCTATTGTATCCTCTGCCTCTTTGGTTCCTGGAATTCCTAAAGCAATTTTCAGTTGTATGATTAGTTAATCCACAAATAGAACATGAGTTGGAGTCTTGGGATCTCCCCCTGCCTTGTCTACCTCCTCTTCCTCTACCTCTGCCATGTCTTCCTCTACCTGCATAGTTAGCTTGATATGTACCTGCTTCATCATCCACTTTCTTTGCCTTTCCTTTGTTATCTTTGGACTTGCTTTTATCAGTGTGTAAAGCTGAAGATTGATTACCTTTAGAGCTTTCTCCATTTTTTATAAGCTTTGCCTCTTGAGTAAGTTGTTGTCCAATGAGTGTATTGAAATCAGGTACATGCATGTCCATGTACAAATCCATAGCTGTGGTGAATGCTTCCCACTTGTCATCTGCCTTCAAGCCATTGATGACCTGCCTTACAATTTTCTCTTCATCTATTACCTCTCCAATGCTTACCAACTGATCTGCTATGTCCTTGAGCTTTGTGACAAAATCAGTCACATTTTGTTTGGGATCCTTCTTGAGAGTTGTGAAATCCAGCCATAGTTGATGCTTCCTAGCTTTGGTACTTGAAGAGAAGAAGGCTTCAAGTGCATCCCACACTTCTTGAGATGTCTTACAACTTCTAATGTGAGGCAACAAAGAATCTGAGATAGAGTTGAGGAGATAAGACCTTGCAAGTGCATCCTTGGAGCACCATGTGCTCAATCTTTCTTGCTCTTCTTGTGTTGGTTGACTTTTGTTCCTGAAACTTGGCATATGTTCATCTCCAGCCACATAACCATATAAACTTCTACCTTGGAGATAAGCTTCCATTCTTAATGATCAATCTGAGTAGTTACCTCTGTCCAATTTGTGTATATATGTGTATGTATGTATGTATGTATGTATGTATGTATGTATGTATGTATGTATGTATGTATGTATGTATGTATGTATGTATGTATGTATGTATGTATGTATGTATGAATGTGTATGTATGTATGTATATGTAGAGCCCTAACCGGTTGAAACTAAAGGTGCAAAGTATTTTTTCTCTTAAGGTTCAAAGGATGAATTTAAAATCTTAGGGTGCAAAAGTAAAGAATTAAAAGGAAAGGTGAAGGTATGGAAGGCCGCGTACGCAAAGGTGGAAATAGGCCGCCCAATCAAAAATTTTATTTTGAAAGTCACTCTTGTTCTAAAGTCACTACAGGACAAAGTAGCGAGTCGTTGAGGACCAGTTCAAAAAGACAATCTTGGGACATTGAAAGGACACCAAGATTGTATTGCAGTTAGAGTGCGCGAACCGGCAGACTCAACAAAAGAAGGACAAAGGCTATTCTTGGGGACATTGAGAGCTAGGAGCAAGAGAGAGCTTCAGAGGAAGCAAGAGAGGAAGCAAGAAGAGCCTCCAGTGTGCGACGACACTCAAGAGTGCAAAAGGTGTCAAGAGGAAGGTGTGCGGAGAAGGCGGGTTGGATTCCAAGAGTCTCAAGGTCTATTGTGTGTGTGTGCCGTGATACCAATTCCTTAGCTTGGTGGAAGCTTAGTGCAAGGTGTGCACAAGGGAAGCGGGAAGCAAGTGAAGGATTGGTGCAGGAGAGGCCGCTGCCAGAGGACTTGAGATAATTGGTCTTCAGTAATTGATATTCTCCGAAGTTGTATTTAGTCATTGATTAGACTGTGTGCAGTCATTGTAATTGTTGAAAGATAATCAATATTCAAGGTTTCCAAGGGTATTCCTTTGCAGAAGTTCTCACTGTTATTCCATTTTCATCATCTCCTTTTTCTCCTACAAACCCTCAAACTCCTTCTTGTCCACCAATCCCCAACAAATTTGGCACGCACGGTGGGACATCCAAGGAGCTTTGAGCATAGGAGACTATATATTGCCATTGGAGGACAATATTCCAGTGTCGACAACATTACTCCAGTGGGCCAAAAGGTAAATACTTTTATCAAGTGTCTCATTTTAAGTGGACTATGAATAGCTCATGACCGCGACCCGGTCACAAACCTTGAGGATCAAGTGCAAGCAGACAAGAAGAAAGACGAACAGAAGATCATCGAGTCCACTTTCATCGACTTCATCGGTAGGAAGCATGGCAGGACAGGTGGACCTAGAAATCTTGCTCTCCAGATTAAACATAAAATTTCCCTCCTTCAGAGGTTTAGCCCATGAGGACCCAGATGAGCACATTCGAAGATTTCTTGCATTATGTAAGACTAGGGGGCTAATGGGTAGGGAAGATGCTTTCTTGATACTCTTCCCCGCCACATTGGAAGGTCTGGCAGACAAGTGGTTTAGCCAGTTTGCTGAAAATCACTTTACCTCTTGGGATTTGATGAAAGAGGCCTTTAAGAATCAATTTCAGCATGGCAACACGGCTGAGATTATTATAGAAGAATTGGAAAACTTGAAGTTGGGTCTAGGAGAGAAGTTCCCCGAGTTCCTGACCAGGGCCAAAGCACTAATGGCTAAACTACCGGATCCACCACACGACTTCTTTGTCAAGAAGTGGTTAGCCAAACCTCTACCTGTGGTCACCCAATGCAAAATAAAAGAGTTAGTGCTACCTACTGCCTCTGTTGAGGAGTTCATCAATACGGCCACCCGCTTGGAACAGATAAGGCACCAGTATGGTGCAACTTCTTCCCAACCATCATATGGTACAGAACTGGAGGACCCAGTGAGCCAGTTAAGAAGGGAATTGGAGGGCTTGAAAAGGAATAAGCCCTACACAGAGGAGGAGACTACTGTAGCTCAGCTGAGAAGAGAGATTGAAGCCCTCAAGCTCCAAAAGGAAGAGGAAGCCCAAGCAGAGGAACTAGCTCAGCTGAGGCAGGAGTTGCAAGAACTAAAAGGAGGCGGCATTAAGAACGGACTCTGGTGCTCCATGTGCAGCAAGCAAGGACACATAGTAAGTGAATGTCCTTTGCTAAATGTGACTTGTCAATTATGCAGGAAGATTGGGCATGAGGCCCATGAATGCCAAGTAAGGGGAATACCGACAACGACATATTGGACACAAGGAGGACTTTTGCCACCAGCAAATGTAATGGCAGCAGCAGCAAACCAAGGTAATAACTATAATCCTAGACCGAGATCTAATTTTGCAAATGGGCCTAGAAGGCCAATTATTTGCTTCAGGTGTGGAGAATGTGGGCACTACCAATCTAGGTGCACCCTCCCAGAAAATGCACCTCCTTGTAGGAACTGTCCAGAGGCCAGGGATCACTATACAAACTGTTGTCCTAAGAATCAAGCCTCTACTTCCGGACCCCATCTCCAAATGATCTCTGTATTCAAGGAGGAAACACTCCCTGAGGTGAATGAACCTTCACCATCTACTAGAGTGGTACAATTAGAAGAACTGGAATCTTTTGTAGTATAGACAAGAAGCAAGGGAACGGCAAAGGTGGTAGAAAATCAAGAATTGATAATTAAGGAATTGAACAAAGACAGAGTTGCGATTGAAGACAAAGATACTACAAGTGCAGACACAAACCACAATGAATGTCTCATAGGCACCAGTGATGCCATTGGGCATGCCTTCAACAGGGCTCAAGAAGAGTTTGGCAAAGCACATGAAGCTCAATCTCTTAAAGAGTCAGAGGCTTCAAAACTACTTAAGTCAATCAAGGAGGTTAATATTTTTGATTTAATAAAGATGGATGGGAAATTTAGGTCAGAATTATTGCAGATAATTGATGAGGCTTCTACTACAAGCTTAGTGGCCAAGACTGCTATCTTACATAAAGGGATAATTAAGGGGGAAGCACCCCTTACAGATTATAAAAGTCCTCGGCTTACAATATCAATCAAGGGTCATGAATTTCAAGGTGTTATTGTAGATGGTGGTTCTGGCATTAACCTGATGCGTGAACATACCATGAAAAGGATTGGACTCCACCCTTCAAGACCTGCAAATTTCACGGTTACTTTGGCAGATCAGAGCAAAGTAAGGCCCTTGGGGGTAATCCCAAAAGTTCCACTTGAAGTACAAGGTAATCTATTCATTCTAGATTTTGTGGTTTTAAGATTGCCCCAGGTTGAAGGAGGATTTCCTCTCTTAATTGGAAGACCTTGGCTGAGACATGCCAGTGTCATCCATGATTGGGGTAAGGACACTATGTGGGTACAAAAGGAAGGGCAGGAGCTGACCCAAATTCATTTAGAAGAAGGCCCAGACAATCAAGGAAACACTAGTATGATGCAAACAGTGAGCATTTGCATGGAAACAGAAGCAGAGGATCAACCCCAAATAGATTTTGAGGAAGAAGAGGATATTCTAAGTTGGCTCCATGCAGGCAACTCTTCTTCTTGTTTTGGAATCTTTCTTGATAATCCTGGCACGACTGAGGATTATGATGGGGACAAAGAAAAGGTCGAGGTTGATGGATTAGGAGAGCCCATCACTGACCACAGAAGAGGCAGGAAGATACCCCTCAAATACAAATTGGAGGAGGATGTGTCAACAACCGATAACGAAGTTTCTAAAGCTAAAAACAAGGTAAAAAATTCTGAGGTTGAATGTTCTTTCCCAATTCAAGAAATCCCTGCAGGATGGATGCAGGACAAGGAGGAACACATCGTAGTCCAAAATACACCTGCTTATGAAGCAATGCACGAAAAGCTAGTAGAAGAAGACAAGGAAGCAGATGCACACGAAGATAATATGGTAACAAGAAATCCGGTCCAAGAAATACACTTATGCACTCAAAACAATAATCAACCAGTTCTGGTGGCCACTTGGTTGTGGAGCCACCCACAGCTCCTGGAAAAGGTAAAATCATTCTTGACCCAGTATGCAGATGTCTTTGCCTGGCATTATAAAGACTTAGAAGGAGTGCCTGCATCTTATGGAGAGCACAGAATTCCTCTGGTTGATGGAGCCAGACCCATCAGAGGAAGGAGTTATAGACTTAATCCAAAGTATGCCGAAGCTGTCTATGTGGAAATCCAAAAGATGGAAGATGCGGGAATCATCATTCCTGTGGAACACTCAGAGTGGCTCTCGCCTATGGTTATAGTACCAAAGAAGAATACTAATAAAATCAGAATTTGTGTGGACTTTAGAGCTCTCAACAAGGTGACCATTCCAGATGGGTTCCCTATGCCTTTTGCAGAACAGGTCATTGAAGAAGTGGCTGGGCATGCATTATATAGTTTTATGGATGGATTCAGTGGCTATAATCAAATATCAATACATCCAGAGGATCGTGAAAAGACTGCTTTTATCACACCTTGGGGAACATATGTGTATGTAAAAATGCCATTTGGGCTCAGAAATGCTCCAGCCACCTTTAATAGAACGGTCAATCTCATTTTTGGCCCCCTATTGCTGGAATCACTTAGAATCTTCATGGATGACTTCTCTTCATTTTCAGGATCTCAAAAGGAAACTCATCTAGGTTGTTTGGACCAGCACTTGAGGCAGCTGCAGAATATTTTCCAAAGATGCAGAGAAACTAAGTTAAAGCTCAATCCAAATAAATGTCATTTCCTTGTGACAGAAGGAACCCTTTTAGGACATGTGGTATCGGCTAAAGGTATGGCCCCAGATCTTGACAAAATTCTTTCTATATTAAAGTTACCTAAACCTAAATCTCCTAAAGAGATCCAGAGTTTCTTGGGGCATACCGGTTATCATAGAAGGTTTATAAAAATGTATGCAGAGATAGCTAGACCTCTGACTAGACTCACAGGTAAGGAAGTACCTTTCAAATGGGAAGAAGAGGAGGAAACGGCATATCAGACATTGTGGTCAAGGTTGGTGTGTGCTCCTATCTTGGTCACACCCGAGTGGTCAAAAATCTTTCATATACATGTCGATGCCAGCGCATATGCGGTAGGGGCAGTTTTGACCCAACCTAGTGAAGAATTTAAAGTGGACAGGCCAATTCAATATGCAAGTAGAATCTTGACCAAAGCTGAGAGGAATTACAGTACTACTGAAAGGGAAGCCCTGGCAATGGTCTTTGCCGTCCAAAAATTCCGTCATTACTTACTGGGGGTAAAATTTATTATTATATAAGATCACCAACCACTAAAATATCTACTCAACAAGCCCCAGGCCACCTGTAGAATATGGAGGTGGTTATTGTTGTTCCAAGAATTCGATTTTTCTGTAGTCCATAAACCAGGGAAAGACAATGTTATGGCGGATCACCTATCCAGAATAAATATGATGAATCAATCTAGTGGAATCATTGATGACTTTCCAGATGCTCATTTGTTTGTTGTAAAAGCTCACGGTTGGTATTACGACATTAAAAATTTCATTAAAACTGGATTGTATCCAGAAAAGGCTAGTGCTGTACAAAAGAAGAGCTTGCTCATCAAGAGTAGACCATATACCTTCATCGGGGATAAATTGTACAAACAGGGCAAAGATGACCAGTTCAGGAAGTGTTTGGAAGAAGAAGAAGTGAGGGAAGTCCTTCACTCTGCACCTGAAGGAACAGGTGGTGGGCACCTACCAGGGCATATTATGAGTCAGAGGATACTGGATGCGGGTTTATGGTGGCCTACACTTTTCAGGGATGCAGATGAATGGGGTAAGGCATGTGATATTTGCCAAAGGTGTGGACCTAAGCCAACAAAGCAGAGAAATAACCCCTTGGTTATTTCCACCTCCTGGCAACCATTTGAGAAGTGGGGGCTAGATTTTGTAGGGACCATCTACCCTCCCACCTTTCCAAAAAGAGAAAAATATCTCCTAATAGCTACAGATTATGCAACAAAGTGGGCTGAAGCTATTGCCTCCACAGATTGCACTGCCCAAACTGTTGCTGATTTCATTTATAGTAACATCATTTGGAGGTTTGGTTGTCCACTTGAAATTTGTACGGATCAAGGTACCCATTTTGTCAATAAAGTCCTGCAAGAAATCTTCAACAGGTATAGAATTCTTCATAGGACCTCTTTTGCTTACTATCCACGAGCAAATGGTCAGGCTGAGTGCACAAATAAGGTTTTAATTGCAATGTTAAGAAAGGAGTGTATGTTGCAACCCACTTCATGGGGCATTGCGTACCTAGGTACACTTTGGGCATACAGGTTAGCCTACAAAGAGGCCACGGGATATTCCCCATTCCAATTGGTCTATGGCATATTACCCATCGAGCCCTTTGAATTTTTACACGGATCACCTAAGATAGCGTTCATGCAGGGAAAGAAGGATTGTGATACCTCTCAGAGGTTAGGAGCACTACATAAAATGGAGGAGATTCGTCTACTTGCGACCAAACAATTGATAGAGACTCAGATAAAAAGAAAGGAGGCTCATGACAGAAATTTATGGCACCACAACTTGAAGCCAGGTGATTTAGCTCTATCACACAGGCCACAAATTTATAATCAAACCAAAGGGAAATGGATCACTCAATGGGAAGGGCCTTTTCGCATTACAAAGATGCTGCAGTGGGGTGCTGTGCAATTAGAAACTCTGGCTGGCGACACCCTACCCTTGGTAAACATCTCAAGACTCAAGGGTTACCACCAAAAGCAATAAACCTTGCATTTTCATTATTTTGTTCCTAAGTGGTTTGGAATGCTTTATAGGTACAAATAATAGGTTGTTTGTCCAATAAAATGCTCACGGATTTTTCTTTTTGGGCGCCATTTTCTTTGTTGCTGAGTGCACCACTCAAAATTAACCAAGATTCGTTGTTAAATAAAGTAGGCGCATAATTTTGGATGGCCTTTAGATCTGCAAACTACTTTCAATCATACCCCTATCTTTGTTCAGTTCTTGAGCGGATGTTAATTAAAGTTTGCTTCTCCACTCTTTTGGAAACTCTTTTATGCTGATCCATTCACTTCTGAGAGGTCATTCTTCGTTTCCCCGAGCTATATAATATGGCCTTCTCTTCATACCTCCTCCCCTCAACATCAGAATTCCGAAAATCATCCTTGCTCAGGCCAATTTGTGCTGTAGAAGAATAGGCTAAGGAAGAAGGAAGAATCTGTATTTACCCCCCTCACCCCCATAACCCCCTCAAACCCCCTCCATCCCCCTCCGTCACCCCCTCTGCATCCCACAATTCCCCTCCATCACCCCCTCCATCCTCCCCTCGGCACCCCGCAGCGCCCACCCCCCTCACCCCCATAACCCCCTCCATCACCCCCTCCATCATCCACTCGGCACCCCGCAGCGCCCACCCCCCCTCACCCCCCCAACCCCCTCAACCCCCTCCACACCCTCCGCCTCCAACCCCCTCAACCCCCCTCCCCACCCTCCGCCTCCAACCCCCTCAACCCCCCTCCACACACTCCGCCTCCAACCCCCTCAACCCCCCTCCATCCCCCTCCGTCACCCCCTCTGCATCCCACAATACCCCTCCATCACCCCCTCCATCCTCCCCTCGGCACCCCGCAGCGCCCACCCCCCTCACCCCCATAACCCCCTCCATCACCCCCTCCATTAGCCCCTCGGCACCCCGCAGCGCCCACCCCCCCTCACCCCCCCCCAACCCCCTCAACCCCCCCCACACCCTCCGCCTCCAACCCCCTCAACCCCCTCCACACCCTCCACCTCCGACCCCCTCAACCCCCCTCCACACCCTCCGCCTCCAACCCCCTCAACCCCCCTCCACACCCTCCGCCTCCAACCCCCTCAACCCCCCTCCACACCAACCCCCTCAACCCCCCTCCACACCCTCCACCTCCAACCCCCTCAACCCCCCTCCACACCCTCCGCCTCCAACCCCCTCAACCCCCCTCCACACCCTCCGCCTCCAACCCCCTCAACCCCCTCCACACCCTCCGCCTCCAACCCCCTCAACCCCCTCCACACCCTCCACCTCCAACCCCCTCCACCCCCCTCCACACCCTCCGCCTCCAACCCCCTCAACCCCCCTCCACACCCTCCGCCTCCAACCCCCTCAAACCCCCTCCATCCCCCTCCGTCACCCCCTCTGCATCCCACAATTCCCCTCCATCACCCCCTCCATCCTCCCCTCGGCACCCCGCAGCGCCCACCCCCCTCACCCCCATAACCCCCTCCATCACCCCCTCCATCATCCCCTCGGCACCCCGCAGCGCCCACCCCCCCTCACCCCCCCCAACCCCCTCCACACCCTCCGCCTCCAACCCCCTCAACCCCCCTCCCCACCCTCCGCCTCCAACCCCCTCAACCACCCTCCACACCCTCCGCCTCCAACCCCCTCAACCCCCCTCCATCCCCCTCCGTCACCCCCTCTACATCCCACAATACCCCTCCATCACCCCCTCCATCCTCCCCTCGGCACCCCGCAGCGCCCACCCCCCTCACCCCCATAACCCCCTCCATCACCCCCTCCATTATCCCCTCGGCACCCCGCAGCGCCCACCCCCCCTCCCACCCCCCAACCCCCTCAACCCCCCCCACACCCTCCGCCTCCAACCCCCTCAACCCCCCCCCCCCCCCCCACACCCTCCACCTCCGACCCCTCAACCCCCCTCCACACCCTCCGCCTCCAACCCCCTCAACCCCCCTCCACACCCTCCGCCTCCAACCCCCTCAACCCCCTCCACACCCTCCGCCTCCAACCCCCTCCACCCCCCTCCACACCCTCCGCCTCCAACCCCCTCAACCCCCCTCCACACCCTCCGCCTCCAACCCCCTCAAACCCCCTCCATCCCCCTCCGTCACCCCCTCTGCATCCCACAATTCCCCTCCATCACCCCCTCCATCCTCCCCTCGGCACCCCGCAGCGCCCACCCCCCTGACCCCCATAACCCCCTCCATCACCCCCTCCATCATCCCCTCGGCACCCCGCAGCGCCCACCCCCCCTCACCCCCCCCAACCCCCTCAACCCCCTCCACACCCTCCGCCTCCAACCCCCTCAACCCCCCTCCCCACCCTCCGCCTCCAACCCCCTCAACCCCCCTCCACACCCTCTGCCTCCAACCCCCTCAACCCTCCTCCATCCCCCTCCGTCACCCCCTCTGCATCCCACAATACCCCTCCATCACCCCCTCCATCCTCCCCTCAGCACCCCGCAGCGCCCACCCCCCTCACCCTCATAACCCCCTCCATCACCCCCTCCATTATCCCCTCGGCACCCCGCAGCGCCCACCCCCCCTCCCCCCCCCCCCCAACCCCCTCAACCCCCCCCCACACCCTCCGCCTCCAACCCCCTCAACCCCCCTCCCCACCCTCCACCTCCGACCCCCTCAACCCCCCTCCACACCCTCGGCCTCCAACCCCCTCAACCCCCCTCCACACCCTCCGCCTCCAACCCCCTCAACCCCCCTCCACACCAACCCCCTCAACCCCCCTCCACACCCTCCACCTCCAATCCAGCCATAGTTGATGCTTCCTAGCTTTGGTACTTGAAGAGAAGAAGGCTTCAAGTGCATCCCACACTTCTTGAGATGTCTTACAACTTCTAATGTGAGGCAACAAAGAATCTGAGATAGAGTTGAGGAGATAAGACCTTGCAAGTGCATCCTTGGAGCACCATGTGCTCAATCTTTCTTGCTCTTCTTGTGTTGGTTGACTTTTGTTCCTGAAACTTGGCATATGTTCATCTCCAGCCACATAACCATATAAACTTCTACCTTGGAGATAAGCTTCCATTCTTAATGATCAATTTGAGTAGTTACCTCTGTCCAATTTGTGTATATATGTGTATGTATGTATGTATGTATGTATGTATGTATGTATGTATGTATGTATGTATGTATGTATGTATGTATGTATGTATGTATGTATGTATGTATGTATGAATGTGTATGTATGTATGTATATGTAGAGCCCTAACCGGTTGAAACTAAAGGTGCAAAGTATTTTTTCTCTTAAGGTTCAAAGGATGAATTTAAAATCTTAAGGTGCAAAAGTAAAGAATTAAAAGGAAAGGTGAAGGTATGGAAGGCCGCGTACGCAAAGGTGGAAATAGGCCGCCCAATCAAAAATTTTATTTTGAAAGTCACTCTTGTTCTAAAGTCACTACAGGACAAAGTAGCGAGTCGTTGAGGACCAGTTCAAAAAGACAATCTTGGGACATTGAAAGGACACCAAGATTGTATTGCAGTTAGAGTGCGCGAACCGGCAGACTCAACAAAAGAAGGACAAAGGCTATTCTTGGGGACATTGAGAGCTAGGAGCAAGAGAGAGCTTCAGAGGAAGCAAGAGAGGAAGCAAGAAGAGCCTCCAGTGTGCGACGACACTCAAGAGTGCAAAAGGTGTCAAGAGGAAGGTGTGCGGAGAAGGCGGGTTGGATTCCAAGAGTCTCAAGGTCTATTGTGTGTGTGTGCCGTGATACCAATTCCTTAGCTTGGTGGAAGCTTAGTGCAAGGTGTGCACAAGGGAAGCGGGAAGCAAGTGAAGGATTGGTGCAGGAGAGGCCGCTGCCAGAGGACTTGAGATAATTGGTCTTCAGTAATTGATATTCTCCGAAGTTGTATTTAGTCATTGATTAGACTGTGTGCAGTCATTGTAATTGTTGAAAGATAATCAATATTCAAGGTTTCCAAGGGTATTCCTTTGCAGAAGTTCTCACTGTTATTCCATTTTCATCATCTCCTTTTTCTCCTACAAACCCTCAAACTCCTTCTTGTCCACGAATCCCCAACAAATTTGGCACGCACGGTGGGACATCCAAGGAGCTTTGAGCATAGGAGACTATATATTGCCATTGGAGGACAATATTCCAGTGTCGACAACATTACTCCAGTGGGCCAAAAGGTACATACTTTTATCAAGTGTCTCATTTTAAGTGGACTATGAATAGCTCATGACAGCGACCCGGTAACAAACCTTGAGGATCAAGTGCAAGCAGACAAGAAGAAAGACGAACAGAAGATCATCGAGTCCACTTTCATCGACTTCATCGGTAGGAAGCATGGCAGGACAGGTGGACCTAGAAATCTTGCTCTCCAGATTAAACATAAAATTTCCCTCCTTCAGAGGTTTAGCCCATGAGGACCCAGATGAGCACATTCGAAGATTTCTTGCATTATGTAAGACTAGGGGGCTAATGGGTAGGGAAGATGCTTTCTTGATACTCTTCCCCGCCACATTGGAAGGTCTGGCAGACAAGTGGTTTAGCCAGTTTGCTGAAAATCACTTTACCTCTTGGGATTTGATGAAAGAGGCCTTTAAGAATCAATTTCAGCATGGCAACACGGCTGAGATTATTATAGAAGAATTGGAAAACTTGAAGTTGGGTCTAGGAGAGAAGTTCCCCGAGTTCGTGACCAGGGCCAAAGCACTAATGGCTAAACTACCGGATCCACCACACGACTTCTTTGTCAAGAAGTGGTTAGCCAAACCTCTACCTGTGGTCACCCAATGCAAAATAAAAGAGTTAGTGCTACCTACTGCCTCTGTTGAGGAGTTCATCAATACGGCCACCCGCTTGGAACAGATAAGGCACCAGTATGGTGCAACTTCTTCCCAACCATCATATGGTACAGAACTGGAGGACCCAGTGAGCCAGTTAAGAAGGGAATTGGAGGGCTTGAAAAGGAATAAGCCCTACACAGAGGAGGAGGAGACTACTGTAGCTCAGCTGAGAAGAGAGATTGAAGCCCTCAAGCTCCAAAAGGAAGAGGAAGCCCAAGCAGAGGAACTAGCTCAGCTGAGGCAGGAGTTGCAAGAACTAAAAGGAGGCGGCATTAAGAACGGACTCTGGTGCTCCATGTGCAGCAAGCAAGGACACATAGTAAGTGAATGTCCTTTGCTAAATGTGACTTGTCAATTATGCAGGAAGATTGGGCATGAGGCCCATGAATGCCAAGTAAGGGGAATACCGACAACGACATATTGGACACAAGGAGGACTTTTGCCACCAGCAAATGTAATGGCAGCAGCAGCAAACCAAGGTAATAACTATAATCCTAGACCGAGATCTAATTTTGCAAATGGGCCTAGAAGGCCAATTATTCGCTTCAGGTGTGGAGAATGTGGGCACTACCAATCTAGGTGCACCCTCCCAGAAAATGCACCTCCTTGTAGGAACTGTCCAGAGGCCAGGGATCACTATACAAACTGTTGTCCTAAGAATCAAGCCTCTACTTCCGGACCCCATCTCCAAATGATCTCTGTATTCAAGGAGGAAACACTCCCTGAGGTGAATGAACCTTCACCATCTACTAGAGTGGTACAATTAGAAGAACTGGAATCTTTTGCAGTATAGACAAGAAGCAAGGGAACGGCAAAGGTGGTAGAAAATCAAGAATTGATAATTAAGGAATTGAACAAAGACAGAGTTGCGATTGAAGACAAAGATACTACAAGTGCAGACACAAACCACAATGAATGTCTCATAGGCACCAGTGATGCCATTGGGCATGCCTTCAACAGGGCTCAAGAAGAGTTTGGCAAAGCACATGAAGCTCAATCTCTTAAAGAGTCAGAGGCTTCAAAACTACTTAAGTCAATGAAGGAGGTTAATATTTTTGATTTAATAAAGATGGATGGGAAATTCAGGTCAGAATTATTGCAGATAATTGATGAGGCTTCTACTACAAGCTTAGTGGCCAAGACTGCTATCTTACATAAAGGGATAATTAAGGGGGAAGCACCCCTTACAGATTATAAAAGTCCTCGGCTTACAATATCAATCAAGGGTCATGAATTTCAAGGTGTTATTGTAGATGGTGGTTCTGGCATTAACCTGATGCGTGAACATACCATGAAAAGGATTGGACTCCACCCTTCAAGACCTGCAAATTTCACGGTTACTTTGGCAGATCAGAGCAAAGTAAGGCCCTTGGGGGTAATCCCAAAAGCTCCACTTGAAGTACAAGGTAATCTATTCATTCTAGATTTTGTGGTTTTAAGATTGCCCCAGGTTGAAGGAGGATTTCCTCTCTTAATTGGAAGACCTTGGCTGAGGCATGCCAGTGTCATCCATGATTGGGGTAAGGACACTATGTGGGTACAAAAGGAAGGGCAGGAGCTGACCCAAATTCATTTAGAAGAAGGCCCAGACAATCAAGGAAACACTAGTATGATGCAAACAGTGAGCATTTGCATGGAAACAGAAGCAGAGGATCAACCCCAAATAGATTTTGAGGAAGAAGAGGATATTCTAAGTTGGCTCCATGCAGGCAACTCTTCTTCTTGTTTTGGAATCTTTCTTGATAATCCTGGCACGACTGAGGATTATGATGGGGACAAAGAAAAGGTCGAGGTTGATGGATTAGGAGAGCCCATCACTGACCACAGAAGAGGCAGGAAGATACCCCTCAAATACAAATTGGAGGAGGATGTGTCAACAACCGATAACGAAGTTTCTAAAGCTAAAAACAAGGTAAAAAATTCTGAGGTTGAATGTTCTTTCCCAATTCAAGAAATCCCTGCAGGATGGATGCAGGACAAGGAGGAACACATCGTAGTCCAAAATACACCTGCTTATGAAGCAATGCACGAAAAGCTAGTAGAAGAAGACAAGGAAGCAGATGCACACGAAGATAATATGGTAACAAGAAATCCGGTCCAAGAAATACACTTATGCACTCAAAACAATAATCAACCAGTTCTGGTGGCCACTTGGTTGTGGAGCCACCCACAGCTCCTGGAAAAGGTAAAATCATTCTTGACCCAGTATGCAGATGTCTTTGCCTGGCATTATAAAGACTTAGAAGGAGTGCCTGCATCTTATGGAGAGCACAGAATTCCTCTGGTTGATGGAGCCAGACCCATCAGAGGAAGGAGTTATAGACTTAATCCAAAGTATGCCGAAGCTGTCTATGTGGAAATCCAAAAGATGGAAGATGCGGGAATCATCATTCCTGTGGAACACTCAGAGTGGCTCTCGCCTATGGTTATAGTACCAAAGAAGAATACTAATAAAATCAGAATTTGTGTGGACTTTAGAGCTCTCAACAAGGTGACCATTCCAGATGGGTTCCCTATGCCTTTTGCAGAACAGGTCATTGAAGAAGTGGCTGGGCATGCATTATATAGTTTTATGGATGGATTCAGTGGCTATAATCAAATATCAATACATCCAGAGGATCGTGAAAAGACTGCTTTTATCACACCTTGGGGAACATATGTGTATGTAAAAATGCCATTTGGGCTCAGAAATGCTCCAGCCACCTTTAATAGAACGGTCAATCTCATTTTTGGCCCCCTATTGCTGGAATCACTTAGAATCTTCATGGATGACTTCTCTTCATTTTCAGGATCTCAAAAGGAAACTCATCTAGGTTGTTTGGACCAGCACTTGAGGCAGCTGCAGAATATTTTCCAAAGATGCAGAGAAACTAAGTTAAAGCTCAATCCAAATAAATGTCATTTCCTTGTGACAGAAGGAACCCTTTTAGGACATGTGGTATCGGCTAAAGGTATGGCCCCAGATCTTGACAAAATTCTTTCTATATTAAAGTTACCTAAACCTAAATCTCCTAAAGACATCCAGAGTTTCTTGGGGCATACCGGTTATCATAGAAGGTTTATAAAAATGTATGCAGAGATAGCTAGACCTCTGACTAGACTCACAGGTAAGGAAGTACCTTTCAAATGGGAAGAAGAGGAGGAAACGGCATATCAGACATTGTGGTCAAGGTTGGTGTGTGCTCCTATCTTGGTCACACCCGAGTGGTCAAAAATCTTTCATATACATGTCGATGCCAGCGCATATGCGGTAGGGGCAGTTTTGACCCAACCTAGTGAAGAATTTAAAGTGGACAGGCCAATTCAATATGCAAGTAGAATCTTGACCAAAGCTGAGAGGAATTACAGTACTACTGAAAGGGAAGCCCTGGCAATGGTCTTTGCCGTCCAAAAATTCCGTCATTACTTACTGGGGGTAAAATTTATTATTATATCAGATCACCAACCACTAAAATATCTACTCAACAAGCCCCAGGCCACCGGTAGAATATGGAGGTGGTTATTGTTGTTCCAAGAATTCGATTTTTCTGTAGTCCATAAACCAGGGAAAGACAATGTTATGGCGGATCACCTATCCAGAATAAATATGATGAATCAATCTAGTGGAATCATTGATGACTTTCCAGATGCTCATTTGTTTGCTGTAAAAGCTCACGGTTGGTATTACGACATTAAAAATTTCATTAAAACTGGATTGTATCCAGAAAAGGCTAGTGCTGTACAAAAGAAGAGCCTGCTCATCAAGAGTAGACCATATACCTTCATCGGGGATAAATTGTACAAACAGGGCAAAGATGACCGGTTCAGGAAGTGTTTGGAAGAAGAAGAAGTGAGGGAAGTCCTTCACTCTGCACATGAAGGAACAGGTGGTGGGCACCTACCAGGGCATATTATGAGTCAGAGGATACTGGATGTGGGTTTATGGCGGCCTACACTTTTCAGGGATGCAGATGAATGGGGTAAGGCATGTGATATTTGCCAAAGGTGTGGACCTAAGCCAACAAAGCAGAGAAATAACCCCTTGGTTATTTCCACCTCCTGGCAACCATTTGAGAAGTGGGGGCTAGATTTTGTAGGGCCCATCTACCCTCCCACCTTTCCAAAAAGAGAAAAATATCTCCTAATAGCTACAGATTATGCAACAAAGTGGGCTGAAGCTATTGCCTCCACAGATTGCACTGCCCAAACTGTTGCTGATTTCATTTATAGTAACATCATTTGGAGGTTTGGTTGTCCACTTGAAATTTGTACGGATCAAGGTACCCATTTTGTCAATAAAGTCCTGCAAGAAATCTTCAACAGGTATAGAATTCTTCATAGGACCTCTTGTGCTTACTATCCACGAGCAAATGGTCAGGCTGAGTCCACAAATAAGGTTTTAATTGCAATGTTAAGAAAGGAGTGTATGTTGCAACCCACTTCATGGGGCATTGTGTACCTAGGTACACTTTGGGCATACAGGTTAGCCTACAAAGAGGCCACGGGATATTCCCCATTCCAATTGGTCTATGGCATATTACCCATCGAGCCCTTTGAATTTTTACACGGATCACCTAAGATAGCGTTCATGCAGGGAAAGAAGGATTGTGATACCTCTCAGAGGTTAGGAGCACTACATAAAATGGAGGAGATTCGTCTACTTGCGACCAAACAATTGATAGAGACTCAGATAAAAAGAAAGGAGGCTCATGACAGAAATTTATGGCACCACAACTTGAAGCCAGGTGATTTAGCTCTATCACATAGGCCACAAATTTATAATCAAACCAAAGGGAAATGGATCCCTCAATGGGAAGGGCCTTTTCGCATTACAAAGATGCTGCAGTGGGGTGCTGTGCAATTAGAAACTCTGGCTGGCGACACCCTACCCTTGGTAAACATCTCAAGACTCAAGGGTTACCACCAAAAGCAATAAACCTTGCATTTTCATTATTTTGTTCCTAAGTGGTTTGGAATGCTTTATAGGTACAAATAATAGGTTGTTTGTCCAATAAAATGCTCACGGATTTTTCTTTTTGGGCGCCATTTTCTTTGTTGTTGAGTGCACCACTCAAAATTAACCAAGATTCGTTGTTAAATAAAGTAGGCGCATAATTTTGGATGGCCTTTAGATCTGCAAACTACTTTCAATCATACCCCTATCTTTGTTCACTTCTTGAGCGGATGTTAATTAAAGTTTGCTTCTCCACTCTTTTGGAAACTCTTTTATGCTGATCCATTCACTTCTGAGAGGTCATTCTTCGTTTCCCCGAGCTATATAATATGGCCTTCTCTTCATACCTCCTCCCCTCAACATCAGAATTCCGAAAATCATCCTTGCTCAGGCCAATTTGTGCTGTAGAGGAATAGGCTAAGGAAGAAGGAAGAATCTGTATTTACCCCCCTCACCCCCATAACCCCCTCAAACCCCCTCCATCCCCCTCCGTCACCCCCTCTGCATCCCACAATTCCCCTCCATCACCCCCTCCATCCTCCCCTCGGCACCCCGCAGCGCCCACCCCCCTCACCCCCATAACCCCCTCCATCACCCCCTCCATCATCCCCTCGGCACCCCGCAGCGCCCACCCCCCCTCACCCCCCCAACCCCCTCAACCCCCTCCACACCCTCCGCCTCCAACCCCCTCAACCCCCCTCCCCACCCTCCGCCTCCAACCCCCTCAACCCCCCTCCACACACTCCGCCTCCAACACCCTCAACCCCCCTCCATCCCCCTCCGTCACCCCCTCTGCATCCCACAATACCCCTCCATCACCCCCTCCATCCTCCCCTCGGCACCCCGCAGCGCCCACCCCCCTCACCCCCATAACCCCCTCCATCACCCCCTCCATTAGCCCCTCGGCACCCCGCAGCGCCCACCCCCCCTCACCCCCCCCAACCCCCTCAACCCCCCCCACACCCTCCGCCTCCAGCCCCCTCAACCCCCTCCACACCCTCCACCTCCGACCCCCTCAACCCCCCTCCACACCCTCCGCCTCCAACCCCCTCCACACCCTCCGCCTCCAACCCCCTCAACCCCCCTCCACACCAACCCCCTCAACCCCCCTCCACATCCTCCACCTCCAACCCCCTCAACCCCCCTCCACACCCTCCGCCTCCAACCCCCTCAACCCCCCTCCACACCCTCCGCCTCCAACCCCCTCAACCCCCTCAACCCCCTCCACACCCTCCGCCTCCAACCCCCTCAACCCCCTCCACACCCTCCACCTCCAACCCCCTCCACCCCCCTCCACACCCTCCGCCTCCAACCCCCTCAACCCCCCTCCACACCCTCCGCCTCCAACCCCCTCAAACCCCCTCCATCCCCCTCCGTCACCCCCTCTGCATCCCACAATTCCCCTCCATCACCCCCTCCATCCTCCCCTCGGCACCCCGCAGCGCCCACCCCCCTCACCCCCATAACCCCCTCCATCACCCCCTCCATCATCCCCTCGGCACCCCGCAGCGCTCACCCCCCCTCACCCCCCTCAACCCCCTCCACACCCTCCGCCTCCAACCCCCTCAACCCCCCTCCCCACCCTCCGCCTCCAACCCCCTCAACCCCCCTCCACACCCTCCGCCTCCAACCCCCTCAACCCCCCTCCATCCCCCTCCGTCACCCCCTCTACATCCCACAATACCCCTCCATCACCCCCTCCATCCTCCCCTCGGCACCCCGCAGCGCCCACCCCCCTCACCCCCATAACCCCCTCCATCACCCCCTCCATTATCCCCTCGGCACCCCGCAGCGCCCACCCCCCCCTCCCCCCCCCCCAACCCCCTCAACCCCCCCCACACCCTCCGCCTCCAACCCCCTCAACCCCCCCCCACACCCTCCACCTCCGACCCCTCAACCTCCCTCCACACCCTCCGCCTCCAACCCCCTCAACCCCCCTCCACACCCTCCACCTCCAACCCCCTCAACCCCCTCCACACCCTCCGCCTCCAACCCCCTCCACCCCCCTCCACACCCTCCGCCTCCAACCCCCTCAACCCCCCTCCACACCCTCCGCCTCCAACCCCCTCAAACCCCCTCCATCCCCCTCCGTCACCCCCTCTGCATCCCACAATTCCCCTCCATCACCCCCTCCATCCTCCCCTCGGCACCCCGCAGCGCCCACCCCCCTCACCCCCATAACCCCCTCCATCAACCCCTCCATCATCCCCTCGGCACCCCGTAGCGCCCACCCCCCCTCACCCCCCCCAACCCCCTCAACCCCCTCCACACCCTCCGCCTCCAACCCCCTCAACCCCCCTCCCCACCCTCCGCCTCCAACCCCCTCAACCCCCCTCCACACCCTCCGCCTCCAACCCCCTCAACCCCCCTCCATCCCCCTCCGTCACCCCCTCTGCATCCCACAATACCCCTCCATCACCCCCTCCATCCTCCCCTCAGCACCCCGCAGCGCCCACCCCCCTCACCCCCATAACCCCCTCCATCACCCCCTCCATTATCCCCTCGGCACCCCGCAGCGCCCACCCCCCCTCCCCCCCCCCCAACCCCCTCAACCCCCCCCCACACCCTCCGCCTCCAACCCCCTCAACCCCCCTCCACACCCTCCACCTCCGACCCCCTCAACCCCCCTCCACACCCTCCGCCTCCAACCCCCTCAACCCCCCTCCACACCCTCCGCCTCCAACCCCCTCAACCCCCCTCCACACCAACCCCCTCAACCCCCCTCCACACCCTCCACCTCCAACCCCCTCAACCCCCCTCCACACCCTCCGCCTCCAACCCCCTCAACCCCCCTCCACACCCTCCGCCTCCAACCCCCTCAAACCCCCTCCATCCCCCTCCGTCACCCCCTCTGCATCCCACAATTCCCCTCCATCACCCCCTCCATCCTCCCCTCGGCACCCCGCAGCGCCCAACCCCCCTCACCCCCATAACCCCCTCCATCACCCCCTCCAGTATCCCCTCGGCACCCTGCAGCGCCCACCCCCCCTCACCCCCCCCAACCCCATCAACCCCCCCCACACCCTCCGCCTCCAACCCCCTCAACCCCCCTCCACACCCTCCACCTCCGACCCCCTCAACCCCCCTCCACACGCTCCGCCTCCAACCCCCTCAACCCCCCTCCACACCCTCCGCCTCCAACCCCCTCAAACCCCCTCCATCCCCCTCCGTCACCCCTCTGCATCCCACAATTCCCCTCCATCACCCCCTCCATCCTCCCCTCGGCACCCCGCAGCGCCCAACCCCCCTCACCCCCATAACCCCCTCCATCACCCCTCCAGTATCCCCTCGGCACCCCGCAGCGCCCACCCCCCCTCACCCCCCCCAACCCCCTCAACCCCCCCCACACCCTCCGCCTCCAACCCCCTCAACCCCCCTCCACACCCTCCACCTCCGACCCCCTCAACCCCCCTCCACACCCTCCGCCTCCAACCCCCTCAACCCCCCTCCACACCCTCCGCCTCCAACCCCCTCCATCCCCCTCCGTCAACCCCTCTCCATCCCACAATACCCCTCCATCACCCCCTCCATCCTCCCCTCGGCACCCCGCAGCGCCCACCCCCCTCACCCCATAACCCCCTCCATCACCCCCTCCATCATCCCCTCGGCACCCCGCAGCGCTCACCCCCCCTCAACCCCCCCCAACCCCCTCAACCCCCCCCACACCCTCCGCCTCCAACCATCTCAACCCCCCTCCACACCCTCCGTCTCCAAACCCCCAACCCCCTCCATCACTCCTCGTCCCCCTCCGTCACCCCCTCTGCACCACACAACGCCCCCTCCGTCACTCCCTCGGCCACCGGAACGCCCACCCCCCCCTCACCCCCCCAAACCCCCTCCATCAACCCTCCATTCCCCCCTCTAACCACCCCCATCACCCCCCTACCTCCCCCCGCACTCTCCCTTTCCCCTCAGCAACCCACTAAATTACACTCTCAGCCCCCCACTCATCTCCCTCGCCACCCTCCCCCTCGCCTTGCGCCCACACTCCGCCATCTCCCCCTCTGCCTCGCCGCAGCCACCACTCGCTCCTCCATACAACACTATTCGCACTATTCGCCTTCAAACGACTACACGTGCTCTTCTTCGTCGACAACTATGGCCGACCCCTCCGCTCCGGGTGATATTTCCGATCCTCCGTCCCAGCTTCCTCCAAACCATCAAAATCAATCCTCTCCCACTTCCGAGATTCCTTCTGACCATCCCAATCCACATCCTCCCTCATCGGCAGAACAATCTGTTCAAGCTAACCCAACGCCTCCTACTGCCATTCTTGATAGTCCTATTTATTCCATACACTCTGATTCCACCGACCTTTATTCCCCACCTCCCCTCCCGCACCCTCCTTCTCCCTCCCCATCTATGTCTCATTCATCCCACCCATCTTCACCAACCGGGGATTATATGCGCCTGTTTCTTCCACCTGACTTAAACCTGCAAATCCGAATGCATTTATCCCTACCTACCATTGCCCTTCGTCAAATGTTTTCCATTGAGGATCTTCAGCAGGCGGGCTTGTGGGGCTTGGCTAATGTTTTCTTCAATAACCCCGCCAATTTTACCCAGGTTTATGAAGCTATCCGCCTCTTCCCTCATTTTAGAACCGGTACTCTCTTCATCCCAGACATTGCCGCCAGTATTGGGTCCCCCCTATTACATTTTCGTGTTCCCCCTTTCCTATACTCTGGACTGTCCGCCTCGGCTACTATTGCCTTTTGTACCACACACTTTCAAAGTAATGCTAGGTTTTCACTCCGCATGACCACCCTTCTCAATGCGTTCATCTTTTTCTTCTTACTGCGTAGTCAAACTTCTTCGCTTCCCTTGTCAGATATTCGTATCGCCGATCCGCTTTTCTGCTTTCTCCATAGCCGTCCTTACCCTTACGCAACCCTCATTTATAGTTCCTTGACTTTGCGCTCCCGTCGACTCCGCGAGGCTATCTCTAGAGGCTCTCATGCATTTTCCATCTATTCTGCACCCTTCTTAGCTTGGCTCTATCAGATTCCCGCACAATCTGCCCACAATGTTACTTATCTCCCTACCCACCCTGGGCTACCGTCCATTGCTCCATCTCCCTCCCCCCCTCTAATCTCAATTGACTCAGCTTCCGCCTCGACACCCGCATCCGCACCCCCTGATGTCCCCTCCTTCCCTCCCCAATCTTCTTCACCTATCCCTCCTGCATCTCCCACTTCTCCATTCATGACTACCCCCCCTGACGTCCCCTCCTTCCCTCCCCAATCTTCTTCCCCTCTCCCTCATGCATCTGCCACTTCTCCATCCATGCCTACCCCTCCCCTTATACCTAGACCTCCCCTCTCTTCAGCTTTCACGCCACTCATTCAAACACAGCTCAACCCTCAAAACCCCACCTGTATGCCCCCACTTCCCCCGGATTCCACCTCACCCCCTATCATTAATATCCCTGTCAGTCAACCACTTCCCTCCCCCAATCCTTCCCTTCCCAATCCATCTTCCATTCCAACCCTTCCTCCTCCTCCGCAGGTCATTTCCCCTTCCCCTCCCCCTCCTACTCCAACGGCCAATCCCCCTCCGCATTTTGACCTCCCATCAACCCCTTCCTTTTTGCAATTACTACAGGACGCGAGTGTAGTCGCTCTCGGCAATGCTCAGGCCTCCCAGATTTCCTTGGATTCGGTATCGGCCGCCGCTTCGGTTCATCAACAGTATATCTCAACAATAGAAAACATCAATCGCATGGCCAACTCTCAATGGCACTCTCTCACCGAAACGGCGCGATTGCTCAAAGAAGAGAGAGATCATTATCGCGATATGGCCGACTCTGCGATGAAAGCCTTAGAAGATCTTCAAAATCGCTCCAACTTAGGGCTTTGTGCTAATGCTGCATGTCGACGTATCCGCAGGGAAAGGGATCATCTTAGGCAATGCCTTAGTTCGCTATAGCATACGATCGAACAAGCTTCTGCTCCTTTGCCCCCCTCTCCACCTACCTCGGCTGACAATCTCAACCATCCTACACAATAAATTGCCATCCACATAATAATTGCTCTTATATTCCATTATCGCTTTGTCAATAATTTACTCCTCCCTTTGATTTCTAAATAATTCTTGTAAGGTGCCTTATACTTTTTCTTAATTAAATAATATACACACCCTTTATCTCTTTTCTTGCCTCCGTTTCTCGTTGTTTTCATATCTCTGTCCTTGCAATTTCTCAGCTTTGTATTGCTGTTGTCTCTCCGGGACGGAGAGATCTTTAGGTGGTGGGCATCTGTAGAGCCCTAACCGGTTGAAACTAAAGGTGCAAAGTATTTTTTCTCTTAAGGTTCAAAGGATGAATTTAAAATCTTAAGGTGCAAAAGTAAAGAATTAAAAGGAAAGGTGAAGGTATGGAAGGCCGCGTACACAAAGGTGGAAATAGGCCGCCCAATCAAAAATTTTATTTTGAAAGTCACTCTTGTTCTAAAGTCACTACAGGACAAAGTAGCGAGTCGTTGAGGACCAGTTCAAAAAGACAATCTTGGGACATTGAAAGGACACCAAGATTGTATTGCAGTTAGAGTGCGCGAACCGGCGGACTCAACAAAAGAAGGACAAAGGCTATTCTTGGGGACATTGAGAGCTAGGAGCAAGAGAGAGCTTCAGAGGAAGCAAGAGAGGAAGCAAGAAGAGCCTCCAGTGTGCGACGACACTCAAGAGTGCAAAAGGTGTCAAGAGGAAGGTGTGCGGAGAAGGCGGGTTGGATTCCAAGAGTCTCAAGGTCTATTGTGTGTGTGTGCCGTGATACCAATTCCTTAGCTTGGTGGAAGCTTAGTGCAAGGTGTGCACAAGGGAAGCGGGAAGCAAGTGAAGGATTGGTGCAGGAGAGGCCGCTGCCAGAGGACTTGAGATAATTGGTCTTCAGTAATTGATATTCTCTGAAGTTGTATTTAGTCATTGATTAGACTGTGTGCAGTCATTGTAATTGTTGAAAGATAATCAATATTCAAGGTTTCCAAGAGTATTCCTTTGCAGAAGTTCTCACTGTTATTCCATTTTCATCATCTCCTTTTTCTCCTACAAACCCTCAAACTCCTTCTTGTCCACGAATCCCCAACAGTATATGTATGTATGCATGTGTAGCTATGTATATTTGATTTCGTTTTTAATTTTCTTTTTGTATATTGTGGTTTGCAGACTTTCATATCTAGAGCACTGAATCGTTTGGTTGTCTCCCATTTTATAGTCAATCCATTACCTGCCTTGCTAACTAAGAGTTACATATTTGTTTACAAGGATTAACTACTAGCTAACTATGGAGGTATTAGGTTGTTTGAAAATAAGACAAGAAAATTTCTCTCGACGATTTTGGAAAATGGATGAATAATTCTAAGTATGGGTGGACATGAAGTGTTCATTCAATGCAAGTTCTAGTTCTTACTGTAGCTAAGGTAAAAACAAAAACCCGCACTGAATGAACACTTTGTGTCTGCCCATCCGTTAAAATTATTCTTCCATCCTTCAAATTCTTCGAGGTAAATTTACATCTCCTATTTTTCAAACGACTTAATACCTCCATAGCTAACTCATACTTGATATTTGTATGCAAAGTTCATAAAAGAGTTAGCAGTGCAGATATTAGGTCGACTAGAATCGGAGAAGCAGATGTGTCAGGAAGATTCTAAAGGTTGGGTGGACAATTCCAAACGTTAGATGGACAAAATATCTTCATTCGATACACATATGTATAATTTGACTTTACTCTCATAACATGTGTATATGTATGTTTATGTGTATATATATGTGTATGTATGTATGTGTATGTATGCATGTGTAGCTATGTATATTTGATTTCATTTCTAATTTCTTTTTGTTTATTGTGGTTTGTAGACTTTCATATAGATATGTAGACCACTGAATCGTTTGGTTGTCTCCCATTTTATAGTCAATCTATTACCTGCCTTGCTAACTAAGGCTTACATATTTGTTTACAAATATAAAATAGCAGTTAGCTATGGAGGTATTAGGTCATTTGGAAAATAGGACCAAATTTATCTTGAAGATTTTGAAAGATGCATGAATATTTTTAAAGGATGGGTGGATAGAAAGTGTCCATTCAATGCAAGTTCTTGTTCTTACCTTAGGTACAATAAGAATAAAAACCTGCATTGAATGGATGCTTTCTTTCCACCCATCCTTTACAATTATTCCAAGATGCAAGAGATATTGATTTGGTATATGTGCCTACAAAAGATAATGTAGAAAACATATTCATCAAAACTCTCCCATATGAAAATTTTGAAGCTTTTTGCAAACCTTTAGGATTATTACCTTGTGGTGGCTGAGCTATCACTCCCTATATGTGTTCACATCATTCGCTCTAGGGGGTTTGTTACACATATGTGTTCCTTGAGTAGCTTTGATGTAAACCTTTTTCCCTATACATGGGCACTTTTTACTCTAGTGCTGGCTAGAGGTTTTTTCCCCATGTTACCACATACATGATTTACTCATATGTGGTGGTACTTTGCACTTAAGAATATTATTCAGCTCTTACTTCAGTTTTGATCTTCGTCAATAGAAAGAGCTATTCCAACCATCCATCTTCTCTGTGTGTCTTGTTGTGTTTATGCTCCTTTTGTGTGATTCTCGCATGTCTCTCGCACTTATAAACGCATCCAATAGAGAAAGTTTAGGCTATAAAGGACTTATTGGAAGAGATGAATGATATGCTTAGGCTTGCGAGAGCTCAAGATAGGGGTATAGCCTATGTTGATCCTCAAAGGATAGAAATCAACTTTGAGGCACGAGAGCAATTCTATCTTGGAATTCCCTCTAGGTCTAAAAACATGATAATGGGACCTTCTCGTAGACTTGTCTTTGGATGTAGAGGATAAAATAGGAAAAGTATATGGAAAATATGAAAGGAAAGGAAGTCCTACTTTCCCTTTGACATGATGGACTTTCTTCTTCTGCATCTTTCTTCCACCTGATGATGATGTTGACATCTTCAAACTTCTATTTCATACCTTTTGTTCTCTTCATCTTGAAGTAGAAAGCACTCTTAACTTCTTCAAATGAACTCTTTCTCTTCCTCTAGTGCTAAGAGTAAGAGACAAAACAAACATGGTATACAAATGGAAGTGAATATAGAAGCATGTTTTACCATCTTCTCATATCCTTGAATCAAAATTCTACTTCAAATGACTAATATGACTAAATTCATCAACCTTTTGTCTGAATGATGAATTACCTTTCTAGAGTTACCTCTCTAGATACCTAGATCACATTTTGTATCTAGATAAAAACCTTCCAACCAACTTACAAGATTGGCTGAAAACAAAACTAATGCTCTCCACATTTGTCTTCTTAGATGAACTTTCTTGCCATGAAAGAGATCTCTCAAAACTCTCTAGGAAACCCTCTAGATACCTGTGATTTAATGTAGCTAATGCTTTTACTTTCAAAATAATGAAAGTGTTTAAAATAACTTCTTCAATCCTTCAAATCGCTTCATAACTGCTCTTCTAAGATATGACCTGCAAATGATAATCTGATAGTAGAAACTGATACCTGTGATTTGATGTTGATCTGATTCCTTCATCTTCTCCAAAGCATTGTTCTTCCTTGAATTTGAAGTAGCCTTCTCTTCATCAAGTCTTGCTCTTCAAACAATAATTTTGTAAAGTATTTTCATACTCTTCCAAAAGTATTCGACTGCTAATAGATCATCAACTTCATACTCCACACTGATGAATAAACATGTGGTTGAATTGTCTAATTCTCAAATCTCTAGTCTTCTAGATTAAGTGTGTATGTCAAATGTTAAATGTTAGAAGATGCTCTTAAATCATATGTTGTAAACCAGGAAGTCTGGGAACCTGGGAATCTGAGAGCCTGATTGAACTCTGATATCAAAACCCTAAAGCTCTGATACCAAATGTTGGAAATTTAGTAGGCCCATTACTAATATCACAGGTCCAAGTTCCATGGGTCCATGATCTACAATATAAAGTTTAGCAATCTTCCAATATTGACAAAATGCAAACATACCCACTTAATCATACAAATGATGAGACAAAAGATAGAGAAAGACTAGCCAACGTGTAAAGTGTTACGTAGGCCACTTCTTACTCACACTATGATATATACAAATGTCAATTTACAATGTGGGAGCAAAACTCTCAACCACTCTATGCGAACAGAAATAGATGGATGAGTGAATGTACAAATGTAACAAACATATTCATATGTATGAAAAGAAATTTGAATATACATGAGATGTGTGACCTAATAGGTTGTAGAAGAGTGAATATGAGTGACAGAAGGAGGAAGGATCAGTCTAAAACTGATAATCAGCAAACCCTCATCTGAACTTAAGCCATGGAAGACCTTAAGTCAGATAGGTGTGTGAAAAGATCACATACTTACAAAAGTAGCAAAGAATGCTAACAAGTTTACTGTCAGAAATCCTCAAACTCATATGAACATACCTTCTCGAACATCTCATCCAAATATGCATAAAGCATATATGTATTGATTCTCTTGTACATATGCCGAATAGGCCTCCTCCTGATATGGATGCCACTTCCATATACTTCAAGTAGTACCTGTGTGCATAAAGAGAACATGTACCTGAATTCTTGACATAAGATGTAAATCTTATGTTAACCACCATCCAATGTCTTTGAACTACACCAAAATCTTTATGTAGAAGACAATCTTCAAATACATCATGTGGATGGCTGATCCACACCACCAAGCTGCTGATGGACAAGTCCTCTCCATAAGCAAGAGTGTGAGCACACTCTTTTTCTCCAAGAAGAACTCCATGGCCGCTCCTCAACATGCTCCAAGAGAGCACCATGGCTGCCCCATGTGCTAGAAGCACCACCTCTATTCAGGTACCAAAGCTCCAAATCTTGGTGTTGAACTAGGTCTAGGATGAATATAATGAGCCCATGACTCTTCTTATATAGTGTTGATTTTATACTTTGAAAAGCACTTGAATAAAGCAATTCCAAAAGCACCCATCGCGATCGTTATTGAAAAGAAAAATGAAAAAACACCGTCCATTCGCTTTTCCAAAAAAATTGATCTCAAAAAACTTTTCACGTGATCGCCCCCATCATCGACGGGTTTTGAACCCAGGTGGTTGGGATAGGAGGTCTTTGCTTTAACCAAGGCACCCATGTTGATTCCTATAGGAGGATAGTAAAACAGAAGCAATGCATGCTACATACTGTGAGCAAACTTGATCAATAGACAATGTATCCATGTGATATTGCTTCCAACAGATAGATGGGTTACAGATTGTGGAGTCCATCTACAAAGCAATTTCGTGTTACAAAAGATGTTACATTTGATGAGCAAAGCACATGGTATACAGGGTCAACAAATGCTTATGCTGATGTTGAAGAAATACAAAGGAAAGGGAAGATAAAAGTAAAGGTGTATGAAGAAGATATTGATGATGATGATTGTAAAAGTAAATTGCAGGGCAATGATGAAGATAGGCCAAGATTTGATCCAGAATCAAATGTAGCTGAGACTTCAAGAAGTGCAGAGGTCAGAAGATCTTTGAGAGAAAGAAAAGAACCTATCAGGTATAGCTATGATACATCTTTCTTAACAACAAAAGATTACGCTTATATTCTAAAGAAAGAAGAAAATCCAACCACATATGAAGAAGCTAAAGGTAAACAGAATTGGGAGAAGGCAATGCAATAAGATTATGATGTTCTACTTGAGAATGAGACATGGGAATTGGTGCTAGGACCAAAGAACCAGAAGGTAATTGGATGTGGTGAGGTGTCTAGACACAAAGCTAGACTTGTGGTTAAAGGTTATGCCCAAACTTATGGGATAGATTATGATGAAACCTTTAGCCCAGTTTCTAAGATGTCTACAATTAGAACTCTAATTGATGTCGCTACTTGTAAAGGATGGAAGTTGTCACAATTAGATGTGAAGAATGCATTTCTGAATGGATATATTGCAGATGAAGTGTACATGGAGCAACGAGACGGTTCCATGAATTCAATTGGATCAGATTATGTATGTAAGCTCAAAAGAGCTTTGTATGGTTTGAAGCAGGCCCCAAGGGCAGGGAATTACAGGCTTGTTAAATTCTTGAATGAATGTGGATATCAAGCTTCAAAAGCATATAGTAGCTTGCTAGTGAAGGCAAGTGAAGATGGGTTCATATATATGTGTATTTATGTTGACGATATTATTGTCACACGTAAAGATGCTCAAGAAATCAATGAGTTTAAGAAGGAAATAGAGAAGGAGTTTAAGGTAAGTGATTTGGGAAACTTGTCTTATTTCTTAGGAATGCAGATTATGTATAGTCAACATGGAGTATATGTTACACAAGAGGGATACTTGAAGAATCTTTTGATCAAGTCTAACATGGAAGATTGCAAGCATTCAACCACACCATTGGAGGTGAATCATAAATTGAGTAGATATGGAGGAGAAGAATTTAATGACATGAAGAAATATCAGAGTTTGGTAAGGTAGATTGATCTATGCTACCTTGACAAGACCAGACCTATCATATGCAGTCGGTGTCTTATCACAATTTATGCATTTTCCAAAGAAAACTCATTGGATTGCAGCTCAAAGGGTACTTAGATATATCAAGGGAACTCTGAGTGAAGGTTTGTATTATGGTTTTACTTCTGAGACAAGAATCAAAGTGTTTAGTGATGCAGATTGGGTAGGTAATTCAGATGATAGAAGGTCTACTCATGGTTATCTCTGTTATATTGGAGATAAGTTAGTTTCTTGGTGCTCAAAGAAGAAACATATAGTTGCTTTGTCATCCACAAAAGCTGAGTATAAAGGAATGGTAGAGGTTGCAAAAGAAGTCATATGGTTGAAGACCTTATTGAAAAGTTTTGGAACCGATTAGAGTACTTCAATTATTTTTTGAGACAACATGAGTTCATTATATTTGGCAGCTAATCCTATTTTTCATGCTAGGACTAAACACATAGAGATTCAGTATCATTTCTTGAGAGAAAAGGTACTTAAAAAAGAGATTGAAGTATTGTATACACCAACAAAAGAGCACATTGCAGATATGTTGACAAAGAGCTTAGATGGACCTAAGCTACAGAAGTTTAAAGAGATGACAGGAATAAAGAAGAATGATATAATCACAATTAGTGATTGAGGGGGAGATGTTGGAACAAAGTCAATCCCAAATTGATGATTATGAAGAATTTGAAGCAAGTCAGGAATCAAAATGAAGCCAAAGAAGTCATTGAAGGAAGAAAAGAAATCTCAGTAATAAAGCTTGTATACATATGGACATTACAGATGAAAATTCTTGTACAATGGATATATTTGATCATTAGGATGGTAAGAAGTAATGTAATAGAATTATATAAATATAATCTAAAATTATATTTATATAATTCAATAATGTAAAGAAATGGAAGAGAGAGTAATTAGAAGCCAAGTGTCCATGAGATAGATGTGTAGGGAGTCATCTTTCTAAGTTAGCATCAAATCATTCTCTGATTTCTCTCAGCCTGATCATGTGGATCATGAAATATTTTGTATACATCTAATCTAAAATCTAATCAAGCTATTTTCAAAGTTTCATGGTCTACTTCTTTCCAGGTTGTGTGTATCATCAATAGGAACATGTATATGTAAAGCCTGTAGGTAGACCTCTCAAAGTCGCGCACTTTTTCGTGTCAATGTTTTGCTTGGATCTCACTGCACAATGTAAAATTTTTGATGAGTGAGCATTCAAAATATAAGTTGGATGGTAAGAAAGCTATGGCTAAAAGCATTTAGAAAAACGGGACTTGTGCTGTGAGAAATCAATCTTAGAAGTTGACTATGTCAAAGTAGCTTGTTCAGGAAGACATTTTTTGACATACTTTTGATCTTAATGATCAAATCAGAGTTTTAATAATTATTTTGAAGATCTAATGGTTGATATGATTGTGCAAAGGTAGCACGGAGATATGTGCATCATTAGATTAAAGAAATTTGAAATAATGTGCAGGTAATGAAGTTAAATTCTGAAGCAGACTTCTTGAAGAAGAAGAAATTTCACTCAGAGAAGTGATAGTGAATGATTTTGTAAATCAAGGTAACATTTGTGTAAAGTTTGTTCTATGATTGGTATAGAGGTTTTCTTAAATTTTATAGATCAAGCCTTTGGATATTAAGAGGTCTCCAACACTTCTCAGCCTTTGCAGGTCTCATGTGATGATGCAGATCATTCCATTTCTGATGGAGATTTACATGATGCACTTGTTGATGAGAGAGTTGATATTGAGCAGACAAAAACTATGCGAAAATGGCTGGTGCACACTTTGCGTGACAGCAAATTAGGTGCACCTATATCATAGTGTACTCTTTCAGGGTCGCATTGTGCCTCTTTTCCATCAGATTGCTATGTTATTATTGCCTCTCATCTCTGTGAGGAGATTGAACCTATTTCGTTCGATGAAGCACAAAATTCTGAACATTGGATGACTCCAATCTGAATATGATGCTATCATGAAAAATGGTATATGGTCTTTATGTGACTTGCCTCCTTGCAAGATGGCCATTGGCACTAAGTGGGTATACAAGCTAAAGCGTAAACTTGATGAACAATTGACAGGTATAAGGCTAAGCTTGTTGCAAAGGGTTATGTGCAAGAAAGAGGCATTGATTTTGATTAAACCTTTGCTCCTACTTGCCAAATGACTATCGTTCATAGCATATATGCACTTACAGCTCATCATGGTTGGAATGTACATTAGTTGGACATTAAAAAAGAATTTTTTAATGGTGACTTGCATGAAAAAGTGTATGCTTTTCAGCCCCGTGCTTTGTGCAAAAAGGACATGAAAACTAGGTGTGCAAGTTAAAGAATGTTGGGGTGATCGACGTCTTTGGTAGTACCACTTTTATACCTCTGATAGTAGTAAGCTTCCGGTACCACCCGTCTGCCGCAGCAAAGACTCGAATCTTATCAAGCCTGCGGAAATTCGTTGCACCACCGAATTAGTGTTAAACTATAGTGATGTTAGAACACCTCTATAATCAACAGTAGCTTAACAGGGCTTCTGCCACTCAAACTTTATTAGACTGTGCTTTGAATTCTCTTGGAATTCCATCGGAACTTCACCGGAACGTTATTGGACTGTCACCGAAATTTACCGGAATCTTACCGAAACGATCTTCAATTATGTTCGTAATTGTTTTAAATGTTTATACGTGAAATAAGGAAGTGATGAGTGAACTCCCTTACTGACAGAACTCTTCTTGAAGTTTAGAGGAAAACTTCATCAGTTCAGAGTGCTATTTTTGGTCCGACTTTGTACTGTGTGTACATATCCATTTCACCGGAAACTTTGATCCGTATAAAGTAGAGACTTCTAGCTACAAGATAAGCTATGTCTCATACAAAACTCTACATTATTCTGCGAGATATACTTCGTGGTTCTTCTCGAAAAACACGTTTATTGAGTAAACCGTAAGTGACCAAAAGTACGTATACGGTGAAACTCTAACTGTTAACTAACTTTAACCGTAACATAGAATATTCAAACTTCTACTCATACGAAGAATGCGCGCAGAGCTTCCACATGAACATGTGTTTTCTATTAGAGAAGATGTGTACAAACAAGCTTGGCCTCTTCTTGCTCAAGCTATAGAAACTCTCCTACACTGAGTAGTTTCTTATTACCATCTCTCTCAGATGAATACTGACATTTCAGGTTTCTGTTATTCATCTTTACATACGTGATCTATGGCGTCTTCTATACTACATACGCGATCTCTGGCGTCTTCTATCTCTCTCTCTATCTGTATATCTGTATCTCTGCGTCTCTGCGCATCTGCTATATTTCATCTTCCCTCTCTCGCTCGATTCTTGATTGATATATATATAGTCTTCATTCTTCCACGCTCTTCCGCACCTTTCACTTTCGGTATGCTCCACGATCCTTCTTTATGTGCGTTATGCGCACTCCCCTGTTCACTACTCTGTTACACGTCCTGTTCTCATATTTACAATTCTTCATTCGGTTTTCTGATTCTGCACATTTGTATAGTTTGGTCGTGCTTCTTTAATTCTGCTTCTCTTGTCTTCTCTACTTCCCCTTCTTTTTTTGTCTGGATGCCAAATTCGTGAGTGCTTCTTCAACAGCTCCCCCTCAATCACTAATTTGCATCTTCCGGTCTTCATATATCTTTCTTTCTTTTATACCTACCTTTTCTTTGAATCTGTTTATCTTTGTTCCATCCAAACTCTTCGCCAGCATATGTTGGAAGATGCATTTTTGGAAACATTTTTGAAGAGAAATAATTGTAAAAATGATAGAAATTTGTAAAAATATTTATGCAATTGTTGTAAAAATAAGGAAGAGTCTTCCTTATGTAGGATAGAATCTTATGTATTTTTTCTAGAATTTTTGAAAACTCCTAGATAGCATATTTTTAGAATAATAGAGGAAAGGACCAAAATTCAAGTGTGAAAAGGGACACTTGAAAATGTATATAAGCTAATTTCCTCTATTATGAGGGGGTTGGTTAATCATTTGTGTACATGATATCCAAGTGAATAGAGAAGGAGTTTCTACTGAAAATCGTGTTTCTCTTCTTCTATGTGGTTTCTTAGATTTGTGAGTCTAGATCTTGTGTATCCATGGAGATTTGTGAGTTTCTATTGTGTAAATCTGTAGAATGTGTATGAAGAAAGTTGAATACTGTTGTGTTGAGTGATGCGTTGATGAAGAATGGTGCTAAAGCTGAAAATTGTCTGTTTGCACAGAATCAGGTGATGTTTTTTTTATTTTGACTTTATAATTGTGTTCTGCTGATAAAATAGCATGCAATAGACACCAAGATTGTAGAAAATGGTGGAGATTTGCTCAAGATAATCCAAACCCTAGAAATTCCTCTTCATCTTCACAATTCTCAGAATTCCAGCCATTATTCTCTTATTTCTTGGATTCTATCATCTTGAAGGGGCTGTGGTCTCAAGAATACTTCCAGGATTGACAAAATAAAGATGTCTTGTTGATTCTTTATTCTAAATGATTGGAGAGGACAACTCCAAAGATCAATAACAAACAGCATATCTGCAATCTGATCTTTTGTCGGAGTGTATACAATTTCTAACTCCTTCTCCATTACCTTTTCCCTCGGGAAATGATACTGAATCTCTATGTGTTTTGTTCTTGCGTGAAACACCGGATTCGCTGCAAGATATAGAGAGCTCATATTGTCTCCATGTAGAATTGGTATACCTTGATCAATGCCCAAGCTTTTGAGCAAGGTCTGCATCCATATCACTTCTTTAGCTGCTTCTACCAGTCCTTTGTATTCAGCTTCTGTTGATGATAAAGCCACTGTGTGCTGTTTCTTCGAGCACCAGTTTACTAGCTTATCTCCTAGGTATATCATATACCCATGTGTTGATCTTCTGTCATCCTGGTTACCTGCCCAGTTTGAGTCACTGTAGGCTCTCAAATTTATATATGACGTATAAGGATAGTATAATCCTTCCTTAATAGTTCTCTTTATATATCTGAGAACTCTTTGACCTGCAATCCAATGTGGGTCTTTCGGACAATGCATAAACTGTGATAAAACTCCCACTGCATAACTCAAGTCAGGTCTCGTTAGTGTAGCATAAATCAAACTACCTACTAACGACTGATACTTTGTCATATCTTTGTAATCTGCGCCATCATATTTAGTGATTTTGTGATTGGCTTCAAGCGGTGTTGAAGCTTCTCTGCAATTCTGCATATCAAATTTCTTCAATATATTCAGAAGATACCTTTCTTGTGATACATATACGCCGTGATCTGTATAAGTGACTTCCATTCCAAGAAAGTATGACAACTTTCCTAGGTCATTGATCTTAAACTCCTTTTCAAGAAGTTTCTTCACCTCTGTGATTCTTGCATCTGAGGTACCTGTAATTATTATGTCGTTTACATAAATGCAAATGTAGATCATTCCTTCGTCTGTTCTTTTAATGAGTAGACTTGCATCTGCCTTTGAACTTTGGTATCCAAGTTCGTTTAGATACTTCACGAGTCTGTAGTTCCAAGCTCTTGGAGCTTTCTTTAGTCCATAAAGTTCTTTTCTTAACCTGCAAACAAAATTTGGGTATCTGGAATTTACAAACCCTTTCGGCTGCTCCATGTAAACTTCATCTGATATATATCCGTTGAGAAATGCATTCTTGATGTCTAGCTGACTTAGCTTCCATCCTTTTGATGCTGCTATAGCAATCACTGTCCTTATGGTTGACATCTTTGCCACCGGACTAAATGTTTCGTCGTAATCTATGCCATGCGTCTGAGCATAGCCTTTGACTACCAGTCTAGCCTTATATCTGGCTATCCTTCCATCTGCAAGCTTCTTTAATTTGTAAACCCATTTACTTCCAATTACTTTCTTACCATTTGGTTTCGGAACAAGTTCCCATGTCTTGTTCTCCTCTAGTGCAGTGAACTCTTCTTCCATTGCTTCTTCCCATTGCTTCTTTCCTTTAGCTTCAGCATAGCTCTGAGGTTCTTCATCACCTTTGACCATATATGCATAGTCTTTCTGAGTTATGTATGAAGTATCATACGAGTACCTTTCCGGTTGTCTTCTAATCCTACTTGACCTTCTTGGTTCACATTCTTCATAAGTGTCTGAATACACTTCTTCATCTTCATTTCTGATACCTGATCCAGTCCTGGACGTACTTGCCTTCATATGATCTTCATCTCTATTTACTTGCACAATTGATTTCCCTTTCTCTTTTCTTCTTACCTCTTCTTCAAATTCTTCAGTTGTTTGACCTTGATCTGTATACCAGCTTTTCTGTTCATCAAACGTAACATCTCTTGAAACAATAAACTGCTTAGTTAGAGGACTCCATGACCTGTAACCCATCTGTCTTTCATCGTATCCGACGAACACATATTTTTCTGCTTTCGGTTCAAGCTTATGTCTGAGTTGAGACGGTACATAAGCATAAGCGACTGATCCAAATACTTTGCAGTGATCAAGTGTTGGCTTCTTTCCCCACCAAGCTTCATAAGGGGTCATTCCATCTAAAGTTGTACATGGTAATCTTTTTACCAAGTATGTCGATGTGTTTACGGCTTCAGCCCAAAGATAATTTGGACAATCCTTCTCGTTTAACATGGCTCGTGCAAACTCAACTAGAGTTCGGTTCCTTCTTTCTGCTACTCCATTTTGTTGTGGTGTATACCTGCAAGTTATTTCTCTTTTGATACCTGCATTCCAAAGATAATCATTGAACTCTCGGGAGAAGTATTCTCCCCCTCCATTAGACCTCAGTCTTTTCAGCTTTCGACCTGTGAGTCTTTCAGCATATGCATGAAAAAGCCTGAAGGCTTCAAATACTTCTGATTTTTCTTTTAAGACATAAAGAGTTATCCATCTTATAGCATCATCAATGAATAAAACATAGTACCTTGAACTGCTGATCGATCCTTCTTTTGTTGGACCCCATACATCTGTATGTATGAGTTCAAGTACTTCATCATGTTTGAATCCTTTTTTCTGGAAAGGTAACCTGTGGGCTTTTACCATCTGACATGCTTTGCATTTGTGAATCATATGTTGATTCTGTACATTCGGTAATCCCAGTACTGACTGATTTGTTATCATAGCTTTAATTCCTTTTTCATTGAAATGACCTAATCTCTTATGCCAGAGATCAAGTTCTGTAATCACCTTTTCATTATGTGTGAGCAACGCTTGGCCAATGTTCCCTTGTACTCTTAAAGTAAAGAATCTACCTTCTTTCTTACCAGAAATGATCTGATGATATCCATTCTCGGGATCTTCTACAAATACTCCTTTATTTGTAAATTTGACTTGAAAACCTTTCTCAACTATCTGTCCTACGCTAATCAATTTTTTTGGTATTGTCGGAACATCTAAAACATTGGTTAGCAAATCTGCTCCACTCTTACATTTCACTTTTCCAATTGAATGAACACTATGTCTTGTATTGTCACCTGTTTGAACAGTGTGACACAAACTACCTTTTTCCAGTTTTGAGATCAATTCTATATTTCCTGATAAGTGATTAGAACATCCGGAGTCAATGTAAAATACCTTCAGGTCTTCGTTATCTGATGTGCTGATAGAGTTCATCATCAATGACGTATGACTTTCATTCTGAGTGTCATTTGCGTAGTTGTTGTAGGTGGTGTTGTAGGATTGATTTTGTCCCCAACTTCTTGTTCCACCTTTGCCATAGCCTCCTCTTTGGTTTTGTCTACCTCTTTGATATCTTCCGCTTCTACCTCTGCTATTACTATTCTGATTTTGATTTGAACCTTGTTGATTATGCCAACAGTCATAAGCCAGATGATTACTTAGTCCACAAATCCAGCAAGCTTTCTTGTTGATATTCTGACTGCTTCTTCCTCTTCCAAAGCCTCTTGCTCTTCCTCTGCCGGTGCCTTTGCCTCTAGCATAATAAACCTGAGAACTCGACTCTTCTTCATCTTTTGACTTACCTTTATCTCCTTTCTTTTTGTTCTTCATGTACATTGCAGAGCTTTGTTCTTTATCTCCATCTCCTTTCAGGTCTTGCTCATATGTGAGCATCAATCCTAGCAATTGATTTAAATCTGGAACAAAATGATTTAAAGAGAGTTCAGTTGAAAGTACAAAAGGTTTCCACCTTTCATCTCCTCTCAAACCTGTGAGCACTCGCGCTATCAATCTGTGGTCTTCGATATCTTCATTTATGGATCCAAGACTGTCTGCTAGATCCTTCATTTTAGTAACATAGTCACTAATGCTTTGATTCGACTTCTTTTTGAACGTTGTGAATTCGGACCATAAGCTAGCCTTCCTTGCTTTCGTAGTATTTTGGAAATGGTCCTCCAATGCACTCCATATGTCCTCCGCTGTTTCCAGGCCTCTAA
Organism: Ceratopteris richardii; assembly: GCA_020310875.1. Classification (NCBI taxonomy): domain Eukaryota; kingdom Viridiplantae; phylum Streptophyta; class Polypodiopsida; order Polypodiales; family Pteridaceae; genus Ceratopteris; species Ceratopteris richardii. The sequence continues at coordinate 121,220,351 of CM035433.1, read as the reverse complement.
TATGCGGTAGTAGATAATCTGTAACAGTACTATAAATGTATGCTCTTGCCATTGCATCTTTCTTCTACCACAACTTCAAGGCTTCCAATTCTTCTTCCTTTGGTTGTCTATTGACTTCAAAGGTCGGCTTCTTTTCTTCTCCGATCACATACATCATTAAGTCCTTACTCATAAGTAAGGCTTCCATGCGCATTACCCATGCGGGATAATTATCTCTGTCCAGCTTGTCAATAGAGACATGTTCTTCCATGATCTTGTTTTCTTTCTTTACTCTGACACCTCTTGTTAGATTTTACGGCTCTGATATCACTTGTTGTGGTGATTAACCTGCTCTGATACCACTTGTTGGGGTGATCGACGTCTTCGGTAGTACCACTTTTATACCTCTGATAGTAGTAAGCTTCCGGTACCACCCGTCTACCGCAGCAAAGACTCGAATCTTATCAAGCCTGTGAAAATTCGTTGTGCCACCGAATTAGTGTTAAACTACAGTGATGTTAGAACACCTCTATAATCAACAGTAGCTTAACAGGGCTTCTGCCACTCAAACTTTATTAGACTGTGCTTTGAATTCTCTTGGAATTCCACCGGAACTTCACCGGACTGTTATTGGACTGTCACCAAAATTTACCAGAATCTTACCGGAATGATCTTCAATTCTGTTTGTAATTGTTTCAAATGTTTATACGTGAAATAAGGAAGTGATGAGTGAACTTCCCTTACTAACAGAACTCTTCCTGAAGTTTAGAGGAAAACTTCATCAGTTCAGAGTGTTATTTTTAGTCCGACTTTGTACTGTGTGTACATATCCATTTCACCGGAAACTTTGATCTGTATAAAGTAGAGACTTCTAGCTACAAGATAAGCTATGTCTCATACAAAACTCTACATTATTCTGCGAGATATACTTCGTGGTTCTTCTCGAAAAACACGTTTATTGAGTAAACCGTAAGTGAACGAAAGTACGTATACGGTGAAACTGTAACTGTTAACTAACTTTAACCATAACATAGAATATTCAAACTTCTACTCATACGAAGAATGCGCGTAGAGCTTCCACATGAACATGTGTTTTCTATTAGAGAAGATGTGTACAAACAAGCTTGGCCTCTTCTTGCTCAAGCTATAGAAACTCTCCTACACTGAGTAGTTTCTTATTACCATCTCTCTCAGACGAATACCTGACATTTCAGGTTTCTAGTATTCATCTTTACATACGCGATCTATGGCGTCTTCTATACTACATACGTGATCTCTGGCGTCTTCTATCTCTCTCTCTATCTGTATATCTGTATCTCTGCGTCTCTGCGCACCTGCTATATTTCATCTCTCCCTCTCTCGCTCGATTCTTGATTGATATATATATAGTCTTCATTCTTCCACGCTCTTCCGCGCCTTTCACTTTCGGTATGCTCCACGATCCTTCTTTATGTGTGTTATGCGCACTCCCCTGTTCACTACTCTGTTACATGTCCTGTTCTCATATTTACAATTCTTGATTCGGTTTTTTGATTCTGCACGTTTGTACAGTTTGGTCGTGCTTCTTTAATTCTGCTTCTCTTGTCTTTTCTACTTCCCCTTCTTTTTTGTCTGGATGCCAAATTCGTGAGTGCTTCTTCAACAAAGAAGACATTATATGGTTTAAAGCAAGCACCTTGTGCTTGGTATCAAAAGATACATGCTTATCTCATTGCACATGGTTTTGAGAACAGTCCAACTAAAAGTACCTTATATGTTAAGCGGGCTAATGATGTGCTTCTCCCAATTAGTTTGCCTTTCATTTACATATGCTTGAAGCATATCTTCTAGGATTTGGTTAACCCTCTCTATTTGCCCATCCATTTGTGGATGTTCAACTATGCTTATGCTAAGTTTATAATTCAATGTCTTGAAGATTTCTCTCCAAAGTTGGCTACTAAACATCCTATCCCAATCTAAAACAATATCTAATGGAAGGCCATGTAAGTAGTATAGGTTCTCAACAAAGAACCTAGCCAACTCAAGTGTCTTCACTGTATTTCGTGTTGGAATATACCTATCCATTTTTCTTAACTATCTATGATTATCGAGACTAAGCCATGCCTTCTTTGAATGTGAGGTAATCTGACTATAAAATCCATTGAGACACTCTCCTAGTTCCCATTGGGAATATCCAATGTGTGGAGAAGACCTCCTATCTTGAAGCTCTCCACTTTATTGAATTGGAATTTTATGCATTTAAGCACATACTTTAGGATGTCCTTATAAAGTCTCGGCCAATAAAACTACTTCTTAGCAAGATCATAAGTCTTGTTAACTCTTGGGTATCCCACACTAGGTGTATCACGACACTCATGCAATATATGCCATCTCATCTCAAAATATTTAGGGACACACATCTTACATTTATATAATAGATATCCATCACGCATATTGTAGTTCTTCCACTTGAATCCTTCTTGATTATTCATCTATACTCAATCCTCTTTTGAAACCCTTGTATCAAGAATCCCTTTTTCTATGCCTTCCCAAACCTTGGTATGTGTACGATCAAACCTAAATTTCCCTCTGATGGACTCAAGTAGCTCAGTAGTGATCTGAGTAAAACTCATTCCATTGAGCAAATACATGTGGTTAAGTGAGTCAGCCACCACATCAAATTTATCCTTCCTACCTAAACTCATGGTCAAACTCTTGAAGGGTCTCTAGCCATCAAGCCTTACAACCTTTTAAGGTATATTTGATTAGAGAGCCACTTAATACTCTCTTTCTAAAACACTATAGTAACCTAGGTATCATATAAATAATGACAACACTTCTTCAGAGCATGGGCAATTGCATCCAACTCCTTCTCATAGATGGAATAATTCTTCTGAGCTGGTTCTAGCTTTTTGATTTCAAAGGCCGCTAGTTGACCATCATGAACTAAAATAGCTTTTATAGCAAAATTTCTCACGTTAGTGTCAAGCACAAAGGGTTTATTGGGATCCACTATCTCCAAAAATGGAATTGTACCCATCACTACCTTAAAATTTTCCAAATTTTTCTTCTATTCATCTCTTGAATGAAAGGTTTCCCTTTCCTTTTAAGTTTTCCATCACCAAGACAACAATTTAGCGCTTGATAAATGTATGATGCAAACTTGGAAAATCTAGGAAGATATGAAGCTCTTCCAAGATCCTAGGATGTGGCCATTCCATAAGCCCGTACTTCGCTAGGATTCATTTGGATTCTATTTTGAGAGACTATATGCCCAAGGTATATAACCTTTGTTTTGAAAAATTCATACTTTGATTCCTTTGCAAAGAGTGAATTTGTGGAATACTTTCCTCAAGTGTTCCAAATGTGCCTCTTTCCATCTACTATAGATGAGAATATCATCTAAAAAGTATACTATAAACTTCCCTAGATATGGACATAAAACACTATTAATGAGCTTCATGAAAGTGGCAGCAGCATTGGTGAGACCAAAGTGCATTACTAAAATCAGTTTAAAGTAACCATATCTAACCCTAAAAGGAGTTTTACAAATGTCCTCTGGTATAATCGTAATTTAACAATATCGTGACCTAAGATCAAGCTTGCTAAAATACTTGGCTTAATGTAATTGATCAAATACATCTTCCAACTTAGGCATTGGAAGCCTATTTGTAATTCATTACGTTGTTTAGTGCTCTATAGTCTATACATAGTCTCATAGAGCTATCTTTCTTCTTGACAAAGAGCATTGTTGATGCCCAAGGTGAGATACTAGGTTTGATGAAGCCTTTGCCTAAATAGACTTGAAGTTGCTTCTCTGCCTCTTGATTTTGCTTACAAATAGGGTTAGTGTTAGTAAATATCTCTATGGCATGGTCAACGTCCCCTCTCTCTGGTGGTAGCACTCTACAAAGATCATTATTATTAAATCCTTAAAAGAATTAACCACACACTCTTCTTAAAATGAATAATTGAAAGTCTTGTCTTTATTCGCATACATCTCATGAAAATATACATAAGATGAAGTATGTATACAATGCACTTGATCATAAATATACAATAAAAACATCTTCTATACATGCTAAAAATGCAACAAAACATCTAGCTCTAAAGATGAGATGAGAGGTGCACTAGGTACATCTCTCTCTCTCTCTCTCTCTCTCTCTCTCTCTCTCTCTCTCTCTCTCTCTCTCTCTCTCTCTCTCTCTCTCTCTCTCTCTCTCTCTCTCCCCTCTCTCCCTCCCCCTTCCTCTCTCTCTCTCTCTCTCTCTCCCTCCCTCTCTCTCTCTCTCTCTCTCTCTCTCTCTCTCTCCCTCCCCCTTCCTCTCTCTCTCTCTCTCTCTCTCTCTCTCTCTCTCTCTCTCTCTCTCTCTCTCTCTCTCTCTCTCTCTCTCCCCCCCCCCCATGAAGGAAACCTTCCATATGGCCTCTCACATGGGTGCCACATGGCACTAATATGAGAGCCCATAAATTCTCTAATCAAAGGGTGGGTTCACACACCCACTCCCTCAAGCTCCCAAGGCAACCATATAATAGATGGCAAGTTGATCTTGAGATTTTGGTTATGCAACAAGCAAATCATACGGTTTATACATTACTTTGAGGAAATTGATCTCTGCTTTTTAGCCTTCAAGTGGTGCCCTTAATGTGCTACTTTTTTTTTGTAGTGCCACTAATCAATGATTGCTGGTCGAGGGGAGACCTAACGTCATCACTTTCTTGATTGACTTTCTTCAAACTAGCATAATTCTTGTGACTCATCTTTTGCAATCCTCTGCATCAAGAAAATTCACAAGAATTATGAAGATGAATTTTTAAATGTACAATTCCTCTACATCAAGATGAAGTTTTATTTCATGAATTGTACATTTAAAAAATTCACTTTCTTTTTCTAGTGTCTCTAGTAGAATTTGAGTCTAATTCTACCTCCTTTCCAAGGTTAATATTTGAGCTTGGAAGTTTTGCTTCTCTTATCATGATGCGACAAGCTATGATTTGAGTTCTTTAATGATGGTTTTGAGGTTAAGGAAGCCTTGGAAAACATTTTGACACTCTTCTTCCAATTGCTTATCTTCAAATTGTGTTTCTTGCACTACCACAACTTTCTCTACTTGTGATTATTCTTGGAGTTGCACTAGAATGTCAAGGGAACTCTTGCTTCTACGTGAGGTTGTGCTTCCATCATGATCATGTCTTGAGTAGCAATAGCTTCACCAACACAAGGAGAACAAGACTTTTTGAAATGATATGTGGTTGTTTAAGAGGGTAATTAAATTTTGAAATTGGTGGGATGGACATGTGAAGCGATGAAGATGAAATGTTGATCATATTCTGATTAAACTGAAAAGATGGTGATGGAAGTGATGAAAAAAGAAATTGAAAAGTTGAAGATGATGCATGAGTATTAACCATAGATGATGGTGGAATGGATGGTTGGATTAAAGATTGTTGAGCTGAAGGATGATTAGAAAATACCTTAGAGAGGAAAGAAACAAGATGTGAATTGGGTTCATGGGTGGGAATCAAGTGTCATGGGATTAATGCATGAGTGCTTGAGAGTGGAAATGTGCATGTGGTGTTTGGACATAAGCTAAGAATTTCATCCATTTTTTTATCTCCTTTATCATTTGAGAATGCTTGTGAAGGAACAGATGGAATGGAGATCATGGAGGGGTTGAAGTGGGTGCAACCTGTGTGGAGTCTCAATCTTCAACTGGTGGTGAATGCTTGGTTGTTGCTTGTTATCTTTTTTGTTGTGCTCTTTTCACAACCTTGGCTACCAAGCCCATTACACTTGCAACATCAACTTCTTCCTATCAAAGAAAAAGTCCTACAACAAATTAAGAATGAATTCCCTCTCTAATCCATCATAAGCTTGTGACCCCTTGCCTTGTACAAGGTAAACCAAGCTTGTACTTGTGTTGTAATCACTTCCTTCTTTAGAGATCATTGTGGTCTATGGATCCGATTTTTTGGTGTGGCATTCAGCTTGCACTTTGCAAAATTGTCTTCATAATCACTATGATAGTTGTTACACTTATGTGTTCCTCGAGTAGCTTTGATGTGAACCTTTTCCCTATACATGGGCACTTTTTATTCTAGTGATGGCTAGAGGTTTTTTCCCCATGTTACCACATACTTGATACTCTCATATGTGGTGGTACTTTGTACTTAGGGATATTATTCAGCTCTTACTTCAGTTCAGTACATCGATCAATAGAGAGAGCTATTCCAGCCATCGTCTTCTTCGTGTGTCTTGTTGCATTTGTGCTCCTTGTGTGTGCTTCTTGTGTGTCTCTCGCACTTCTACACACACCCAACAGTGGTATCAGAGCAGGTTCAGCTTCTTCTCAAGTTTCGGTTTTTCGCGTCGCGGCGCGCGCGCACTTTAACAGTGCAAATCGACTTCGGAGCATAGAAGTGTGAATTTCAGCAGCCCGGAAACATTTCCACCAGGTGCGCTGGGGTTTTACCCCCATTGCGAAGCCATTCGTGCAGTCAGGATTGCCATCAGAATGACGATTTGTGACCTGAAATTTTAGCATTCATTTCAGCTTTCATCGAAGTGAAGATTTTGTCACATTCTTGTTCCTTTATGAAATGGCAGGCAGCAATGACTTGTTTGGCATGCTTCAAGCTGAAGATAAGCTTGATGGGACCAACTATCCGATGTGTTCTTACATGATGAAGCATGTTCTTGTTGCAAAACAACTTTGGAACATAGTGGCAGATGTAGATCGAAGACCGGCAGGTGCTTCTACTTCACAGTCTACTGTCACAGATGGAGCTTCTTCTTCGAGTACAGTGGTTTCTCCTTCTCCACCTACACAGGAGCAGCTTAGATGGGATGGAAAAGATGCTCAAGCTCATGCTTTGATTGCGCTTTCAGTGAAGCTTCATATAGTTCCACACATTTGGTCATATTCTACATCGAGACAGGCATGGGACACTCTTGCTTCTTTGTATGCCGTGCGTAATGAAGCACGTGTTGCATACTTGAGGAAGCAACTTGAGGATGTATGTATCGCTAAAAATGAGTCAGTGGATGTGTATGTGACACGCATCAAGGACTTGAAAGAGCAATTGGCAAACATAGATGAGATCATTCCGGATGCATCACTCATTTCTACATTGTTGAAAGGATTACCGGAATCTTTTCAAAGCTTTGCTACTATACTTCGTTTGGTTGCAAAAGGAAATCCTAATATGTATGCATTTGATGAGGTTGTGTCTCTTCTTTTGCAAGAAGAGCAATCTAGAGTGAATAGGAGTGGTTTGATTGAGGGAACGCAAGCACTTGCTATCTCACAAAAGGGGAAAAGCAAGTATGGTTCAGCTTTGGGTTCATCAAAACCAAAGCCTCAAGCTTTCTCTTCCACTCATTCCTCTAATGATGGTGATTTGCAAAAGAAGAAGAGATGCAAAAATTCTTGGAAGGCTGGTCATACTATTGATGAGTGTAGAAAGCTTGCAAAACGCAATGAAAAGAAGAAGGAATCTGGCATGTCTATTGCTGAAAATTCAGCAAATGCAAAGAATGATGAAGCTAACATGGCTCAAGATTTTTGGGCATGTGTTGTTACATGTCATTATGATGCTTCTTTACATTCTAAATGTATGGTTGTGAGTGAGGCTGATTCGGAATGGTTCTTTGATAGTGGTGCTTCAAAGCACATAACATCATGCAAAAGATTTTTTGCCTCTTTGAAAGATGCACCTAAAGGAGGACATGTGGTATGTGCAAACAATGCCTCTTATCCTATCATTGGAGTAGGAGAAATTGAGCTTACGACTGCAAATGGAGGTGTGATTCTCTTGAAAAATGCATTGTATGTGCCCGGTATCAAGAAGAACTTAATTTCAGTTCCGTTGATTGCCAAAGCTAGACTTCATGTACACTTTGTTGATGATAAGTGTATGGTTCATGATTTCAGCAATGGTGATGTTATTGTGATGTCTGGTACATTATGTAATGGTTTGTATCGCATGGATACATACAAGAGGGCTGTCTCGAATGCCTTAGTTGCTTATACTTCTTCCATGGCTGAAATGGAGCTTTGGCATGCTCGTTTTGGTCACTTGAACTTCAACAGTTTGCTCTACTTGCAAAAGAAGAACATGGTTATTGGCTTGCCTACACTTGAGTCCATTGAAAAGCATGTATGTGAAGGTTGCATTCTTGGAAAAATGCATCGTGCTTCTTTTCCAAAAGATAGTCATACACACACTACAAGGAAATTGCAACTTGTTCATAGTGATGTATGTGGTCTGGTCAAGACGCCATCTTTTGGGAAGCATGTATATTTTGTTACCTTCATTGATGATGCTACTCGCCATACATGGGTGTATCCTATGAAAGCAAAGAATGAGGTATTTTCTTGCTTCAAAGCATTTTTAGCTATGGCTGAAAATTTTTCTTCACAAAAGCTTTTGACTCTACGCACGGATCGTGGTGGTGAGTACATGTGTTGGAACTGAAGGACTCACTAGGCAAGGAAGCTTACAAAGGGAGTCAGAGAGAAGAGAAAGTACACACAGACAAAGCAGTCAACGCCGATCTGGCAAGTAGGCCAATATTTTTTCAGGACACTAACACATATAAAAGAGGTGGACACACAAGGAGAAGGAGCAAGTAGGGAGCTCCAGGAAATGTATGTCAAAATGTTATTAAAAACCCTACAAAAATAGTGATTCTCATCACTAAAAACCATTGTAAATACCATTTCATATTTTTGTAGCTCTATTTTGTGCAAGCCAAGGAGTCCTTGAGCTTGAGGAGCTTTAGAAGTATCTACCTGTCAGTTTTCATATTTTTTAGACTTCGTTTGAACCTCCAAATAGGGTAGAGAACCTAATTTTTAACTAGGCCAGACACTAGGTCTGGACAAGGCCAAAACCTAGTCAAAACCTATAAATAGAGCTAGAGAGCTCATTTTTGAGGTTAGCTTGTATTTGAATTGAACTTGTATGAGCTTTTTGGAAGTAATCTAAAGAACTCCATTGCTTCTCACTCTTTGTCTCACCTTGTGTGCGCGTGTGTGTGTGTGTATGTTGTGAATGTTAGTGTGCTTCTCACTCACGCACTTGTGCCTTCACTTTCTCGAGGTCATCATACTATCCTCACGTCTTCCCGGATTGACATTAAAGGAGGTGCTACTCATCACTAAGCTACACCAAATTTTGGCGCCATTGCCGGGGATCGAGCTTTGAGGACGAGCGTGTGATGGTAAGACGTAGATGTGAGACTTTGGCGTTGTAGGTAATTTCTTCACTTTTCTTATTTTTCTCCTTCTTACCTCACCACCATCATCACCATCATCATCATCACCATCTCCCACCTCCATCTCCATCATCGCGAAAATTTTCAGTTTTGGATTATATCACCTTCTCCACCTCATTTCCCTCATTCCACTTGTGAGAGAGAGCGAGAGAGCGATATTGTGTGCATTGCTTTTGCTTGGTTCTTGAGCTTTCCTGCAGGTACTGGTAGCATTATCATCTCCAGCACTCTGCGCAGGTACGAAACGTCACGAAACTGTCTCTGTGTCGCAGACCTCTGTCGATCGCGATCGACAGAAAAATTGCCCATTTGGTAAAACAAAGTGCACCACCATAATCTACATGATGAGCACAGTCCAAATCACTAAAAACTGTTAAAAAATTATGTGTTTCTCTGTCAATCACGACCGACACCGTCGATCGCGATCGACAGCCACGATCGACAGACCCTGTCAATCGCGACCGACAGACCTTGTCAATCGCGACCAACAGACCCTGTCAATCGCGATTGACACCGTCTATCGCGACCGACAGAATTTCCACGATTGATTGACTTTTACGCGTAGCCACGTGTCCATCGCGACGGACACATCCCTGATTGACTGAAATCACGGCGAAAAACCCGGAAAGAGTGTCGATCACGATTGACACCATCGATCGCGATTGACAGGACTCACGTGCCGACTCTGTCGATCGCGATTGACACTGTCAATCGCGACTGACGTGTCGATCGCGACCGACAGGCCCCGACGGACACCTCTGTCAATCAGGATTGACAGACTTGTCGATCGCGATTGACAGGCTTTTCGGCCAAAAAATTAGGGTTTTTTATTCCAAGTTTTGGGGATATTTTTGGGCATATTGGTCTAGCAATTGTTGATTTGTGAGGTCCCTATACATGTATTTTGGAGAAAAAATCCTGAGAACAGTTAGCCTGTTTGAACCCTGTTTTAATCCCTGAAGCCTGAATTGACATAACTTTCTCATACGAAATCCGTTTGCTGTGATTCTTGTTTTGTTGGAAAGCTCGTGGGGATTAATATCAGGATTATTAGATAGGGTATTTTGAAGTTGACCATACCCCGAGGTAGGAAAACTGAGGGATCCTTGGGATTGTTTTCCATAAAGGCAAAGGAGAATTTGGTCTGTGAGTTACATGCATGAAAGTGGTCTATTGTGTCATTTGAATCTAAGTCTTGAGCTAACTGTGGGACTTTTACAGGTCCAGTAAGAGCACTTGAGAGCATTCTAAGCAAGAGTAAGTGCAAGCTTGGGAACACGCTTCCTGGGCACTCAAGGGCAACCAAGAAGGAAACAAAAGGTTGGAAATGCTCAACTCCCTTTGTCAATTCCTAGCTTAGGCTAAGAACGACTAGTGCTAGGAGTAAGTCAGGGCAACGATAGGCATCAATCAAGTTGAAGACTACCTATGCACTCAAGTTCAAGATTAAACATAATCTCTTCGTGATGCGATAACCTTAAAGGAAAGAATCTAACGTGGAACGATCAACTTACAGTGCAAAAATTTACTCAAATATTCCTGACGACGTGATTCCTGACAAGAGCATAAACACGGTAACCATGAAAAAGAATCAAGTAACTGATACAAAAGAACTCAGCAACGAGGTTGTACTTGGGCAAATTTGGGCTATTCAATTAGGCTTATGAACCTTAGATCAGGATGGCATCTAGTAAGGGATAGACAAAGTCTTAGGTCTTCAGAGGCTAGTGTCAATCATACGGCTAGGTCTTGGGCCCAACAGCTGAGCCACCACTCGCATTACCCTAGCTCTGAGACAAGTGAATCAGAGATGTCTCAAGGCATGGACAGACCTACAGGAAGTTTAGGAGTGCCATATCTGCATAGGGTGGAAGGCCCCTACAAGACGCAGCTGGAATACCTTAGGACCAACCGATTAGGTGCTAGCATCTATGAGGACGGCCTAGGAAGATCCGTGGTCCAAATCAAAAACCCAGACCAATCTATTGGGCTAGAGCACCCTGCTGTCAAGTTTGAGAATGGTGCATACCTTGATAAAGAGGGAACCATATACGTGGTCACTAGTCACCCGGAGAGGACAGATGAATTCGGGAATGTGATCCCTGAGACGGACATAGATGACCTAGAACAAGGGAACGTAGGAGGGGAGCCCAGGACCCCTCGAGGGAAATCTGTTCTTACTAGAATCCTCAATCCCGAGTGGGTTCCCCAGAACAACAAGAGCATAGATCTGCTTCTGAACCGAGAGACTAACGAAGCCTTTTGGAGGTATAAATCTGATCGGCCAATTGATATAGGAACAATCATGATCTATGAGTTTAAAGATCCAGATAGCCCAGGCAGAGTGACCTATCTAGATCACGCTTCAGAAAGGATCTTTGTGGTTATAGAACATGATAGACATGCTTACACTTGGAAGGGTGAATTCGTTTTCCCCCAACCAAGATCGAACGTGTCCTATGGTCACCCTGGAGCTGGAACATCCCAAGCTCATGGGACTCAAAGAGACAGAAGTAGAGATAGGCTAGAAGTAAGCTTTGCCAACCCAAGGGGCAGAGAAAGAACAAGAATGGAGACAAATAGGGTGGAACCAGAGATACTTAGAGCTCCCAAGAATCAAAGACATGCGGATGAATTCCCTCTACCACGACCTAGAGAGCACACAAGGACTTTGAGACCGACTCAGCTAGTCAAGTCCATGAAGAACTACTTTGATGGCACTGGAGATCCATACGATCATGTGGCTGAGTTTAGGCAAGTCTTGAGGGCAGAACAAGTGGAGGATCTATTCACGCAGTACAATGCCTTTGGTCTAACCCTTAGGAACACAGCCCTTACGTGGTTTCAACCGTTGAATGAGAGACAATTCAGGAGTATAGACCAACTCCTAGAGGCTTTCATTATTGAATTCTCTAAGAGTGGCATAAGACATAATACCTCCTCGCTGATTCACAGCTTCAAGCAAACCCCTCAAGAAACCGTGAGACTTGCAGGAAGAAGATTTAGGCAATACTTAGAAAGATGCCCTGTTTCGGAGCTACCCACATCAGCTAAGCAAGTGGCTTTATTCTTGGATGGATTGCTAAGTACCAAATTGAGATCTTATGTGTACTTGAAGGACCCTAGGACCATAGAAGAGTGTGTACGCATGTGCATTGACATCGAGGATAACCTAGGGGAGGAGTTAGAGCTTGCCAAGATATACAAAGATTCAGATAGTGCCTCTAGCCTCTCTTCCACGCAATCCACATCAATTGAGGAACTTGTAGAGAAAGTAGCTCAGAAACTAGGTGTCTCTAGCAAACAAATCCCAAGGTTTGCCCCTATGAAAAGATGCTATACTTGTGGAGGCGACCATATGGTGAATGTCTGTCCCATTATGGCTCAACCCCAAGTAAATCCGAGTAGCCAATACTGCACCATAGAACGGAGGTACACCAATCACACCGTGCAAGATTGCCCTCTACAATAAGCAGGCGGTTAGGCAACCCTACCCTCAGCAGGGAAGATACCAGAATCAGTACCCACCGCAGCAGTATGCTAGGCCTCAACAAACCTACCAACCACAATACCAAAACCAACAAAGGCCTCAGCCTGTGTTAGTAGAACAACCCCCTACCCCAGTTAATGTAATTCCTGTAAAGTATGCACCTGTAGAAGAGAACCTGAATAGAGCCATAGTGCTAGTAACCCCATTGCTATCAGAAAGTGACCCTAGTGACCATAGTTTCGATTCTACACATATTGATAGCCCCCAGGCCTACTACATGCAGTCTCCTGAACATGGTGAGTCCTACTACAGTGAAGAACCAAGTGAACCTAGTTGGGAACCAGAGTACACAAATGTAATGTACACAAACCCTAACTCTAGACCCCAACCTAGGCAAGTAAGACCCCCATTCCCTAGAGGACCATGCTACAGATGTCAGGGAGATCATCTCATTCTTGATTGTCCCTTGCCTCCACCTACACAACCCCAGTCAGTGACGATCCAGGGCTTTTGCCAAGAATGTGGAAAGGAGCATCTCTTACGAGATTGCCCAAAGAACCCCAATAATATGCCAAAAACCACTCCTATCAACGTTATTGGGTTAGTTGTAGACTCCACAGGGAGTGTGACTTCCACTGCACCAGTACAAGTAATCACTAGAGCCCAAGCCCTGCAACAGAACCAAAGCGTAGGCCAGGAAAAGAGCCCAGATGTTAGTGAAACAGAGAGCATGACAAAGAAAAGGACTAGAGCTTGGAAAGATAGTCGTGAAAGAATGAAAAGACAATGGGCAAAAAAGATGAGTGAACTCGAGGAAAGCCTCAGAGAAACAAAGGCCAGGATAACTGAACTCACATCTCAAACTCCTTCTCACACTACCACACCACCACCATTCCCGTCTCCATCCGACCCGCCACCTTCCAACCCACCTCACACAATTCGACCACCCCCAAGAGTAGGATCAGTCCTAGCAGATCCCACTCTCGAGGACCTTAATATGATGCTTAAAGCATATCAGGCCAGAATCCAAGAAGGGCCAAACGTAACTGATCACGAAAAGTGTTACCCTAGAGCACAACTAGAGCTAGAACAAACCAAAATTTGTGCTAAGATGGTGGAATTGGCTCAGACCATGTTCGAAGCCAGTCGCCTATTTAACATCTCTAGTTCAGCTAAGACACAGTTGCACTTTGATGGATTGTTAGAAAGAATAGAGAAGCTAATTGCACAATCAGAAAAGAAACCCGTCTCTCAACACAAGGACAAGGCAAGTGAAAGAGCAGGTCTTCCCGCCCAGGAAGCCTATGTGCCTGAAGCCTATGTGCCTAACTCTATGGAGCCAGACACATCATCTTCTATGAATCGGTTCAGACCAGAATTCCTACGAGAGATTGAAGAAGACAAATGGGCTAAAGAAAGTGAAGTCCCTCCTCCCATTGAACTTGTGGATGATGCACACGACCAATTCCCACAAGACATCCCATCCATTTATGAGGAGCAGGAGAGAACCCAATCTCAGGAAAGATAAGACTTTGAGTCTAACTCTCTAAAAGAATTACCCCACTTCACAGGCCCATGGGAAGCTAAGTCTACTTGTATGAGAGCACCCACAGTCATGGTACGAAATGAGGACTCAGTCATACCTAGGAACACAGAGGTAGTGAAAAACACTAAAGTACAATGCAACCTCACCTTAGAAGAGCTACTCAAAGTAAGGCCAGAGCTATGGAAACATGTAGCCAAACAAGTACCAGAAATAGCAAAATCTCGTTCCCAGGTAGGATCCCAGAGAACAGTGCCAGAAATACCATTGGACAAGATAGGAGACATGAGTGAGGGCGAAGAGGGAAACACATATCTTCCTATCACCCATCAAGGATACACCACCAAGACATTCTAGACTCAGGCGCAGGTGTTGCAATTGCTACCACTTCCCTATGGAAGCGTTGGGGCAAGCCAGCACTTAGGCCCACGAGGATGAAATTGCAGATGGCCGATGGTCACATAGAAAGACCCTTAGGCTTGCTAGAAGGAATAACTCTCACCACATGTGGTGTTGAGTTCGAGCATACATTCGCTATATGTGACTTTAGCAAGAATCATGCCTATGAGATGATTTTGGGAAGACCCTTTATGCGACAGTTGCAAGTGGTACAGGATTGGGGAACCAATTCTTTGTACTTGCAACACTTAGGTGTCACGACCAAAGTAAATCTCAAAGATTACTCTCATAGAGATGTCCCTCCTATCCAATGGAATCCCATCCATAGAGCCAAAGATGATACTGAATCGTTGCATTCCATAGGATCAAGATCCTCATGGATGCATGAAGACACCCACTTATGGATGTGCAAAGTGGCAAAGAAAAAAGCCAGAGAGGTAGGTGCAAAAGAAACACATAGATCAATCCAAGACCCAGCCTATGCACCTGTAGTCTTTCCTGATGAAGAATTTGAACCCCACGGCTGGGCAAAAATCCTAGCAACAATGGATGTAGCCATCAATGAAGAACAATGGACACCTCACTGTGATGAGGATGGCTATGACATTTCAGTTTTCTCCATAGAGCCAATCATGGGATAGGCAGTTCTAGAAGAGTGCGAACCTAGCCCTGATGCATTTGAGGATGCGAGTGACTCCGATCTAGAGTCAATTATTATGGACCCACCTTTTGCATCAGATGAAGAATACTTCTATGAAGTGGAATTTCAACCCCAGAGGCACGGAGATCTTACAAACGATGTAAGGCTAGCCACACATGTAACCCCTAAGGAAGAAGGAAAGAAAAGGAAGAAGAAAGAAGTCACACCAGAAGAGGAAGAATCTTTGTTTGAGGTCCCAGAAAATTTTAAGAAGTATGAGATAGACGACAGGAGAGTCATGGTAAGAATGCCTAAACGAGAAGCGCAATCGGGGGAGGCCTATGATAATAAAGAAACCACGAAGAAAGTAGTTGTAGCCATAGAAGAAGGAGAAGAAAGATGCACGTACATAGGCCATGACCTGACAGAAGAGGAAGAACATGATCTAATAGCCTTGCTAAGAGAATACAGAGATGTATTCGCTTGGAGTTACAAGGATTTGAAAGGAGTGGACCCTGACATATGCTCACACACTATCCCCATGACCTCAGATTCCAACCCTCTAAGCAAAAGCCATATACATATAATGATAATTATGCTGCCAAGATCAAAGAGGAGATAGATAGACTGGTTGAAGCTGGATTCATCTATGAAATTGAGCACACTGAGTGGGTATCCCCCATCGTAGTGGTGCCCAAGAAAAATGGAAAGCTGCGTGTATGCATTAACTTGAAGAAGGTCAACGCAGCCACAATTCGAGATAACTATCCGCTTCCCATCACAGAACATCTCTTAGAAAGAGTAGCAGGCAAGGAAGTGTATAGCTTCCTTGATGGATTCTCAGGCTACAATCAAGTAGCCATAGCTCTAGAAGATCAGCATAAGACAGCATTTGCCACAGAGTGGGGCATTTTTCCCTTTAGAGTAATGCCATTTGGGCTTACCAACGCACCAGCTACCTTCCAGAGGCTGATGTGCCATGTATTTAAAGAGTTCCTGAGGAAGAACTTAGAAGTCTATGTTGATGATCTTTGTGCTCATTCCAACATTAGACAAACCCATATTCCTGAACTCAGACAAATCTTTGACAAATGTAGAGAATATCAAGTCTGCCTGAACCCCGAAAAGTGCGTTTTTATGGTCAGGCAAGGCAAGATTCTAGGACACATAGTGTCAAAGAATGGCATATCCACTGATGAAGAGAAAGTAAGAGCCATAGCCGAGTTACCTAGGCCAAAGAATGTCAAGGAAGTACAAGCTTTCATGGGGCATTGTGGTTATTATCGACGGTTTATACACATGTATGCCATCATAGCAAAGCCTCTGTACGGACTTTTGACTAACTTTGAGTGGATTGACAAGTGTGAAAATTCCTTCAATGAGCTTAAACGACGATTATGTTCAGCCCCAATCTTGACTACACCAGATTGGAATAAACCCTTTCATGTTCATGTGGATGCATCCAATTATGCTATTGGATGTGTACTCGCACAACCTACGGGTGAAGGTAATATGGATCTTCCAATTGCCTATGCTAGTAGACAATTGAATGCAGCTGAACGAAATTATACCACTACTGAGAGAGAAGGACTAGGCATGGTATATGCGGTTAAAAAGTTTAGACATTATCTGCTTGCAAATAAGTTTAAATTTTTTACTGATCATCAGGCACTGCTATATCTCGTAAACAAGCCATGCAATACAGGAAGATTAGTAAGATGGTTTCTCTTATTAATGGAGTATGACTTTGAGGTTGTAGTGAGGAAAGGTAAGACTCACTTGAGAGCAGACCATCTCTCTAGGCTCACATCGGGAGAAGCCCCACAAGGAGTGTCAGATGACCTTCCTGATGCTTACTTGTTTAATTTGGAAGTGGTGCCGCAATGGGCTAAACCATTAGTGCCAGTATTGACATACGGGCCTAACCACCCAGTAATAAACACATAGGATAGAGAGGTAGTAAAAGCCCAAAAGTACCACACCATGGTAGGAAGTATGTATAAGCACACAGATCAAGGGATCTTGGCGTGTTGTGTAGAAGAGGACGAGTACGCTAAATGGTTGCAATTAGCACATGTAGGTGCATTAGAGCAACACTACTCAAAGCAACAAAGCCTACAGACACTAAGGAGACTCGGAGTGCATTGGCCAACTATGGAAGCTGATGTCCAGAAGTTGTGCAAGGAATGCCCAATCTGTTGCACTAAGCCACCTGTGGAACATGCCACTCTCTATCAAGTGTCCATAGTGCCAGATTGGATTGAACCACTAGTATCCTTCCTGAGGACGAAAACATTCCCTCCAGACATGACCCTGGTTAGGAAAAGGAGTTTAGAACAAGAAGCCCAGGATTACTCACTCATTGGTGATAATCTATACAAGCGTGGTAAGGATGGTTACCTGAGACTGTGTGTCCATGAAAGTGAATATCTCAAGATCTTGGAAGCTGCTCACCAAGGTGTAGCGGGAGGACACTTTGGACCAGATCGGGTGATCAAAGCGATACTATTTGCGGGCTTCTGGTGGCCGACCCTTCACATGGATGCACATACCTATGTGAAACGGTGTGATGTTTGTCAAAGAACTCAGTATCCTATACGCAAAGATGAGATGCCACTAAAACCCATGATGGGTGGACGGGCATTCTCTAAGTGGGGAATAGACTTTGTAGGTCCTATTAATCCCCCAACTAAGGGTTCACATGCTGAATACATCATTGTTGCCACAGACTATCTAACGAAATGGGTAGAGGTAAAAGCTACGACAAAGAACGACGCTCAGACAACTGCTAAATTCTTGTTTGAGAATGTATTCACAAGATACAGGCTACCTATAGAGCTAGTAAGTGATAGAGGCACTCACTTCCTGAACGAAGTGATTGAAAATCTACTCCAAGAATTCTTGGTAGTTCATAAGAAGTCTGCCCCCTACCACCCACAAGCTAATGGGCAGGCCGAAAGCACAAACAAGATTCTGTGCAATGTGTTGACCAAACTAGTGAATAATAAACGCTCTGTTTGGGACAAACAACTACACCATGCTGTTTGGGCATACCGAGTCGCCTACAAAACGGTACTCCAAGCCACCCCCTTTGAGATGGTATTTGGCCAAAATGCAGTGCTACCGTTGGACTTCTTAATACCTACACTGAAAGTAGCACAAGAGCATGAATGGACGGGTCATGAACTCTCTTCGAGACTTTTTGACCTTGAACGACTAGGGGAAATAAGACTGAGAGCGGCTGTAGGGATATATGCAGCCAAGAAGCGACAGAAGGCATACTTTGATGCCCACGTTAAGGATAAAGGTTTGAAGGCAGGCGACCTAGTACTAGTATACACTTTGAAACAACATGCAAGGAAGCTAGAAAAGAGAGGCTACGGACCTATGATCATAAATAGGATATCCACAAGTGGAGCAGTACAACTAGCCACTTTAGAGGGTGATGTTCTCCCGAGCTACATTAGCGGATGCAGAGTCAAGTTGTATCAGGAATCTCTCACAAAGGAAATGCTAAGTCGACTCAATACTGCTAAGAAACGCAAAGAAGAAGAAAAGTGAATTCGAGAAGAAGCCCAAGCAGAAGCTTTAGAGCGCATACGGAGAATGAAACTAAGAAGACAAGGCGGAGAGCAACCTAGGCCAGATGCATATGCAGATCAAGGATATCACGTTGCTATGTGTGAAGTTTCAGGTATCAGCTCTCATAGGATAATTGATCGACGTCCTTTTATAACCTTAGATATAGGACAAGGAAAGGGTGCAAGAACTGTAAGAGCCTTGATTGACTCAGGTGTAGCCACTAGTGCTGTTAAATTTTCTTACTGTCAAGAGTTGAAATTAACTGTCAATCCTATAGAAGCATACCTCATAGGATTGGGAGGTGTGGAAACCCATTGCATGGGCGAGGTGGATCTTCCCATCTCCATTCAAGACGAAGTGATGACAATCAAAGTATTAGTGTGTCAAGATGAAGACCTCACTGAGCCTCTTGTCTTGGGCCAGGACTGGATCTATGATCATGCAGTCAACCTAAACCTAAGAAGTGGACTTCTCCAGTTATGGGTAGATCATAGCCGAATTACAGTTGAATTGGAAAATGAGACACTCAAGGAACTAGGTAAATCACAAACTCCTGGTCCTTCCAGGGGCGCACATGAAGTTGACAATGCTATTCTTGTCAAAAATTGTATGATGCAGAAAGAGGCTTGTCTCAACAACGAAGTCAGGGAGAGGACAGAACTCCTTTCTTTTCCAAATGCCAGAAGGTCGCAGCAACCAAAGGCAGATCAAATACAAAAGAAGCAGAACACTACCTATACTGGAGGCCAAAAAAAGGAGCAAAGCAGATTGTTCCAGCCGTTGAAACAAGTCTGGAGGCGAAGAGGCGAACACTCTGCTCCAACCAGGCCAACCCCACGGCCAAAACCTCTTGTTAGTAATCAACAACACGACACTAATAAGAAGCCCTTCATTAATTCTTCTGCGAAAGTGACGTCAATTTGGGTACCCAAGAAGTCGATGAAGGCCAGCCCACAATCACGACAAATCTGGGTACCTAAGGCTTGCTTGCGGGCTCAAATAGCTACACCAAGGCCAAAACCAGTACAACATGTTTCACTCACCCGAACATCTGAAGCCCAATTTTACACATCATGCACGGTCACATCTTCTTCCATGAGCACAAGTAGAATCACTTGTAAATGGGTCCCTAAAAAGCCCCATTTTCAAGTAGATACCCCTATCACACTGTCCAGAGTCTCCACAAAATCAATATCAAAACCCATCCACCGCATTTGGCAACCTAAAACTTTTCATAAACCCCCAGACCCCAGTTGTAAATCCTTGTCCACCTACTAACTACGTCACTCTCACACTACATCATTCCGCTTAGTTCTTAGGCCTACCCAATACCTAACTTCACACACAAGCACCGAGCACTTACTAACCCCCTAATCTCTCCCGAACCTCATGTTAATGCTGTAATGGGGACAAAACGGTTCTCTTTTGTCCTTTACAATGTTAACACATGTTTCTATATTCTCACAGAATCAGGAGGCAAGAAGTAACATGGTAGATACGGCAGGAACTAGCTCTCAGGTAGGCACCAGCCCCCAAGTCGTGGACATTGAAAGTCTCCCAGTTGAGGAGGAATTGAAGGAATGCCCTGTGGCATTGAGGGCATTACACGCCATACCGGTTCAGAACCCTCCACAGGGGCACACAATGCCAGTCAGCAAAAACTCTCATTGGTTCAGTGATGTGGCAGGACCCCTAGGTGAAGGCACTTATATGTGGGAGGCCGAGATAGAATTCAATGGGCGCTGGGGCAGGTATCACTTTTTCACCAGGAAATTTGAGAGACTGCAAAATAATGAAGGATTGAATCCTATATGGAAGAAGGCAGGACTCTACGAGTACTTCAAATTCCAATTGCCAAAGCCCGATTTTCTAAGGTGCTCTTATTTGATTAGCACCCTCACTCCGAGCAAAGACAAAAAGGGATACAGCTCCTTTTTCCTCCCATCTCTCACAAGGGGCAATGAGCTCAAGCGTTTCATATTAACTATCAACTTGGTAAGGGAGGCTCTAGACATGAAGGGTATGCACATTCCTACGGAAAAAGAGACTATGGTCCCCGACAATATGAAGAACAGGAATCTGACAAAGTTAAAACACATGGTGGCAATGACGCCTACAATCGCTATTCATTTGCGAATGGTCATGCAACACTTTGCATTTCCCGCCCAAGAGAGGTTCACAATGCCACCTAAAAAGATATGGTTTAGTTTATACTTGGCTGATGCCTTTGATTTGACAATCAACATGCCCCACTGGATTATCGACCAAATCCACTTGGCTCATCAAAGGTGGTATAAAAAACAAAAGTCTGTATTGTACGGATGTTGTGCTCTGACCAGGATTGTGTATAGATGTCTCGCGTATGATGTACCAGTGCAAAGGGCACTCATTTGGACCAGGGTACAAGAGTTTCAGCGCCGATTATCCTCTGCAGGACCACCATCCAAGAAAATGAGAGGTGCCGTTCAGATGCCCTACGCATAAGCCCGCGGCGCGACATTGACTCCAGAGACCACTCCACGACTTCCAAGGCGGGTGCAACCCTTCA
The DNA here is from genome assembly GCA_020310875.1 of Ceratopteris richardii. Taxonomy (NCBI): domain Eukaryota; kingdom Viridiplantae; phylum Streptophyta; class Polypodiopsida; order Polypodiales; family Pteridaceae; genus Ceratopteris; species Ceratopteris richardii. The sequence continues at coordinate 121,198,911 of CM035433.1, read as the reverse complement.
CTATAAGATTACCAAGGCACAGCACTGACGGACCTAATCTGGTGTTCCCACCCGTACCAACCGACCTAGAGTTTCCTCACGGATTCACTTTAGAAGACCTAACTGATGAGGAGGTAGCCAGAATCATCGACGCTGTTAATGCAGAAGTTGAGGCAGAACAAGCTAGTGGGAAACAAACGGCTACAGACCAACCCCATACCAGACAACCAGATGTCGTCGATGTAGAGGGTGAAGAAGAAGGAGAACAAGAGGAGGAACACGAGGAGAATCAAATGAAGAAGAGCAGGAATATGATCAGGAAGCTCTACAGGTACTTGAAGGGGCCCCAGCTTATACGAAAGCATTGAAAAAGCTCTATGACACCATGAATAGAGTTCAAGAGCAACATAGACTGTCCCTAGCAGTAGGCAAGGCCCTTATGAATCAGATCCTTGAGGAGGAAGGCATCGAGGAGCAATACCGTGCCACTCTTGACATGATATCTGAGGCTTTAGGAGTACCTGAGACGGTGCATACCGCCCTTGCACAAGCACGAAGAACGGAGCGAAGATACGGCAGACGTCCCCCTCGAGCAGGAAAGTAGATGAATGTATTAGTATCAGAACCAGAAGGCACATCTACAACCACGGGCACCGCACACACTGTCCATGATACGGAGGAAACCCATGTATCAAGTGCACCTCCGTCACCCCCTTTGCCACCCCTGCCTCCAACTCCACCACATTCACCTCCCACTACCAGTGTAACCACTACTGTCAACGCCTCCGAGTCCACTACCCATACCGAAGCACTCCCCGCAAGAAATCGACCCAAGAAAATTCAAGGCCATTCCCTCAGAGAATATGAAAACTGTGTTAGAAACCCATGCCGACCTCCTGGAGGCTCATGCAGCGTTAGAACAAGAAAGGGATGATCTACTTAAGCAACTGGCAACTCAGCAGGAGTCACCTAGCAAAGTCACAACCGCAGTTGACACATCTGAAGAAGTCAAAAAACTCAAAGCAGAACTAGAAGAGTTACAGAGTAAAGTCATGCAATACGAGCGTCAACCTTCGCCTCTTGTCGAGCCCGAGCTTGAAGACCTTGTGCCAATTGAAATAGAGGAAACTTTCGAAGACCCATACGTTCCCATGCCAGCACCAGGGGGCAAGCAAACAGAAGAGGGTATGGACACCATCGAGATCGAGGCTCCTGAATGGATGTAGAGGTTGGAGAAAGTGGCCACAACCCATGATGAAAGAGTGGCAGTTCAGATAGCATCTATGTCACGATTGGAGGAGGTAGTTATAAAATCGGAGTACTTTCAAAACCTCTCCCATCATAGGTGGATCGGCACATCTGACGACCTGTATGTTCCCTTCTGTGTCTTAATGGCAGACTACAATGCAGAAATAAAGCAACACACCTCAAAGGAACCAACCTCCGCTACACAATTCGCACCGGACGACATCCCAGCAAGTGCCAAACAAGGCAATATACATCAACCAATGTGGAGGATTCGTATACTGGAAACCTACCCAGAAATGGTAAGAACATGGAATAACATGCCCTTGTACATCAAATACAATCCATGTTACTGCCCCGTAATAAAAAGGTCATGGCCGGAATACACAAAAACTGTGCTGACAACCAAAGGATGCGAGAAATGGCTCAATTATGTTTACTAAGCACCACCCAAAGGCCAACCTACCATAGGATATATGATCTCGACGATTCGGCATTGGGGGGTCAGGTTTAAAAATGTACCAGATGTCATGGCCCAAATGTGCCTTAAAATTTTTGAACTCATGTTGGTCACCTTCAGGACTTTCAAAAATGTCAAGGAACCCCATCTGTCAGCTCTTGGATTTAATGAAGGTAATCAGGACCTCGTCTACGACATGAGTGCAACACCATCTATTAATGTTGTATATGCATGGCACGCATGCATCAAGTATCTACCAGCCTGGTTCAAACAGACGTTTGAAGAAATGTTTGTCACGAGATTCTAGGAATATCATTCAGAGATATTCATTCCCAGACCATCACATTTATTGCAGTTGTTTGCAGTGGAACAAGCTCTTCATTCAAAAAAGTTACGTATACCACATCCAGAGGTTCCCGGGCCGGTAGATTGGGATGCTCTACTCACGGACTTGGTGTTGGCAGTAGCCTCGGTACACCAGGACGTACAAGACATGAAAGTCAAAGAAGGGAGTCAGAGCGAAGGGACAACACTAGCAAACAGGGCAGTCAAAGAAGATCTGGCCAATATTTTTTCAAGACATTAATGCAAATCAAAGGGATGGACATGCAGAGAGGAAGAGCAAGTAGGGAGCTCGAAGATATGTATGACAGATCACTAGAAGAAATCCCTACAACAACAGTGATTTTTATCACTAACAATCATTGTAAATATCATTTCACCTTTTTGTAGCTCCATTTTGTGCAAGCCAAGGAGTCCTTGAGCTTGAGGAGCCTTAGAAGTAGTTGCGTACCAATTTTCGTATTTTTTAGATCTCGTTTGAGCCCCCAAATAAGCCCTGGAACCTAATTTTTAACTAGGCCGGACACTAGGTCTGGACAGGACCAAAAGCTAGTCAAAAACTATAAAAAGGGCTAGAGAGCTCATTTTTGAGGTTAGATTGTAATTGAAACGAACTTGTAAGAGCATTTTGAAAGTAATCTAAAAGCTCCATTGATTCTCACTCTTTGTCTTGCCTTGTGTGCGCGTGTGTGTGTATGTGTGTGCATGCTTGTGTGCTTCTCACTCACGCACTTGTGCCGCCACTTGCTCGAGGTCTTCATACCATCCTCACGTCTTCCCGGATTGACATTAAAGGAGGTGCTACTCATCATTGAGCTACACCAAATTTTGGCGCCGTTGCCGGGGATCGAGCTTTGAGGACGAGCGTGTGATGGTAAGACGTAGAGTTGACGCGTTGGAGTTGTAGGTATTTTCTTCACGCTCATCGATTTTCTTTTACTTTCTTCACTATCATCATCACCATCATCATCATCACCATCTCCCACGTCCATCTCCATCATCGCGAAAATTTCAGTTTTTTGACTATATCCCCATCTCCACCTCATTTCACTTGTGAGAGAGAGCGAGAGAGCGAATTTGCATGTGCTATTTTTTGCATGTTTTGTGAGCATTCTGCAGGTACAGGCCGCATCATCATCCCCAGCACCCTACGCAGGTACGGAAATCTGAGTAACTGTCTGTGTGTCGCCGAGCTCTGTCAATCGCGACCGACAGAAAAATTGCTCTAATTGCTAAACAAAGTGCATATCCATGACCTACAGGCCTAGAGCTTCCCAAAAATGTGTTTAGTTTTTTGAAATTCCATAGATTTTTGTCAATCGCGACCGACAAACCACGACGGACAGACCTGTCAATCGCGATCAACACGTCAATCGCGATCGACAGGGTCAACGACCGATTGACCACGACCGACTGACCATACGCGTGACACGTGTCAATCGCGATCGAGTCATCAATCGCGACCGACTCATCAATCGCGACCGACACAGTCAACGACTGTTTGACCACGACGGACAGACCACGACGGCTCTGTCAATCGCGACCGACACAGTCAACGACTGTTTGACCACGATCGACAGACCCTCGCGACCGACCTGTCAATCGCGATCGACTCATCAATCGCGATCGACAGAGTCAACGACGCTTTGACCACGATTGATTGACCACGACGGATCTGTCAATCGCGATCGACACGTCGATCGCGACTGACCTGTCAATCGCGACCGACAGACTTTGCGAACGCGTTAGAAGGGCAAATTAGGTCAAATTTTCAAGGCAAAATCATTGGTCTAAATTTTGATTGAGTGCGGGACAAACACTAGGGGGTAGTATTGCATCGCGAGGCCGTGCCACAAGCTACTCGAGTATTCCTGTTTGACTGTTAGCTTGTATTGAATTCTGATTTAACTCCCTAAACCCTGAACAGTCCTAACTTTTTCATACGAAATCCAGTTTTTGAGCTCTTGGGCTTGTTGGAAAGCTCGTGGCATATACTACACGCCCTCAACTGTTTTTTATAAAGATAATGCGTTGATTTTCAGAGAGGGTATTTTGAAGTTGACCATACCCAGGGGGATCAAAGTCAGGGGTCTTTAGACTTATTTTCCTAAAAGTCACAATGCAAATGTGTGTTTGTGTCACATGAATGAAAGTGGTTGGTTTTGTCCTTTGAATCTAAGCATTGAGCTAACCGTGGATCTTTTATAGGTCCATTGAGAGCAACTGAGAGCGTACAAAGCAAGGTTTCTTTGCAAGCTTGAGAACCGGGTTCTTGAGCACCATAAAGCAAGGGATCAACAAGTAAGGTTGGATTATTCTCAACTCCCTCTGTCATTTCCTAGCTCAAGCTAAGAACGAGTAGAGATAGGAGTAAGCCAGGGCGACGATAGGCAGTTATCAAGTTGAAGACTACCTAAAAACTCAAGCTCAAGTTAAAAACATAATCTCTGTACTGTCGATAACCTAAAGGAAAAGAACCTAACGTGGAACAATCAACCTAAAGTACGAAGAACATTCAAGTGTTCCTGACGACGTGATATCAGACAAGACCATAAACACAATAATTAACTAAAAAGAATCAAGTGACTGGTACCAATTGATTGGCAACGAGGTTGTACTCTGGAAAAAATTGGGATAATCAGTTGGGCATATGAACCTTAGATCAGGACGACATCTAGCAAGAGAGAGACAAAGCCTTAGGTCTTCAGAGGCTAGTGTCAATCACACTGCAAGGTCTTGGGCCCAGCAGTTGAGCCACCGCTCAAACTACCCTAGCTCTGAGACCAGTGAGTCAGAAATGTCCCAAGGCATGGACAGACCTACGGGAAGTTCAGGTGTGCCTTACTTGTACAGGGTAGAAGGCCCTTACAAAACACAGTTGGAATACCTTAGGACCAACCGATTAGGTGCTAGCATCTATGAGGACGGCCTAGGAAGATCTGTGGTCCAGATTAAAAACCCTGACCAATCCATAGGACTAGAGCACCCAGCTGTCAAGTTTGAAAACGGTGCATACCTGGACAAGGAAGGAACCATATACGTAGTCACCAGTCATCCAGATAGGACAGATGAATTTGGAAATGTAATTTCAGAAGCGGACTTAGGTGACCTGGAGCAAGGGAACATGGATGCGGAACCTAGAACCCCTCGAGGTAAATCAGTTCTCACTAGGATTATCACGCCTGAATGGGTCCCCCAAGACAATAAGAGCATAGAGTTGCTCCTCAATCGAGAAACTGATGAAGCCTTTTGGAGGTATAAGTCTAATCAGCCAACAGACATAGGAAATATCATGATCTATGAGTTTAAGGATCCGGATAGCCCAGGCAGAGTGACCTACTTAGATCATGCTTCAGAACAGATCTTCGTGGTGACAGAAAATGATAGGCATGCCTACACTTGGAAGGGTGAATTCATTTTCCCCCAACCAAGATCAAATGTAACCTATGGTCACCCTGGGGCTGGAACTTCCCAAGCTCATGGTACGCAAAGAGACAGAAGTAGAGATAGACCAGAAGTAAGTTTTGCCAACCCAGTGGGCAGAGAAAGAACGAGAACAGAGACGAATAGGGTAGAACCTGAGATGCATAGAGCCCACAGGAACCAAAGAAATGTAGATGGATACCCTCTGCCGAGACCTAGAGAGCACACAAGAACTTTGAGACCCACCCAGCTAGTTAAGTCCATGAAGAATTACTTTGACGGCACAGGAGATCCCTATGATCATGTGGCGGAGTTCAAGCAAGTCTTGAGAGCTGAACAAGTTGAGGATCTATTCACGCAGTACAATGCCTTCGGTCTAACCCTGAGGAATACGGCACTTACATGGTTTCAGCCATTAGATGAGCGCCAGTTCAGGAGCATAGACCAACTCCTAGAAGCATTTATTATTGAGTTCTCCAAGAGTGGCATAAGGCACAACACCTCCTCACTGATTCACAGCTTCAAACAAACCCCTCAAGAGACTGTGAGACTTGCAGGAAGAAGATTTAGACAATATCTTGAAAGGTGCCCTATTTCGGAGCTACCCACATCTGCTAAACAAGTAGCCTTATTCCTTGACGGATTGTTGAGTCCAAAATTGAGATCCTATGTGTATCTGAAAGACCCTAGGACTATAGAAGAGTGTGTACGAATGTGCATCGACATTGAAGATAACCTAGGAGAAGAACTAGAGCTTTCCAAAATCTACAAAGATTCAGATGGTGCATCTAGTCACTCTCCCACACAATCCACATCAATTGAGGAACTCGCAGAGAAAGTGGCCCAGAAATTAGGAGTAACTAGCAAACAAATTCCAAGGTTTGCTCCTATAAAAAGGTGCTATACATGCGGTGGTGACCATATGGCAAACGTCTGTCCCATTATGGCTCAACCCCAAGTAAACCCTAGTAGCCAGTACTGCACCATAGAACGGAGATACACCAATCACACCGCACAAGATTGCCCATACAACAAGCAGGCGGTTAGGCAACCCTACCCGCAGCCCTACCAACAAGGCAGATACCAAAACCAAAATCCACCACCACAATATGCTAGACCCCAACAAACCTACCAACCACAATATCAGGCCCAACAGAGACCCCAACCGGTGCTGGCTCAACAGCCTCCAAACCCCGCTAACGTGATTCCAGTAAAGTATACTGTTGCAGAAGAAAACCTGAATAGGGCCATTGTACCAGTAACCCCATTGATCTCAGAAAGTGACCCAAGTGACCATAGCTTTGATTCTACGCATGTCGATAGTCCCCAGGCTTACTACATGCAGTCTCCAGAACATGGTGAGTCTTACTATAGTGAAGAACCAAGTGAACCTAGTTGGGAGTCAGATTACACGAACGTCATGTATGCAAACCCCAACCCTAGGCCTCAACCTAGGCAGGTACGACCACCCTTTCCTAGAGGACCATGCTACCGGTGTCAGGGGGATCACTTCATTCGTGATTGTCCCTTACCTTCACCTACACAACCCCAGTCAGTGACTATCCAAGGTTTCTGCCAAGATTGTGGAAAAGAGCATCTCTTACGAGATTGCCCAAAGAACCCCAATAGCATGCCAAAAATCACCCCTATCAACGTTGTTGGGTTAGTGGTAGACTCCTCAGGAAGTGTCACTTCCACTGCACCAGTACAGGTAGTCACTAGGGCTCAGGCATTGCAGCAAAACCAAGGGGTAGGCCAGGAAAAGAGCCCAGATGCTAGCGATACTGAGAGCCAAAATAAAAAGAGAACAAGAGCTTGGAGAGATAGCCGCGAACGCATGAAAAGGCAATGGGCAAAGAAGATGAGTGAACTTGAGGAAAGTCTACGAGAAACCAAGGCTAAAATCATAGAGATCACATCTCAACCGCACTCTCACACATTCCCACCGCTACCATCCCCATCACCCTCCATCCCTTCACCCTCGAAGACACCCTACGTAACCCACCCACCACCCCAAACAGGATCAGTATTAGCTGATCCCACTCCCGAAGACATAGACATGATGCTTAAAGCATATCAGGCCAGAATCCAAGAAGGGCCAAACGTCACGGATCATGACAAGTGCTATCCTAGAGCTGACCTAGAGATAGAAAGAACCAAACTATGCGCGAAAATGGTCGCATTGGCTCAGACTATGTTTGAAGCCAGTCGCCTTTTCAATTACTCGGGCTCAGCCAAGACGCAATTACACTTGGATGGATTCCTAGAAAAGTTAGAGAGGATAATTGCAAGATCTGACAAGGAAGAAAAAAATCAGGAGAAAGGAAAAGCAAGCAAAAACCTGAGCCATTCCCCATCGGAAGTTTATGCAGCCAATTCCACTAAACCAGACAACTTCCCCTCCTTAGAAAGAATAGAAAGGCTAATTGCACAATCAGAAAAGGAACCTGTCCCTCAAAGAAAGGAAAGGGCGAGAGAACAGATAAGCAAGCCTCCTCAAGAAGCTTATCTCCCCCCCCAAAAGTCACAGGAGCCTCCCTCGAAAGCTTACGTACCTCCACAGGTAACCCACATTCCTTCCCAGAGAGTGTATGAGCCTGCTCGGAAGAGTAATAGAATAAGCAATCCTCCCCAAGAAGCTTGTGCTCCAGCCATTTATGAGAGCAAGGAGAGAGCCAACGGAAGAATAAGCCCTCCTTCCCAGGTTGCTTATGTGCCCAATTCTACGGAGCCGGACACTTCTTCTTCTATGAATCGGTTTGCACCAGACTTCCTACGGGAGATTCAAGAAGACAAATGGGAAAACGAAAGTGAGGTCGCCCCTCCTTTTGAACTTGTGGACGATGCACACGACCAATTCCCACAAGACATCCCATCCATCTACGGGGAACATGAGAGTACTCAATCTCACGAGAGATTGGACTTTGAATCTAATTCCATACAAGAGTTACCCCACTTCACAGGCCCATGGGAAGCAAAATCCACGTGTATGAGAGCACCCATAGTCATGGTAAGGAACGACGACTCAGTCATACCAAGGAACACGGAGGTAGTAACGAACACCAAGGTGCAGCGCAATCTCACTCTGAAAGAACTGCCTGAGGATAGACCAAACGCGGGGAAATATGCAGCCAGTCGAGTAACTGAAGTTGCAAAACCTCATTCCCGGGTAGGATCCCATAGGACAGTGCCAGAAATTCCCTTGGATAAGATAGGAGATATGTGCGAAGGTGAAGAAGGGAACACCTATCTTCCCATTACCTACCAGGACTACACCACAAAGGCAATTTTGGACTCAGGTGCAGGAGTTGCAATTGCCACTACCTCCTTATGGAAGCGTTGGGGCAAGCCAGCACTCAGGCCAACGAGAATGAAATTGCAAATGGCAGATGGTCACATAGAGAGACCCCTAGGATTGCTAGAAGGAATAACTCTCACCACTTGTGGTGTCGAGTTTGAACATACCTTTGCCATATGTGACTTCAGCAAAAATCATGCCTATGAGATGATTTTGGGAAGACCATTCATGCGACAGTTGCAAGTGGTACAGGATTGGGGGACCAATTCTTTGTACCTGCAGCACTTAGGTGTTACAACCAAAGTCAATCTCAAGGATTATTCTCATAGAGATGTCCCTCCTATCCAATGGAATCCCATCCATAGAACCAAAGATGATACAGAATCGGTGCATTCCATAGGGTCTGGATCCTCATGGATGCATGAAGATACTCACTTATGGATGTGCAAGGTAGCAGTAGAAGAAGAGAAGAGAGAAAAGGCCAGAGAAATAGGTGCAAACGAAACCCATAGACCCATTCAAGACCCAGCCTATGCACCTGTAGTTTTTCCAGACGAGGAATTTGAACCCCATGCCTGGGCAGAAATTTTAGCAACAATGGACGTAGCCATCAATGAAGAACAATGGACACCTCACTGTGATGAGGATGGCTATGATATTTCAGTCTTCTCCATAGAGCCAATCATGGGAGAGGCAGTTTTAGAAGAATGCGAACCTAGCCCTGATGCATTTGAGGATGCAAGTGACTCCGATCTAGAGTCAATCATTATGGACCCTCCATTTGCATCAGATGAAGAATACTTCCATGAAGTAGAATTTCAACCTCAGAAGCATGGAGAGGTTACAAATGATGTAAGATTAGCAACACATATGACCTCGAAGGAAGAAGGAAAGAAACGAAGAAAGAAAGAAGTTTTACCAGAGGAGGAAGAATCTTTGTTTGAGGTCCCAGAAAATTTTAAGAAGTACGAGATAGATGACAGGAGAGTCATGATAAGAATGCCTAAACGAGAGGCACAATCAGGAGAGGCCTATGATAACAAAGAAACCACCAAGAAAATAGTAGTGGCCATAGAAGAAGGAGAGGAGCGATGCACGTATATAGGCCATGACCTGACAGAAGAAGAAGAGTACGAATTGATTACCTTGCTAAGAGAATACAGAGATGTATTCGCTTGGAGTTACAAGGATTTGAAAGGTGTTGACCCTGACATATGCTCACACACCATCCCCATGACCTCAGATGCCAAACCCTCTAAGCAAAAGCCTTATACATATAACGATAACTATGCTGCTAAGATCAAGGAAGAGATAGATAGACTGCTCGAAGCCGGATTTATCTATGAAATTGAGCACACTGAATGGGTATCCCCCATCGTAGTGGTGCCCAAGAAGAATGGCAAGCTGCGTGTGTGCATTAACTTGAAGAAGGTTAATGCAGCCACAATCCGAGATAACTATCCGCTTCCCATCACAGAACATCTCTTAGAAAGAGTGGCAGGCAAGGAAGTGTACAGTTTCCTTGATGGATTCTCGGGCTACAATCAAGTAGCCATAGCTCCAGAGGATCAGCATAAGACAGCCTTTGCCACAGAATGGGGCATTTTTGCTTTTAGAGTAATGCCATTTGGGCTTACCAATGCACCAGCTACCTTCCAGAGGCTGATGTGCCATGTGTTTAAGGAGTTCCTGAGGAAGAGTTTAGAAGTCTATGTTGATGATCTTTGTGCTCATTCCAATGTTAGACAAACCCATATTCCTGAACTCAGACAAATCTTTGACAAATGTAGAGAATACCAAGTCTGCCTGAACCCAGAAAAGTGCGTTTTTATGGTCAGGCAAGGCAAGATTCTAGGACACATAGTGTCAAAGAATGGCATATCTACTGACGAAGAGAAAGTGAGAGCCATAGCAGAGCTACCTAGGCCAAAGAATGTCAAGGAAGTACAAGCTTTCATGGGGCATTGTGGTTATTATCGACGCTTTATACACATGTATGCTGTCATTGCAAAGCCCATGTACGGACTTCTGACAAACTTTGAGTGGACAGATGAATGTGAGAATTCCTTCCAAGAGCTTAAACGAAGATTATGTTCAGCACCAATCTTGACCACACCAGATTGGAATAAGCCATTCCATGTTCATGTGGATGCATCCAATTATGCCATTGGATGTGTGCTTGCACAACCTACTGGTGAAGGTAATAGGGATCTTCCAATTGCCTATGCCAGTAGACAATTGAATGCGGCTGAACGGAATTACACCACTACAAAGCGCGAAGGATTAGGCATGGTATATGCAGTTAAGAAATTTAGACACTATTTGCTTGCAAATAAGTTTAAATTTTTTACTGATAATCAGGCATTGTTATATCTTGTAAACAAGCCATGCAATACAGGAAGATTAGTGAGATGGTTTCTCTTGCTAATGGAATACGATTTTGAGGTTGTGGTAAGGAAAGGTAGGACTCATTTGAGAGCCGATCATCTCTCTAGGCTCACATCGGGAGAAGCCCCACAAGGAGTGTCAGATGACCTTCCTGATGCTTACTTGTTTAATTTGGAAGTGGTGCCGCAGTGGGCCAAGCCAATAGTACCAGTATTGACCTACGGGCCTAACCATCCAGTGGTAAACACACGGAATAGAGAGGTTGTAAAAGCCCAAAAGTACCACATCATGGCAGGAAGCATGTACAAGCACACAGATCAAGGGATCTTGGCGTGTTGCGTAGAAGAGGATGAGTACGCTAAATGGTTGCAATTAGCACATGTAGGTGCGTTAGAGCAACACCATTCCAAACAACGAACGTTGCAGACTCTAAAGAGATTCGGAGTGCATTGGCCAACTATGGAAGTGGATGTCCAAAAGTTGTGCAAGGAATGCCCAATCTGTTGCACTAAACCACCAGTGGAACATGCCACTCTTTATCAAGTATCCATTGTGCCAGATTGGAGTGAACCTCTAGTATCATTCTTGAGAACAAACACATTCCCTCCAGACATGACTCTAGCTAGGAAAAGGAGTTTAGAACAAGAAGCCCAGGATTACTCACTCATCGGTAATAATCTATATAAGCGCGGTAAAGATGGTTACCTGAGACTGTGTGTCCATGAAAGTGAGTATCTTAAGATCTTAGAAACTGCTCACCAAGGTGTAGCAGGAGGACACTTTGGACCAGATCGGGTGATCAAAGCGATACTATTTGCGGGCTTCTGGTGGCCTACCCTTCACATGGATGCACATACCTATGTGAAACGGTGTGATGTCTGTCAGAGGACTCAGTATCCTATACGCAAGGATGAGATGCCACTGAAACCTATGATGGGTGGACGTGCATTCTCTAAGTGGGGAATAGACTTCGTAGGTCCTATTAATCCCCCAGCTAAGGGTTCTCATGCGGAATACATCATTGTGGCAACAGATTATCTCACCAAGTGGGTAGAGTAAAAGCTACAACCAAGAACGATGCTCAAACAACTGCCAAATTCTTGTTTGAGAATGTATTCATGAGATATGGGCTACCTATAGAGCTTGTAAGCGATAGAGGCACTCATTTCTTGAACGAAGTGATTGAAAATCTGCTCCAAGAATTCTTGGTAATACACAAGAAGTCTGCCCCTTATCACCCTCAAGCTAATGGACAAGCTGAGAGCACTAATAAGATTTTATGCAATGTACTGACGAAACTAGTGAACACTAAACGCTCTGATTGGGACAAACAGCTACACCATGCTGTTTGGGCATACCGAGTTGCCTATAAAACGGTACTCCAAGCCACCCCCTTCCAGATGGTTTTCGGCCAAAACGCTGTGCTACCCTTGGACTTCCTGATCCCCACATTGAGAGTAGCACAAGAGCACGAATGGACAGGTCATGAGCTCTCCTCTAGGATCTTTGACCTTGAACGATTAGGAGAAACAAGACTGAGAGCCGCTGCAGGGATATATGCAGCCAAGAAGAGACAGAAGGCATACTTTGATGCCCACGTGAAGGATAAAGGCTTGAAAACGGGAGATCTAGTCTTAGTCTATACACTGAAACAACACGCAAGGAAGCTAGAAAAGAGAGGCTACGGACCTATGATCATCAATAGGATCTCCACAAGTGGAGCAGTACAATTGGCCACATTAGAGGGTGATGTTCTCCCTAACTATATTAGCGGATGCAGAGTCAAGTTGTACCAGGAACCCCTCACGGAGGAAATGCTCAGCCGACTCAACACTGCTAAGAAACGCAAAGAGGAAGAAAAGAGAATTAGAGAAGAAGCTCAAGCAGAGGCTTTAGAACGCATCAGAAGGATGAAATTACGAAGGCAAGGTAGAGATCAGCCTGGAGCGAATGACTATGCAGACCAAGGATTTCCCATAGCCATGTGTGAAGTTGCAGGAACAAGCTCGAATAGAATAATTGATAGACGTCCTTTCATAACCATAGACATAGGACAAGGAAAGAGTACAAGGACCGTAAGAGCCTTGATTGACTCAGGTGCTGCCACTAGCGCTGTTAAGTTGTCTTACTGTCAAGAGTTACAGTTAACTGTCCATCCTGTGGAAGCATACCTCATAGGATTGGGAGGCGTGGAAACCCCTTGCATGGGCGAGGTGGAACTTCCCCTCTACATTCACGAGGAGGCAATGACCGTTAAAGTACTAGTGTGTCAAGATGAGGATCTCACTGAACCTCTCGTCTTGGGTCAGGATTGGATCTATGACCAAGCAGTCAATCTAAACCTAAGAAGTGGACTTCTCCAGGTTTGGGTCAATCATAGTCGAGTTACAGTAGAATTAGACAATGGAGCACTCAAGGAACTAGGAAAGGCACAGACTCCTGGTCCTTCCAGGGGTACACATGAAGATGACCATGCTGTTCTTATCCAAAACTATGTGTTGCAGAGGAATGATATTTGCAAAAAAGGAGTCAGGAATGCAACGGAACTCCCTTCTTTTCCAAAGGCTAGAAGGAGGCAGCAACCCAAGGTGGATCAAAGGCAGAAGAAGCAGGGTACTACCTATGTCCGAGATCAAAGGTACCTGCGCAGCAGAATGGCCCAGAAAATAAACCAGGTATGGGTGCGGAAAGGCGAACAACCGGTTGCACCACCGTCAACTACAGGGGCAAAGCCTCTTATTAGTGACCAACAACGCAACGCTAATAAGAAGTCTTTCAGAAATTCTTGTGCTAAAGTAAAATCTATTTGGGTGCCCAAGAAGTCGATGAAGGCAAGCCCACAATCAAGACAAATTTGGGTGCCTAAGGCTTGCTTGATGGCACAAGTAGCTACGCTGAGGCCACAACTTAAACAGCATAACGCAGCGACGCATACTGCCAGATTTCACTCGTTCTCGACACTCATGTACACACCAAAACCCAAGAGCGTACATGTAATCAATTGTAAATGGGTCCCAAAAAGGCCTCATTTTCAAACCACGACACCGAGAAGGCTCTGTAGAGACTCTACGAAACCGAAGGCAAAGCCCACTCACTGCATTTGGCAGCCTAGGGCTTGTAATAAACCCCCCGACCCCAATTTGTAAATCCATACCCACTTACTAACTGCAGTAGTCTCCGAGGACAACACAAGCACTAAATACACACACTGTCTTCATGAACTTACTAACCACTAACTCATCATCCACCTCATGTTAATGTTGTAACGGGGACAACAACGGATTTATTCTGTCCATTACGATGTTAACACTTGGTTCTATATTCTCACAGAACCAACCAGCGAACAGGGCCATGGCAGAAGCAGGTACTAGTTCTCAAGCCGGATCTGGTGCCCAGATTGTGGACATAGAAACACTTCTCCTTGAGCCACGTCTCACCGCAAGACCGCAAGAGCTTCAAGCAGTGCATGTGCTCCCCATTCATGATCCTCCTCAAGGGCACACTTCTCAAGTAGGTAAGCATGCGCATTGGTTCAGTGATGTTGCTGGACCACTGGGCGATGGGACCTATTTCTGGGAAGCAGAATTGGAGTTCAATGGCAAATGGGGTCGATACCACTTTTTCGCACGCGAGTTTGAAAGCTATCAAAATGCCGAAGTCATGTGTAGCTCAAGCGTAAGCACCACCTCCTTTACTTGTCAATCCGCGGAGACGTGAGGACCGGTATGAAGACCACGAGCACGTGAAGGCACAAGTGCGTGAGTGAAAGCACACAAACATGCACACACATACACACACACGTGCACAAAGTAAGATCAAAGAGAGGAACAATGGAAGGATTTTGATTACAAAAAGAAATCTATTACAAAACTGAAATCTACAAGAAGCTAACCTCAAAAATGAGCTCTCTAGCTCTTTTTATAGTTTTTTGACTAGTTTTGGCCCTGTCCAGACCTAGTGTCCGGCCTAGTTAAAAATTAGGTTCCAGGGCTTATTTGAGGGCTCAAACGGAGTCTAAAAATTATGAAATTTGGTACGATGGTACTTCTAATGCTCCTCAAGCTCGAGGACTCCTCGGCTTGCACAAAATGGAGCTACCAAAATAGAAAATGGTATTTACAATGATTTTAGTGATGGAAATCACTATTTTTGTAGGGGATTCTTATGAAAAGTTGACAGTTACTTCATGGAGCTCCCTACGTGCTCCTTCTTCTTGTGTGTTTCCACCTTTCTGATGTGCTTCCATGCTTGTGCTTGACTTTGAGTTCCAACACTCCCCCCCTCTCGAGTCTGTCGTCCCTGACAGACCCTTGTTGTAGTGGTTGTTCCATGTAGTGCTTTGAGGGGTAGTAGCCATTCTGTATGAACGAGAGCCGTCTATCTTCCAAATTTGATAGTGTTGGTTGTCCGGTTCTTCATATGTCACTGCAAGCCTTTACAAGTTGTCGTCCCTTGGTATGTGCTTCTTTCATGAATTGCAGCATGAATGCGTCGTTGTGAGCTCTCAAAAATCGTGAGTTGCTCAAAAGAGGTTGTCAAGATCGAGTTAGAGCAACTACTAGCTTCGAATTGCTTCCTAGGTATGGATGTTGTTCCCAACCGCTAGCTCTTCCAAAGATGATGTTGAGAGCAGTCATGCCAACTACTCATAACCCATAATGAATGATGGGTAAGTGTGTTCGTGCCTGGGTTGAAAAAAGTATGTGCCTTGTGCACGGCCTTGTAATGTAGCCCTACGCATGCTTACTTGGAAAATGCATTGGAAGAAGTATGGTGCAAAAATTGCAGTTCTTGAGCTAAGTGCTCAAGGGTATGCTGACAAAGAGGTTTCCTAAACTATCATGGTTATGCTGTTTCCAGAGTAAAGATACTTACCATGGAGAAGGTTGATGGATGCTTTGTCTCTTCGTGTTGTACTCTCGGCCTTTGGGATGGAACCTTGTTGATGAATGTCCATGTTGATTGTCCACTGATGAGATCTTTTGAGTGGTGAATCCCCTTTCCTCTTTTCAAAGCAACATTTGTCACTAACAATGTGCATTTCTGAGCTTGGGCTCATGCACGTTCACTTCCCTATATTGACACTCAGAGGAATATTGGACACGTGCCGGTTTCTAAGAGATTACCATGCTGATTGACATAGACCATTCACCAGTGCTACTGTTCCATACTGGTTCAGGAAATATTGAGAATTGAATTGCTTTATATTCTTTGGCAAGCAACATCGGGTAACTACACCAAGCTGAGTTTCACATATTCTCTTTAGCTTCCCATATACAGGAGTCTTCTCCTCCAGAACTACCTTTTGCAGATATCTCCTTGGCTGCTCTGGTACATACAGTAGTTAAGCATCACTCAAGTTGTGGACCTTCAAGCTCTTCACTCCCACCATAGTAAGAGGAAACCTTAGTTGTGGATGCCCTGCTCATGCTAAGTTCTTGACATTTATGAGATAAGGCAGCAATTGAATCATCTGCAAGCCAAGACACACTTCTATCCAAACTGATAAATGCCCAGTAATCGATGGTTCAATCTTCAACTAAGCATGACTCATTCATGTTCCATGAGCGAAACCTGGGAACAAGTTCTTCCTCGTTTTTTTTTTTTTTTTTTTTTTTTTTTGGGAAAAATTATCACAAAACAAGAACACAAAAGTTAGTATCAGTAGAAAAAATTTGACATATGTCAATGTGCTCTTGTGCTTAGGATTCTCAAGTGTGTCTATGCACGACCATGTAATGTGGCCCTATGATGATGCATACTTGGGAAATGCATGACCTGAATGGTGCATAAGACAGGGTTGTGCAAAGGGCACATGGTTGTCGCTCGTCGAGGTTTTCAATGTTATTTGCAGATATTGATGCCATCTTTGTTGGAGGTATCCATTGTATCTCGAGAGGACAACTGATCATTCCTCCTTGTAGGGATCCATTTGAGAACAGTCTGCAACTGGGTAGAGATCACCTTTGCCCACTTCGTGTTTGAATGATCTCCTGAGGGTTTGATCCATCGTGGCTGGCTCTTTATTTTGGTGGATGCTATCAGTGCTTTCGTCTTCCAAACCCATATCCTTGCAGAAGAGGTTCTTTGATCTTTATTGGAGCTCTGTGCTTGATTCAGTTCTTTACCTCGCCTTGGTGTCTTTGTTGTGCAGGTTGTTGCCTTGAAATTCCCCCTTGGATTTTGTCTGAGCTTAGGCTTGATTGCTTGGGGTCCTTGGATTGGAAGTGGTCTTTCTTGAGGATAAGTCATGGTAGGCCTAGACCATAGATTTTGAAGTCTAGTGTGAGGGGACTGATTTTGTGCCAGGGCTTTCTTTGGTACCCATATCATAGTGCGATTTGGTTGGGCTCTAAGTAATTTCTTGGCCACCCAAATTTGCTTGACATTACCAAGAAAATGTGATTTCTGTTTCTTGATGTAAGGGTCTTTTGGGCCTTCTATGTGAGTTTTTTGAGAAAACTCATCCTTACATGGGGAGTGCAACAAGGGTTGATCTTCTATACCTACATCAGACTTATGCAAGGGATCAATGGGCTGTGTGGTTTGAGATTGATCTAGAGATTCATCGAGACATTTATCCTTATTACACATAGAATCCCTAGGTGTACAAATGGGTGATGGATTGTCATGATTCACCCTAGAGTCGACCTCCTTTTCCACATCAGTGATACACAACAGTGGTTGATCATCTCCTTCTTGACCATCTGAGTGCAGATCATCCCTACTTATGGCTTCATGAGGGGAATCCAAATTTACAGGAAGAGAGGGTCCTTCCACATCCCCCAAACACTTGGAGTCCTCCATATCTCCATTCTCTAAGGTTTCCTGTGATTTACTCAAAGAAGGATCAGATTCAAAAACATGAGTAGAAAGAAAAATTTTCTCATTAAAAGCAAGCTCTGTGAAAAGATGCTTTTGCCCCCAATCATCATAAGGTGGATAGTCATTAGGATTTTCCATAGACACATATGTAGAAGCATGGATGATAGGTGGAGAAGGCACCTCAAATTCTTGATGATTTTGTTTAATGAACCTTTGCGTGCCAATGATCAAGCCTTCATCTATACAATCCATGACAAAGAATGTTTCCGAAAATTGCATATCACCCACCATAACAGGCAACACAACTTGACCCATGCATTCATAATGTTCATCATCCATGAGGATAGAAGAATGAGTTGTTGGTTGTATGTTCTCAAAAAGAATGGTCAAGAAGTCAATATGAATCAAATTCCACTCACAATGAGGATTGATATATGCACTTAACCTTCTACATTCATATCCTATTCTTATATCCACCAACATATTGTGATATTCTCTTGTTGCAAATATGGATCCGACCCCCCTAGAAATTTCCCCCGTTTCCTCGATTCCTTGCAATTTTTCTCTAAATGTTTCATCTTGATGTGATATTATCTCATGTATTTCATGTTTATCGCCCTCCGTTTTTTCGATCTTAGCCCCTTTTCTTCTATCTTTTGCTTTTTTCTTTCCCATAACACAATTTTCTCCCCCTTTGTATTGCTCAAAAATCCTTGGGAGCCCCCCTGGTTTCCTAGTCCCACTTGAGGGTCAACTTCAAATTATCCTATCTCAAAATCAACGCATTATTCTTGAAAAAAACAGTTGAGATCGTGTAGGATTTGAAACGAGCTTTCCAACAAGCTATAGAGCTCAAAAAATGGACTTTGGATGAGAAAGTTATGTCAAATCAGGCTCCTGGGGGTCAAAACAGGCAAACAGGACCTTTGGAGAAAATCGCGATTTTGTGAACTTTCTGAAAATCGCGATGCTGTGCAGTCAAAAAAATCGCGATGTTGAGCACAAAATCGTGTTTTTGAAAATCGCGATTTTGAGCAGAAAATCGTGATTTGAAAATCGCGATGTTGATCACAAAATCGTGTTTCAGAGAATCGCGATGTTGATCACAAAATCGTGTTTCAGAGAATCGCGATGTTGATCACAAAATCGTGTTGCTGAAAATCGCGATGTTGATCACAAAATCGTGTTTCAGAGAATCGCGATGTTGATCACAAAATCGTGTTTCAGAGAATCGCGATGTTGATCACAAAATCGTGTTTCAGAGAATCGCGATGTTGATCACAAAATCGTGTTTCAGAGAATCGCGATGTTGATCACATAATCGTGTTTCTGAAAATCGCGATTTTGACTCAGAGAATCGTGATTCACAAAATCGTGTTTTTGACTAAAAATCGTGTTTTCTCAGAATCGTGTTTTTGACATGAAAATCGCGATTTTGAGCAGAAAATCGTGAATTGAAAATCGCGATTTTGAGCAAAAATTCGTGTTTTCTCAAAATCGTGTTTTTGACTTGAAAATCGCGATTTTGTCCCACAGAATCGTGTTTTTCTCAAAATCGTATTTTTGGCTGAAAATCGTGATTTGTGAGAATCGCGATTTTGAGCAGAAAGTCGTGTTTTTCACAAAATCGTGTTTTTGCTGAAAATCGTGATTGGTGAGAATCGCGATTTTGAGCAGAAAGTCGTGTTTTTTGAAAATCGTATTTTTCACATGAAAATCACGATGTTGAGCACAAAATCGTGTTTTTGAAAATCGCGATTTTGAGCAAAAAATCGTGTTTTCACAGAATCGCCTTTTTCACAAAATCGTGTTTTTGCTGAAAATCGTGATTGGTGAGAATCGCGATTTTGAGCAGAGAATCGTTTTTTTTTTTTTTTTTTTTTTGAGAAAAACACAGAATCGCGATTTTTTCAACCAACTTTTAGGCGGGAAAACTGAAAATCGTGATTTTTCAAAAAATTTTGAATTTTCACAGAATCGCGATTTTCATCACAGAATCGCGTTTTTTGGCGGGAAATTCAAATTTCTGAGCGCCGGCTATGGCGAGCTCCGTATGAGCAGAAAATCAAGAAAAAAACACAGCGCTTGCTCTCCCTTGCACCTCCTAACTCCTTCCCACACAATAATGCATGAAAAATGGTATGAAAATGGTAAAAATGCACTAAAAAACAAGAATTTTCTATGAAGAAGAAGATGGAAGAAGGTGGAGATGATGATGATGATGAAGATGAAGAGGAAAAAACAGAAAATGAACTGAAATGATAGTTTTTTTACCTTCCAACGTCGCAAATCTACGATCTTACCATCACAACGCTCGTCCTCGAAGCTCTCTCCCCGGCAACGGCGCCAAAATTTGGTGTAGCTCAAGCGTAAGCACCACCTCCTTTACTTGTCAATCCGCGGAGACGTGAGGACCGGTATGAAGACCACGAGCACGTGAAGGCACAAGTGCGTGAGTGAAAGCACACAAACATGCACACACATACACACACACGCGCACAAAGTAAGATCAAAGAGAGGAACAATGGAAGGATTTTGATTACAAAAAGAAATCTATTACAAAACTGAAATCTACAAGAAGCTAACCTCAAAAATGAGCTCTCTAGCTCTTTTTATAGTTTTTTGACTAGTTTTGGCCCTGTCCAGACCTAGTGTCCGGCCTAGTTAAAAATTAGGTTCCAGGGCTTATTTGAGGGCTCAAACGGAGTCTAAAAATTATGAAATTTGGTACGATGGTACTTCTAATGCTCCTCAAGCTCGAGGACTCCTCGGCTTGCACAAAATGGAGCTACCAAAATAGAAAATGGTATTTACAATGATTTTAGTGATGGAAATCACTATTTTTGTAGGGGATTCTTATGAAAAGTTGACAGTTACTTCATGGAGCTCCCTACGTGCTCCTTCTTCTTGTGTGTTTCCACCTTTCTGATGTGCTTCCATGCTTGTGCTTGACTTTGAGTTCCAACATCATGAGATCAGTTTGGGTCAAAGCAGGTGTGGAAAGTTATTTCAGGACTCACTTACCAAAGCCGGATTTTTTACGGTGTTCTTATCTGATCAGTACCATCACGCCAAGCAGAGCCAAGGGCGGCGACAGCACCTTTGTGTTGCCATCACTGCTGCCGGGTAATGAGCTTAAAAGATTCAAGTTGACCCTCAATCTGGTAAGAGAAGCATTGGGTATGTATGGCATGCACATCCCAACAGAAAAGGAAACCATGGTTCCAGGTCGAATGAAGCACAAAGATCTTAATAAGCTGAAGGACATGGTTGCGATGACACCTACCATTGCGCTTCACCTGCGAACCATCATGCAACATTTTGCTTTTCCCGCCCAAGAACGCTTCACAATGCCCCCGAAAAAAATATGGTTCAGTTTATATCTAGCAGAAACCGAAAGCCTGCCCATCAATGTGCCACACTGGATCATAGACCAGATCCACCTAGCGCATCAAAGGTGGAACAAAAAACAGAAGAATGTGCTCCACGGGTGTTGTGCTTTGACCAGAATAATCTATAGATGCTTGGCTTATGACGTGCCTGTTCAGCGGGCACTCGTATGGTCCCGAGTCCAAGAATTCCAGAGAAGACTATCAGCAGCAGGTCCCCCATCAAAGAAGATGAGGGGGGGAGTCCAACTACCCTGTGCTCAACCAAGGGGAGCTACCGCTACACCAGAAATCACTCCTCCCCAGACACGACGAGTTAGGCCATTCACAATCCGGTTACCAAGACCAAGCACAGAGGGGCCTAATCTGGTGTTTCCACCCATTCCATCCGATTTGGAATTTCCGCAGGGATTTACTCTTGAGGACCTCACGGATGAAGAAATTGCCAGATTAATCTATGACTCTAACCTCGAAGCCGAAGCAGCGCGAGCTCAGGAACCGCGACCCCAAACAACATCGGCCCCCACCCAACCACAAGTTGTAGAAGTCGATGTAGATGAACAAGAGGCAGGAGGAGACGAAGAAGAAGCCGACGAAGAACAACATCAAGAATATGACGAACTCTCCGAGTTAGCAAGTGCCCCAGCATATTCGGCACAAATCAAGAGACTATATCGAACCATGCAACTGGTTCAGGAACAGCATCAGATGTCTCTCGAACAGGGCAAAAGACTCATGAACGACTTGCTAGCTGAGGAAGGTGTGGACGAGTTGTTCATTGAGTCCATGAACCTTCATGCCGACGCTGTAGGACTGGACGAGGCCATTCATGAGGCAATGGCCTACATCCATAGGTTTGAAAAAAGAGTTCCTGCTCGTCCCAGGAGGTCCGGGAAGCAAATTCACATCAATACATCAGCACCAGGCGAGTCAGCGCAAGCAGAAGAATATCACGAAGCACCGTTGTCACCACCATCCCCACCTCACACTACACAATTCACTCCACCACAGGACACTAGCACTACCACATCCACTACCACTACCATTGTCATGGGCATCCCACTCTCCCCGGGAATCCAATTCGGGGGAGTCACCATGCCCACCTTCACCACCCTGTTCACCGATGTCACATCCACTCCACCCACGATTCCCATCTACACCGTCACTCAAACAGTTGACACGATGGAAACATCACCAGCCACAGCACCACTCCCTCCCCCCATGCCACCTTCATCACCCATACCCCCTCCACCCACATCTCCACTTACATCCACATCATTCACATCTCCCATTCCCGCCCCCATTCCCCCTGCATCTTCACCCCTCCCAGCATTATTTAGTGTAAATAACATATTTTTAGCATTAAACCAATGTGTATACCAGCTCCAGAATGAGTACAAAGCTCTGGACAACCGGTATCAGCAACTGGAAACGCACCATCAGAACTTACAAAGACAGTTTCACATTCTACAAACAGAAAATGCAGAACTGAATCAACGCTACACGACGCTTGAGCAGGCTCACCAAACATTATTGGCGGCACCCCAACCATCGACAGAATCAGGTGTTAAACAACTAGAAGCTTTGCTTGAGGTATACCAAGCCGATAACCTCAAAGTCCGGCGTAACCTGGCACTTCTCAGAAAACACATGGCGGCCGCCCTTGAAGAAAACAAGAGACTGCAGCAGCAAAATGAAGCAAATTTAGAAGCAGCAATGGAAGGCTCTCCACACGAAATTGATCCAGAGCAGTTTAAAGCTGTGCCCTCAGAGACAATGAAGACCATCTTGGACAGCTATGCAGATCTATTAGAAGCTCATGATGACTTGGAAAGGGAACGTGATGCGCTGCGCAATCAACTCCAAGAGCAACAGACAGCACCCAAAGTCACAGAAACGACCACGACTTCAGAGGAAGTCAAGACATTGAAAGAGCAGGTGGCCGAATTACAGGCACGATTACTCACACATGAAAGGCAACCCTCTCCAGTTGTCGAACCAGAACCCGAGGATTTGGTACCCATCGAGGTAGATGAGACGTATGAGGAACCTTACGTTCCTATGCCAATGCCAGGTGGTGAGCAAACCGCAGAAGGAATGGATACGTTAGAAATTGAAGTACCTGAGTGGCTCCAAACACTAGAGAAAACGGCATCAACTCATGAAGATCGAGTGGCAGTTCAAATCCAATCTATGGCAAAGATAGAGGACACTATTATTAAATCAGAATACTTCCGCAGCATGTCCCACCATAGATGGATAGGAACCAATGATGATCAATACGTTCCATATTGTATACTCCTGGCGGACTACAATGCAGAAATCCAACACAGATGTGGCAAACCTCCAACGTTTGCTACACAATTTGGGACAGATGACATCCCAGAGAGCGCTAAAAAAGGATCCATTCATCAACCCACTTGGAGGATCCGACTCCTCGAAACCTATCCGGAGATGGTTCGCACCTGGACGAATATGCCTCTTTTTATTAAATATAACCCTTGTTATGTTCCTGTACTCCGCAGACGCACATGGCCAGAGTTTACCATTGCAGTCAAGAATATCAAGGGATGCGCCAAATGGTTAAACTACGTCTATCTAGCACCCCCTCAAGGGCCTCCCACCGTCAATTACATGATTTCCACTATACGGCACTGGAGCATCCGATTAAAGAATACCCCTGATGTAATGGCCCAGATGTGCATGAAAATTTTTGAGTTAATGCTTATTACATTCAGGACATTCAAGAATATCAAGGACCCACACTTCTCAGGCGTCGGATTCCTTACAGGAAACCAAGATTTAGTTTATGACATGAGCACCACTCCTTCCATAGAGGTGATATACGCTTGGCACGCCAGAATAAAATACCTCCCGGCCTGCTTCAAACAAACATTCGAAGAGATGTTCATAACAGGGTTCTGGGAATACCACTCAAAAATATTTGTACCCAGACCCTCACACCTCCTCCATTTATTTGCTGTGGAGCGAACCATTCACTCAGAGCAGTTACGGGTGCCACATCCAGATGTCCCAGGGCCAGTCAATTGGGATGCATTGCTGACAGATCTAGCAAGGGGACTCAGGCTAGAAGAACACCACCTCGCCGCGGATGTTGTCCAATATTACGTCCAAAAAGCAGCTAGACAAGGGTCTGTCAGGGGCGACAGACGCGAGAGTGGGGGGGGTGTTGGCAGTAGCCTCGGTACACCAGGACGTACAAGACATGAAAGTCAAAGAAGGGAGTCAGAGCGAAGGGACAGCACTAGCAAACAGGGCAGTCAAAGAAGATCTGGCAAGTAGGCCAATATTTTTTCAAGACATTAATGCAAATCAAAGGGATGGACATGCAGAGAGGAAGAGCAAGTAGGGAGCTCGAAGATA
This sequence comes from Ceratopteris richardii, assembly GCA_020310875.1. Classification (NCBI taxonomy): domain Eukaryota; kingdom Viridiplantae; phylum Streptophyta; class Polypodiopsida; order Polypodiales; family Pteridaceae; genus Ceratopteris; species Ceratopteris richardii. Next base: position 121,174,178 of record CM035433.1, on the reverse strand, counting down.
TGTATGGCAGATCACTAGAAGAAATCCCTACAACAACAGTGATTTTTATCACTAACAATCATTGTAAATATCATTTCACCTTTTTGTAGCTCCATTTTGTGCAAGCCAAGGAGTCCTTGAGCTTGAGGAGCCTTAGAAGTAGTTGCGTACCAATTTTCGTATTTTTTAGATCTCGTTTGAGCCCCCAAATAAGCCCTGGAACCTAATTTTTAACTAGGCCGGACACTAGGTCTGGACAGGACCAAAAGCTAGTCAAAAACTATAAAAAGGGCTAGAGAGCTCATTTTTGAGGTTAGATTGTAATTGAAACGAACTTGTAAGAGCATTTTGAAAGTAATCTAAAAGCTCCATTGATTCTCACTCTTTGTCTTGCCTTGTGTGCGCGTGTGTGTGTATGTGTGTGCATGCTTGTGTGCTTCTCACTCACGCACTTGTGCCGCCACTTGCTCGAGGTCTTCATACCATCCTCACGTCTTCCCGGATTGACATTAAAGGAGGTGCTACTCATCATTGAGCTACACTTGGCCAAAGGGTTGCGGATTGCAGAACATCACTTAGCACAAGATGTTGTTGAGTACTACATCCAACGGCCCACCCAACAAGGGTCTGTCAGGGCCGACAGACGCGAGAGAGGGGGGGGTGTTGGAACTGAAGGACTCACTAGGCAAGGAAGCTTACGAAGGGAGTCAAAGAGAAGAGAAAGTACAAGCAGACAAAGCAGTCAACGCCGATCTGGCAAGTAGGCCAATATTTTTTCAGGACACTAACACATATAAAAGAGGTGGACACACAAGGAGAAGGAGCAAGTAGGGAGCTCCAGGAAATGTATGTCAAAATGTTATTAAAAACCCTACAAAAATAGTGATTCTCATCACTAAAAACCACTGTAAATACCATTTCATATTTTTGTAGCTCCATTTTGTGCAAGCCAAGGAGTCCTTGAGCTTGAGGAGCTTTAGAAGTATCTACCTGTCAGTTTTCACATTTTTTAGACTTCGTTTGAACCTCCAAATAGGGTAGAGAACCTAATTTTTAACTAGGCCGGACACTAGGTCTGGACAAGGTCAAAACCTAGTCAAAAACTATAAATAGAGCTAGAGAGCTCATTTTTGAGGTTAGCTTGTATTTGAATTGAACTTGTATGATCTTTTTGGAAGTAATCTAAAGAACTCCATTGCTTCTCACTCTTTGTCTCACCTTGTGTGCGCGTGTGTGTGTATGTGTGTGCATGTTAGTGTGCTTCTCACTCACGCACTTGTGCCTTCACTTGCTCGAGGTCATCATACTATCCTCACGTCTTCCCGGATTGACATTAAAGGAGGTGCTACTCATCACTGAGCTACAACATGTCACATGAGTTTAATGCTTTTCTTCGTGAAAGAGGTATTTCACACCAATGTACGGTGTCATATACACCTCAAAAAAATGGTATTGCCGAGCGTAAAAATAGAACTCTACTTGAAATGGCACGATGTATGGTTAAAGGAAAGCATCTTCCTCATAAGTTTTGGATGGAAGCGGTCATGTGTGCAAACTATGTGTTGAATCGCTTCCCTACAAAAGCATTGAGAGTCATCACTCCTTATGAGGCTTGGAATGGTTATAAGCCTATGGTTAGTCATATGCGTGTGTTTGGTTGTTTGGCATATGCTCTTGTGCCATCACAACAATGTCACAAACTTGATGACAAGGCAAAGAAATGTATATTTGTTGGTTATAGTGCTGAAAGTAAGGGATATCGGTTGTACCATCCATTGACGAACACAATTATTGTGAGTCGAGATGTGGTATTTGCTGAAAATTCAGTTTTCCCTCTACTTGAATGCAAAAAACTGCCAACAGTTAGCTCACAAGATGTGTTCGATACACTCATGCCTTTGTTCCAAAATGGTGCGCTTGACTATGGCCATGTAGACCAGCCAATTGAGGTTCAAAGGGCTGAAAAATTCCAGCCAAATAGGGCTGAAAATGCAGAGAATTCCCAGCCAAACATGGCTGAAAAAATTCAGCCAAAAATTGCCAAAACTGTTGGAAATTTCCAGCCACATATGGCTGAACATTTGCGTCAAAACATGGCTGAAAATGAGCATGAAACTCAGTCCACGCATGATGTACATATTGAAGATGTTTTACATAATGAATGCATGTCTATCAAGAGTGCACAATCTATGCCAAAGTGGCTGAAACAAACTTTGCAGGATAGCAAATTGAGTGCACCTTTACTTGGTAGAACAAGATCAAGCTCTCACCATGCATCAAGTAATTTTGTGGATTATTCTCTTATTGCTACAACATATAATGAAGAACCACTTTCTTTTGAAGATGCATGTGACGATCCACAATGGATGAGTGCTATGCAATCAGAAATGGATTCCATACATAGGAATGGTACTTGGGAGTTATGTGAATTGCCAAAAGGAAAGAATGTCATTGGTACAAAGTGGGTTTATAAGATTAAAAGAAAATCTGATGGTAGCATTGATCGCTACAAAGCTAGATTGGTTGCCAAAGGATATGCGCAACAATATGGCATTGACTATGAGGAAACTTTTGCACCTACTTCACGCATGACTACCATTCGTACCGTGGTTGCATTGGCTGCCCATCGAGGTTGGAAAGTGCATCAATTGGACATAAAAACAGCCTTCTTGAATGGAGATTTGCAAGAAGAGGTCTATGTGAAGCAACCTCCTGGATTTGCTATGAAAGGGAAAGAGCATATGGTTTGCCGCATGCATAAAGCTTTGTATGGTCTCAAGCAAGCTCCACGTGCATGGTATGACAAAATACATAAGCACTTCATTGCTCTTGGCTTCACATGTAGTCCGATTGAAAGCACACTCTATGTACGCAAAAATGGGGCTGATATTATAGTGCTTGTTCTTTATGTCGATGACATACTCTTGACTGGGTCATGTGATGCAAAACTTGACATTCTTATGGCTGATTTGCAGCATACTTTTGATGTCACTTATCTTGGTTTGTCCTGTAGTGACTTTAGACTAAAACCAAAAATTTTAATGGGGGGCCATACTTTCACCTGTGTGTACGTTGTCACTTCACATACCTTCACATTTTTCTTTTAAGTCTTCACTTTTGCACATAAGAGGGGGTTCACTTGAACCTTCCAAAACACTTTAAAACACACTTTGAACCTTAGGGAAATTAGAGAAAATACCTCTGCAACCTACAACCCACTTTCTCCAATTTACCCTTTGTGGACCATTAATTGTGCACTACCTGTGCACTTTGACACCTGCACTTTAGCATTTTGACTTTGCACCTGTTGACTTTGACCTTGACCTTGTTGACTTTGACTAATTGACTTTGACCTTTTGACTTCGACTGCAGTTGACTTTGATCAATGACTTTTATGGGCTCAATAGTTGCCCACCACCTAATGTGCTCTCCGTCCCAGAGAGCTACCGCCAAAACTCTGAGCATATAGGACACCATGATAAGAGAGCTGCAAAAACTGGAAGAGGACATCTGAGCAGCAACCAATTCCACCAAAAGCAGAATAGAACAAGCACCAGAGAAGAACCAAAAATTGGAATTTTCCATGGAAAAGCAAAGGGTTGCAATGGGAGGGTAGTAAGGAAGGGGTAGGAAGGGCTGAGGGTGCGGAGATGGATGGGGCAGGGAGGTTTAAGGATGTGGCTGGGCAGATTGGTAAAGGGAGGGATTGGGAGTAGGAATCAGGGGTCTGGAGGGGGCTAAAATGATCAAACTGGAGGGCTATAGAGGGTACATATGGGAAACATAAAAACTTAATGGAAGATGAGGTGAGAATAGACCATGTGGACAATGTTGTGAAATAAAAACATGTGATAAATGTGCTCCAAACATGTGGGTTTTGACCAAAAGTCAGAGAAAATTTTGGAATTTGAGAAAATAAAACCAAAAACTGAGTCCAGAGGTGCCAAAAAACATGAAAATGACTCCATTTTTGTAAAAAACGGCCAACCGAGGCACGATCCAGAGCCAAAAGCTTTGAGCCAAAAAATATAAAAATAATAAAAATAATAAAAATTAAATTATATATATACTAATAATTAAAAAAATGATCGTCTCTTTTTTTTTTTGGAACGCTCATACAGAAAAAGAAAGAAAAGATAAAGAAAAAGAAAGAAAATAAATAGTAAAATAAATAAATAAATAAAAGAAAATAAATAAAATAATTAAAAAAATAAAAATAATAATAATAAAATAAAATAAAAAATAATAAAATAAACAAAAAAATAAAAATTAAATGGGGGGGGCTGTCAGAACTGGGGGGGGGGGGGGGGGTGGTGGTGCAGGGTGGGGGGGGGTGGTGGTGCAGGGCGGGGGGGGGGGGGGGGGGGGGGTGGTGCAGGGCGGGGGGGGGGGGGGGGGGGGTGGTGGTGCAGGGTGGGGGGGGGGGGGGGGGGGGAGAGGGGGGGAGGATGGTCGGTGGTGGTCGGTGGGGGCGAGGGGGGGGGGGGGGGGGGGGAATGGTCGGTGGTGGTCGGTGGTGGTCGGTGGTGGTCGGTGGTGGTCGGTGGTGAGATACTTTTTTTTCTTTATTTTTTATAACCCGAAAATCTTGGGGGGCCCTTTTTTTTTTGAAAAATAACCCAAAAATAGAGAAAAATGAAGGGAAAATAAAAAAAAATATCAAAAAATACCCAAAAATTCTGAAAAAAATTCTCATGAAATTTTCTACAGTGCTAGGCCCAATTTCCTTCATCAAACCACAGAGAGCCTTCTTTTATTCCTCCTATTTGACAAGAAAATGATATCACAAAAGGATAAAAAATGCTAGAAAAATGCTAGAAAAATACCCAAAAAAATTTTCTTTTGCAGCAGTTTTGAAATGCCTTCTAGGTTTGGTAAAAACTCAAGGAACAAGTATGAAATTGATACAGAAAACTACTAAAACTGAGCAGAATGAGATGAGAAAGCTATGTACAACCTGGACAGATTTTGCAGTTCGAGGTGATCCATACTTCTTCAAGTGTGTTGATGGTAGGCCTTGAGCCTTGATATGTTGACCAGTGGCAAGGCCTCTCCTTTCAGTGTCTCTAACTCCACAGCACCCCAATTTAGCATTGTTTTGACCCGATAAGGTCCTTCCCAATGTGGGAGCCATTTTCCTCTTAATTGTGTATGAAGATGAGTTCTATGGAGAAGAACTAACATGCCTGTTTCTATGTTGTTGTTCCACAGATGTCGATCATGAGCCTCCTTCCTCTTCATCTGAGTCTCTATCAATTGTTTTGTTGCTAGTAGACAAATCTCCTCCACTTTATGTAGTGCTCCGAGCCTCTGAGAGACATCACAATCTTTCCTGCCCTGCATGAATGCTATCTTAGGTGATCCATGTAAAAATTCAAAGGGCTCAATGGGCAATATTCCATAAACCAGTTGGAATGGAGAATATCCCGTGGCCTCTTTGTAAGCTAACATGTATGCCCATAGGGTACCTTGATAAGCAATGCCCCAGGAAGTGGGATGTAACATACACTCCTTCCTTAACATTGAGATTAAAACCTTATTTGTCGATTCAGCCTGTCCATTGGCTCTTGGATAGTAGGCACAAGAGGTCCTATGTAGAATTCTATACCTGTTGAAAATTTCCTGCAGGACCTTATTGACAAAATGGGTACCCTGATCTGTACAAATTTCAAGTGTACATCCAAACCTGCAAATGATGCTACTGTAAATGAAATCAGCAACAGTTTCGGTAGTGCAGTCGGGGGAGGCAATAGCTTCAGCCCCCTTTGTCGCATAATCTGTAGCTATCAAGAGATATTTCTCTCTTTTTGGAATCGCGGGAGGGTAGATGGGCCCTACAAAATCTAGCCCCCACTTCTCAAATGGTTGCCAGGAAGTGCAAACAATCAAGGGGCTATGCCTCTGCTTTGTTGGCTTAGGACCACACCTCTGGCAAACATCACACGCCTTTCCCCATTCATCTGCATCCTTAGATAGGGTAGGCCACCATAGACCAACATCCAGTATCCTCTGTTCCTTCATGTGCAGAGTGAAGGACTTCCCTCACTTCTTCTTCTTCCAAACACTTCCTAAACCTGTCATCCTTGCCCTGTCTATATAATTTATCTTCAATGAAGGTATATGGTCTACTCTTGATTAGCAGTCTCTTCCTTTGCACAGCACTAGCCTTTTTTGGATACAAACCAGTTTTAATGAAATTCTTGATATCATAATACCAACCTTGAGCTTGTACAGCAAACAGATGAGCATCTGGAAAATCATCATTGATTCCACTAGCTTGATTCATCATATTGATTCTGGATAGATGATCCGCCATAACATTTTCTTTACCTGGTCTGTGGGCTACAGAAAAATCAAACTCTTGGAACAACAATAACCACCTCCATATTCTACCAGTGGCTTGTGGCTTGTTGAGCAAGTATTTTAGTGGTTGGTGATCTGTTATAATAATAAATTTTACTCCCAGTAAGTAATGACGAAATTTTTGGACAACAAAAACCATTGCTAGGGCTTCCCTTTCTGTAGTACTGTAATTCCTTTCAGCCTTGGTCAAGATTCTACTGGCATATTGAATTGGTCTGTCCACTTTAAATTCTTCACTGGGTTGGGTCAAAACTGCCCCCACTGCATAGGCACTGGCATCTACATGTATATGAAAGATTTTTTACCACTCAGGTGTGATCAAAATAGGAGCAGACACTAACCTTGATCGTAATGTTTGATATTCTTTTTCCTCCTCTTCTTCCCATTTAAAAAGTACTTCCTTACCTGTAAGTCTAGCCAGTGGTTTGGCTATCTCTGCATACATTTTTATAAACCTTCTATTGTATCTAGTATGCCCCAAGAAACTCTGAATCTCTTTAGGAGAATTAGGTTTAGGCAACTTTAATATAGAAATGATTTTTTCAGGATCTGGGGCCATACCTTTGGCTGACACCACATGTCCTAAGAGAGTTCCTTCTGTCACAAGGAAATGACATTTGTTCGGATTGAGCTTTAGCTTGGTCTCCCTGCATCTCTTGAAAACATTATGCAGCTGCCTCAAGTGATGGTCCAAACAATCTAGAGGAGTTTCTTTGTGAGAACCTGAAAACGAAGAGAAGTCATCCATGAAGATTCTAAGTGATTCCAGCAACAGGGGGCCAAAAATGAGATTGACCGTTCTGTTAAATGTGGCTGGAGCATTTCTGAGCCCAAATGGCATTTTTACATACACATATGTTCCCCAAGGTGTGATAAAAGCAGTCTTTTCACGATCCTCTGGGTGTATTGAGCCACTAAATCCATCCATAAAGCTATATAATGCATGCCCAGCCACTTCTTCAATGACCTGCTCTGCAAAAGGCATTGGGAAACCATCTGGAATGGTCACCTTGTTGAGTGCTCTAAAGTCAACACAAATTCTGATTTTATTAGTATCCTTCTTTGGTACTATAACCATAGGTGAGAGCCACTCCAAGTGTTCCACAGGAATGATGATTCTTGCATCCTCCATCTTCTGTATTTCCACATAGACAGCTTCAGCATATTTTGGGTTAAGTCTATAACTCTTCCCTCTTATGGGTTTGGCTCCATCAACCAGAGGGATTCTGTGCTCTCCATAAGTTGCAGGCACTCCTTCTAAGTCTTTATAGTGCCAGGAAAAAACATCTGTATAATGGGTCAAGAATGATCTTACCTTTTCAAGGAGCCCTAGGTGACTCCACAACCAAGTGGCCACCAAAACTGGCCGATTATTGTCTTGAGTGCCTAATTGTATTTCTTTGACAGGAGTTCTCTCTACCATATTATCTTCGTGCTCATCTCCTTCCTTGTCTTCTTCCACTAGCTTTTCTTGCATTGCTTCATAAGTAGGTGTATTTTGGATTTCAATGTGTTCCTCCTTGTCCTGCATCCATCCTGCAGGGATTTCTTGAATCAAGAAAGAACACTCTTCACTAGAATCTTTTACCTTGCCTTTAGCTTTAGTAACTTCCTTATCTGTGGTTGTCATATCCTCCTCCAAGTTGTATTTGAGGGGTGTCTTCCTGCCCCTTCTGTGGTCTGTGATGGGCTCTCCCAATCCATCAACTTGGACTTTCTCCTCATCTTCATCATAACCTTCAGTCGTGCAAGAATTATTAAGAAAAATTCCAAAACAAGAGGAAGAGTTGCCTGCTTGGAGCCAATTTAGAATATCCTCTTCTTCCTCGAAATCTATTTGGGGTTGATCCTCCGATTCTGGTTCTATGCATATGCCAACTGTTTGCATCATGCTAGTGTTTCCTTGATTATCTGGGCCCTCTTCTAAATGAATCTGTGTCAGCTCTTGCCCTTTCTTTTGTACCCACATAGTTTCCTTGCCCCAATCATGAATGACACTTGCATGCCTCAGCCATGGTCTTCCAATTAAGAGGGGAAATCCTCCTTCAACCTGGGGCAATCTTAAAACCACAAAATCCAGAATGAATAGATTACCTTGAATTTCAAGTGGAACTTTTGGGATCACTCCCAAGGGCCTTACTTTGCTCTGATCTACCAAAGTAACAGTGAAATTTGCAGGCCTTGAAGGGTGGAGTCCAATCTTTTCCATTATATGTTTAGGCATCAAGTTAATGCCAGAACCACCATCCACAATAACTCCTTGAAATTCATGACCTTTGATAGATACTGTCAGCCGAGGACTTTTATAAACTGTAAGGGGTGCTTCCCCTACAATTTTTCCTTTATGTAAAACAGCAGTCTTTGCCACCAAACTTGTATTGGAAGCTTCATCAATTATCTGCAATAACTCTGATTGGAATTTCCCATCCATCTTTATTAAATCAAAAATACTAACCTCCTTTTTCATGGTCTTGAGTAGTTTTGAAGCCTCTGATTCCTTGAGAGCATGGGCTCCAGTTGACTTATCAAACTCCTCATGAGCCCTGTTGAAGGCATGCCCAATGGCATCACTAGTGCATATGAGATCTCCTTTTTGCCTTGTATCTGCACCTGTGGTGGCTTTATCTTCATATGGTTTCTCTATTTTGATTACATTCCTTAATCTTTGATCCTTGTCCTATGTCTGCTTGAACCTTCCCATTGCTTTGTGTCTGCACAGTCAAAGATTCTATTTCTTCTAATTGCACCACCCTAGTAGATGGTGATGGCTCATTGACTAGATCACACACTTCTTCTTTATGCACAGAAATCATTTGAATATGGGGCCCGGATAAAGAGGCTTGATTCTTAGGACAACAATTTGTATAATGGTCTCTTGCCTCAGGGCAGTTCCTGCAAGGAGGGGCATTTTCTGGTAGGGTGCACCTACTTTGATAGTGCCCGCATTCTCCACATCTGAAATAGATGATTGGCCTCCTAGGCCCATTTCCAAAGTTATTCCTTTGTCTAGGATTATAGTTTTTACCTTGATTTGGTGCAGCAGCCATCACATTTGCTGGTGTTGGGGGTCCTCCCTGTGTCCAGTATGTCGTTGCAGGCATTCCCCTTGATTGGCATTCATGGGCCTCATGGCCAACTTTCCTGCATAATTGACAAGTCACACTTAACAGAGGACATTCACTTACTATGTGACCTTGCTTGTTGCACATGGAACACCAAAGTCCACTCTTGATGCCACTCCCTTTGAGTTCCTGCAGCTCCTGTCGCAGTTGAGCCAATTCCTCTGCTTGGGCCTCCTCCTCCTTTTGGAGCTTTAGTGCTTCAATCTCCCTCCTCAACTGAGCAACAGCAGTCTCCTCCTCTTTGTAGGGCTTATTCCTTTTTAAGCCCTCTAGCTCCTTCCTTAGCTGGATCACTGGATCCTCCATTTCTGTGCCATATGTTGGTTGGGAAGAAGTTGCTCCATACTGGTGCCTTATCTGCTCCAAGTGTGTGGCTGTGTTGATGAACTCCTCTATGGAGGCTGTAGGTAACACTAATTCCTTTATTTTGCATTGGGTGGCCACTGGTAGGGGCTTAGCTAACCACTTCTCAACAAAAAAATCGTGTGGTGGATCTGGAAATTTAGCCATTAGTGCTTTGGCCCTAGTCACGAACTCTGGGAACTTTTCTCCTGGACCCAATCTCAAATTTTCTAGTTCTTCTATGATAATCTCCACAGTGTTGCAATGTTGGAACTGATTTTTAAATGCATCTTTCATCACATCCCAAGTGGTAAAATGGTTTTCAGCAAACTGGCTGAACCACTTATCTGCTAATCCCTCTAATGTGGCAAGGAAGAGAATCAAAAAGGCATCCTCCCTACCCATTAAGCCTCTAGTCTTACATAGTGCCAAAAACCTTCTAATGTGTTCATCCGGATCATCCTGAGCTAGGCCTTTGAAAGAAGGAAACTTTATATTTAATCTAGAGAGTAAAGTTTCCAAGTCTACCTGACCCGCCATGCTCTTTACTGATGAGGTTGAAGATAGTGGACTGGAGGACCTTCTAACAACCTTCCTTCTTGTCTGCTTGAAGGTCGGACCGGGTTGCGGTCATGAGCAGCTCATAGCCCACTTAATATGAGACACTTGACAAGAATATTTACCTTTTGGTTGATGAAGTAATATTGTAGTAGCACTATAGACACGTGACCTCTACTATACTTTGCACTTGGTTTCTCCTAAGCTAAAATCTCCTTGGAAGTCCCACCGTGCGTGCCAAATTTTTTTGGGGGATTCTTGGACAAGAAGGAGTTTGAGGGTTTGTAGGAGAAAAGGGAAGAGACAAGAAGAGAAAATACACCTTGGAAGCTTCTGCCGATTGATTACAGTAAGACAATTACAATGTTTGAAGCACAATACAAGCCAATACTTCTATGCACAATCACACAGAGTGCTCAATTACAAAATACCAAATATCCCAAAGTCTTCTTGCCGCCAGCCTCCTCTGCACCAGACCTCCACCTGCTTCAAGCTTATCCTTGTGCACACCTTGCACCAAGCTTCCACTAAGGGGAGGAATGAATACCTTCTGTCCGCACGCGCACACTGCAAAGAGACCTTGAGATCCTTGGGGGACTAGCCTAGCACTCTCTGCACAATCCCTTAGTTACTCTCTATGCACTCCTTCAACTCCACTTCTCTGCGTCGCACACTCGTGACTCTTGCACTTCTCCCTCTTGCTTCACTTAGACTATGCTTCTCTTGCTTACTCTAAGATTGGTCCAAGAATAGACCTTGCCTTGATTTGAGTGTGTCGATCACGTATGCTCCTAACTGCAATAGTATCTTGGTGCTCACTTTGATGTCCCAAGATTGTCTTCACAAGTGGCAGCCAACGACTCACTGTTTTGTCCTGTAGTGACTTTAGACTAAAACCAAAAATTTTAATGGGGGGCCATACCTTCACCTGTGCGTACGTTGTCGCTTCACATACCTTCACATTTTCCTTTTAAGTCTTCACTTTTGCACATAAGAGGGGGTTCACTTAAACCTTCCAAAACACTTTAAAACACACTTTGAACCTTAGGGAAATTAGAGAAAATACCTCTACAACCTGCAACCCACTTTCTCCAATTTACCCTTTGTGGACCATTAATTGTGCACTACATGTGCACTTTGACACCTGCACTTTAGCACTTTGACTTTGCACCTGTTGACTTTGACCTTGACCTTGTTGACTTTGACCAGTTGACTTTGACCTTTTGACTTTGATTGCAGTTGACTTTGACCAATGACTTTTATGGGCTCAACAAGTGTTTTGACTTTGAGGATTGTAAGCCAGTTTCCACACCAGTTGAGACAGGATTCAGGTTCTCAGTTGAGGATTCCAGTGATGCATTTGACACTTCTCTTTATCAGCAAGCTGTGGGATGTCTTATATATGCATGCAACACAAGGCCGGATATACAGTATGCAGTTTCCCAGTTGAGTCGATTCATGCATAGCCCTGGCACTAAGCATTGGCAAGCGGTGAAACGTGTGTTTAGATATCTTTGAGGCACTTTGAGCTTAGGTCTCTTTTATGGCAGAGATGTTCAGCCATGCTTGCATGCTTTTACAAATAGTGATTGGGCTGGTTGTTATGATACTCGCATGTCCACTATTGGTAATTGCTTTTCACCAAGAACTCTTTAAAAAGATTTTCAATGACTTCATTTGAGAAGTGAGTCCCTCTATCACTAACTAACTCTATAGGTAGCCCGTACCTGGTGAACACATTCTCAAATAAGAACTTCGCTGTCGTTTGAGCATCGTTCTTCGTTGTGGCTTTCACTTCTACCCACTTGGTTAGATAGTATGTGGCCACGATGATGTATTCGGCATGTGAACTCTTGGTTGGGGGGTTAATAGGGCGTACAAAGTCTATTCCCCACTTAGAGAATGCACGTCCACCCATCATAGGTTTCATAGGCATCTCATCTTTGTGTATAGGATATTGCGTTCGTTGGCAAACATCACACCTCTTCACATAGGTCTGTGCATCCATATGAAGGGTTGGCCACCATAATCCTGCAAATAGGATTGCCTTGATCACCCGATTTGGTCCAAAGTGTCCTCTTGCTACACCCTGGTGAGCAGTTTCCAAGATCTTAAGATATTTGCTCTCATGGACACATAATATGAGGTAACCATCTTTACCACGCCTGTATAGATTATCACCAATGAGTGAGTAATCTAGGGCTTCTTCTTCTAGACTTCTTTTTCTGGCCAATTTCATATCTTGAGGGAATGTTTTCGTCCTCAGGAAGGTTACCAATGGATCACTCCAATCTGGTATTAGAGACACTTGGTACAAAGTAGCGTGCTCCACAGGTGGTCTCTTACGACAGACTAGGCATTCTTTACACAACTTATGTACATCTGCTTCCATACTTGGCCAGTGCACTCCGAGTCTCCTTAGTGTCTGTAGGGTCCTTTGCTATGAGTAGTGTTGCTCTAATGCACCTACATGTGCTAATTGCAACCACTTAGCATACTCGTCCTCTTCCACACAACAAGCTAATATCCCTTGATCTGTATGCTTGTACATACTTCCCGCCATGATATGGTACTTTTGGGCCTTCATGACCTCTCTATCTTGAGTGTTTATGATTGGGTGATTAGGCCCGTATGTCAATACTGGCACTAATGTCTTAGCCCACTGTGGCATGACTTCCAAATTAAACAAGTAAGCATCAGGAAGGTCATTTGATACTCCTTGTGGTGCCTCTCCAGATGTGAGTCTAGAGAGATGGTCTGCTCTCAGGTGAGTCTTTCCTTTCCTCACCACAACCTCAAAGTCGTATTCCATTAGCAAGAGAAACCATCTCACCAATCTACCTACATTGCATGGCTTGTTTACCAAGTACAACAGTGCTTGATGATCCGTAAAAAATTTAAACTTGTTTGCAATCAAATAGTGTCTAAACTTTTTAGCTGCATACACCATGCCTAATCCTTCTGCATACAATGTCTGAACTTTTTAACCGCATACACCATGCTCACAAGTCCCACTGCAAATGCAATGTCTGGTCTCGTAGCCACCATAGCATACATGAGACTACCAACAAAAGACTGATAGAGAATTTTGTTCATGAATTCTTTTTCCTCATCTGATGTGGTGAAATCATCCTTGCTCAATAAAGGTGTACTCAATGCCTTTCCACCTTTCATATTGAACCTATGAAGTACTTTGGCTATGTACTCACTTTGATATAAGTGTATGCATCTTTTACTCCTATCACGAGTAATGTGCATGCCAAGAATATGTTTGGCATCCCCCAAATCCTTCATATCAAATGTCTGATTCAACTTCATTTTGAGAATTGACAAGTCAAAAGGGACTTCCCAGCAATCAACATATCATCGACATAAAGTATCAAGCATATCAAGCTACCATCTGAGCATCTCTTTGTATAGATACAATGATCCTCATTGCTTCAAGAATAGCCTTGAGACTTCAGAAAAGCATCAAACTTTTGGTACCATTGTCTAGGGGACTTTTTAAGTCCATACAAGCTCTTCTTGAGCTTACAAACTAGACTTTCCTTGCCAGGAACTACATAACCCTCTGGTTGTTCCATATAGATCTCATTTGTAAGATCTCCATGCAAGAAAGCAGTTTTCACATCCATTTGGACTAGCTCTAAGTCCTCCATTGCAAAGAATCCAAGCAACATATGTAGGGTAGTCATCTTGATCATTAGAGAGAAGATTTCTTTTCCTCGAAATCAACACCATGTTGTTGCTTAAAACCCTTTGCAAAAAGTCATGCTTTATACTTTGGAGAAGCATTATCTGATGTGAATTTCAGTTTATATACCCATTTACATGGAAAACCTTTCCTATCCTTTGGCAAAGGTACTAAATCCCAAGTACCATTCTTGTGAATAGAATCCAACTCACTCTTCATGGCACACTCCCAACTTGACATGATCCTCTGACTGCATAGCCTCTTTGTAGCAAGAAGGCTCACTAGCATTTGTTAGCATAACAAAATCTAAACCTAGAACATATCGATCAGGAGGATGTGAGACACGTGCAAAGTATCTCAATGGTTGCTGAAGAGGAACATTTGCAGACTGATTTGATTGGACATTCTCTTGAACATCCCTATGTGCAGCATTTTTATGCATGCTAATCGGAGGACTAGTGTAGCTCAAGCATGAGTACCACCTCCTTTACTTGTCAATCCACAGAGATGTGAGGATTGGTATGAAGACTGTGAGCATGCGAAGGCACAAATGTGTGAGTGAGAAGCACACTAGCATGCACACACATACAGACACACATGCATGCAATGCAAGATCAAAGAGAGGAGCAATGGAAAGCTCAAATCTCTCACAAACTACTAAGAAGCTAAGTCTCTAACAAGCCAACCCAAAAATGAGCTCTCTAGCTCTTTTTATAGTTTTTGCACTAGTTTTAGCATTGTCCAGACCTAAATGTTTGGCCTAGTTAAAAACTAGGTTCCAAGGCTTATTTGCGGGCTCAAATGGACTCTAAAAAATATGAAAATGTATATGTAGATACTTCTAATGCTCCTCAAGCTTGAGGACTCCTCGGCTTGCACAAAATGGAGCTACAAAAATATGAAATGATATTTACAAAGGTTTTTAGTGATCAAAATAATTGTTTTTATAGGGAATTCTTCTGAAAATTTGACATGCACTTCTTGGAGCTCCCTCTTCTTATGTGTCCACTTCTTTGAAGCATTCCTTTGCCTTGTGCTTGACCTTGAGTGCCAACACTTCCCCCCTTCTTGATTCTATCATCCCTGACAAACCCTTGTTGTAGTGGGTGTCCCATGTAGTACTTTGAGAGGTAGTGTCCATCATGTATGAGCAAGAGCAGTTGGTCTTCCAAATGTAGTAGGTTCTATGGTCCGGTTCTTCATTATGGTGTTGCTAAACTTTGCGAGGTTGAGTCCCTTTGTATGTATTGCTTCCTTGGATTCCAACATGATCACATATTTGGGAGCTTCCAAGAATGGCTAGTTGCCCAAAAGAGGTCCATGTTGATATTGAGTAGCTATTGGCTATGAACTACTTCTTATGTGCTTATGTTGTACCCTTGATGTCCTCATGGGTTTCATAGTTATAATGCTAAGAACTCGTGTCCCATAAGGAATGATGTTAAGTGTATAAGTGCATGGGTTGAAGAAAATATGTGCCTTGTGCACGGCCTTGTAGTGTGGCCCTATGCATGCTTACTTGGGGAATGCATTGTAAGAATTATGGTGCAAAAAATTGGGTCTTGAGCTAAGTGCTCAAGGGTATGTTGAAGAAGAGGTTTCCTAATCTATCATTGTTATAGTGTTGTTGAAGTAGGTGATTCTTACCATTGTGAATGCAGTTGATGTTCATCTCTTTGTGCTCTACTCCCATCATGGTGATTGACCATTGGCTTCTCTTTCATTGTTGATGGATGTCCTTGTCGAAGATTCACTAATGCGATTCTTCAAGCACATGGTCCTATTCCTGCTTTCTTTTTTTTCTTTCTCTCGTCTTCCTTTTTTCCTCCTTTTTTTCTCTTTTTTTTTTAGAGGAGCAATGCCACGAAACAAGAAGAAAGATGTTAGTATCAATAAAATAATTTACATATGTCAAATGTGTCTCATGTGCCTGGGATTCTCAATTATGTCTATGCATACCATGTAATGTGGCCCTATATTAATGCATACTTTGGAAATACATGACCTGAATGGTGCAAAAGATGGGGTTGTGCAAAGAGCACATGGTTTTTGCATGTTGAGGCTTTCGATTTTACTTGTTGAAGTGGATTCAATGAATCAACGGTTGACTGACAAAAAATCATTCCTCCTTATAGGGATCCATTTTAGAACAAATCTTAAATTGTGTATCCCTTGTGGTTGGCTCATTGGTATATGAGTGTGTTCTTCTAGGATTGATTCCCTTTGCATCATAGAGCTTTCAACACACTCAACATCTTCTTCTTGAGGATAAGTCTTAGAAGAACTAAAAAATGTATGACACATGGATTTGTAAACATGCAGTCCTCTAATTCTAATGTAATGCATTGGTCATGTACCCAAACTTGAAGAATTTGACTTCTTAGATTTAAGTTGATTGCATGGTCATAGATCCAATCTTGGCCCAAGACAAGTGGTTCCATAAGGTCCTTGTCTTGACACACTAGCATTTTGACTGTCATTGGGACATCTTGAAGGTAGATGGGAAGTTCCACCTCACCCAAACAAGGGGTTTCCACACCTCCCAATCCTATGTGGGATTGATGTTCAATTGCACGTCTTGGCAGTATGAAAGTTGAACTGCACTAGTTGTTGCACTTGAGTCAATCAATGCTCTCACAGTCCTTACACTATTTCCTTGTCCTACCTCTATGGTCACAAAGGGATGTCAATCAATTATTTGAGAACCAATTACACTAGATGTTTGGCACATGGCCATGTGATATCTTGGGGCTTCAGGATTGACATCTAGTCCTAGTCGCCTTAACTTATTTTGTCTAATGCACTCTCTAGCCTCTACCTGTGCCTCTTCTCTAACCCTTAACTCTTCTTCTTTTTGTTTCTTAGCAGTGTTGCGTCTCATTAACATATTCTCTGTAAGAGGTTCTTGATATAGCTTGACTCTACATCCACTAATATAGCTTGGCAAGATGTCACCTTCTAGCATGGCCAATTGAACCGCACTAGTGGAAATTCTATTAATGATCATGGGTCCATATCCTCTTTTTTCCAATTTATGGGCATGCTGCTTTAGTGTATATACCAACAATAGGTATCCCTCTTTCAATCCTTTATCCTTGATGTGTGCATCAAAGTATGCCTTTTGTCTTTTCTTTGCAACATAGATGCCCGCTGCCGCTCATAGCCTAGTCTCACCTAAGCATTCTAGATCAAATATCCTAGAGGACAACTCATGCCCATTCCACTAGTGTTCTTGTGCTACTTTCAAAGTCAGGAGCAAGATTTTTCTGATCGGATATTGTGTACGTTGACATGTGTCACATCTCTTCACATAGGTATGTGCATCCATATGAAGAGTGGGCCACAAAAGTCCTGAGAATAGAATGGACTTAATTACTCGATCAGGTCCGAAGTGTCCACCTGCAACACCATTGTGTGTAGTTTCTAAGATTTTCAAATAGTGGGATTCATGAATGCATAGTCTTAAGAAATCATCTTTTCCTCTTCGATATAGGTTGTCTCCTACTAAGGCATAGTCCTGAGCCTCTTGCTCCATGCTTTGTTTTCTTGCTAGACTTTCCTTGCTAGGTAGAGTTCTCGATCTCATGAATTCTACCAATGGAGCACTCCATTCTGGAATCAAAGACATGTGATAAAGGGTAGCATACTCCACTGGGGGTCTCTCCTGGCACATTGGACAGTTCTTAATCCACTCATGTATTTCTCTATCCATACTAGGCCAATACACTCCTAAATGTTTTAAATTTTGCAATGTTCATTGTTTAGAATAGTGATTTCCTAGCAATCCTTCATGGGCTTGTTGCAACCAACTGCTATGTTCATCCTCCTCGACACAACAATCTAATACACCTTCTATATCCTGTTTGTACATACTTCCTACCAATATTTGATATTTTTGTGATTTTACAATTTCATCTTTGTTTGTTTTTACGTTCTTATTTGCGGGTCCGAAGGTTAGGACTGGTATCAAGTTATTTGCCCATTTAGGAACAACTTCTAAATTGAACAGATAAGCATAAGGTAGTTCATCAAACACTCCTTACGGTGGCTCTCCTGAAGTGATGCAAGAAAGATGATCTACCCTGAGGTGGGTTCTACCTTTCCTAACAGCAACTTCGAAGTCGTATTCAATTAGTAATAGGAACCATCTTACTAAGTATTCAGTGTTGCAAGGTTTATTGACCAAATACAATAAAGCTTGATGATTAGTGAAAAACTTAAACTTATTGGCCAATAGATAGTTTCTAAACTTCTTCACAGCATATACCATGCCTAAGCCTTCTCTTTCAGTTGTTGTATAGTTTTGTTCGGCTACATTTAGCTCTCTACTAGCATATGCTATAGGCAAATCTAGATTTCCTTCCCCTGTGGGTTGTGCTAGCACACATCCTATTGCATAATTGGATGCATCTACATGAACATGGAATGATTTATTCCAATCAAGTGTGGTCAATATTGGTGTTGTGCACAAACATCTCTTCAGCTCATTGAAGGAATTCTTGCATTCGTCATTCCACTCAAAATTTGTCAACAGAGCATAAAGAGGTTTAGCTATAATTGCATACATGTGGATAAACCTATGGTAATATCCACAGTGGCCCATAATGGCTTGTACCTCTTAAACATTCCTTGGCCTTGGCAACTTTGCTATGGATTTGACTTTGTCATTATCTGTTGATATTCGGTTCTTAGAAACAATATGACCTAAGATCTTGCCTTTACATGAACACACACTTTTTTGGGTTCAGGCAAACTCGATACTCTCTACACTTGTTGAAGATTTGTCTAAGCTCTAGGATGTGGTGTTCTCTTTCTTGGGAATGAGCACATAAATCATCCACATATACTTATAAGTTCTTTTGCAAGAACTCTTTGAACACATGAAACATGAGCCTTCGGAATGTTGTTGGTGTATTGGTGAGTCCAAATGGCATCACAAGAAATGCAAAGATTCCGCACTCGATGGCAGAAGCAATCTTATGTTGATCTTTTGGGGCAATGGCTACTTGGTTGTAACCCGTAAATCCATCAAGGAAGTTGTAAACTTCCTTACCAGCAACACGCTCCAATAAATGTTCAGTGATTGGAAGTGGATAGCTATCTCTGATCGTAGCAGCATTAACTTTTTTAAGATTAATACACACTCACAACTTCCAGTTCTTCTTGGGCACCACTACAATGGGGGACACCCATTCAGTATGCTCAATCTCATAGATAAATCCAACTTCAATCAATCTGTCAATTTCTTCTTTTATTTTAGCTGCATAAGTGTCATTATATGTGTAAGGCTTCTATTTAGTGGGCTTGGCATGAGCTATCATGGGGATTGTATGAGAGCATATTTCTTGATCTACTCCCTTCAAGTCTTTATAGGTCCACGCAAACACGTCCCTATACTCCATTAATAATGATACAAGATCTATTTCTTCATGTGTGTACATCTCTCTTCGTTCTCTTCAATGGTCACAACAATCTTTTTGGTCTTTTCTTTATTATCATATGTTTCTCCTGTCATGGCCTGTTGGGAAAGATGGATGGACACTCCAAGAAATGAGTAGGTAATGCTAATCTGTGCTTTGTAACAGACCTCTTTTTCTTCAGAGTTGGGTTGAAGACCCTCTTAGCTTTCCAATAACACTAAACAAGTGCCTATGTGCTTTGGAATTGATGTGAGAAATGATTGATACAAAAAAGACCATTTCCAACTTCAAGAATCAATGAAAACCTTATATTTTTGTTCACACACATGCTGATTGTTAAGCTCAGGCTATGATGTGAGCCTTACTCCCTTACAATGTGATCAATAAAAACTCGGGATTGTAGTGGTCTCTATCGCGTGTCTTTTACATTCAGCTTTTATAGATGTTCCATTCAAAAATTTGAATTTGAATTCAATTTTGGTTGTCACTAAAAGTGTTCCCCTAATCTAAGAGATATTCTCTCCAAATTAAGTCGTAGCTTTTCAATCTAACAAACTCCACGAGTTTAGTGGTAGCTACAAATATTCCTCTAAGTCAAATAGACTTTTACAAGTGGTAAAAAGTAAAGAATCCATAGCAATGGTTCTCATGGAGCTTCAAACATTTGCACATAAGGTCTTTATATCTAGCCAAGTGTGTAGGCTTGGTATTTGCACCAACAGCTCCGCCTCAAGCCAAACATCTTGGCTTGGTCTTCTTATTCACTCCTCTTGAATGTCCTGCAATCCAATCATAGACTTAAACCTGCAAAGTTTTGTACCATCTAATGCTTTAGTCAATAAGTATGCACATTGCATATAGTTGATACATATGCCAATTGAATTTCCTTGCTCTATAGCTTCTCTCTCACATAATGATATTGGACCTCTATATGCTTGGTCCTAGCATGATAAATAGGATTTGATGTAAGATGTAGTGAGCTTGTATTATCTCCAGAAATCATTGGAGATGTAGTATGCAAACCTAAATCTGTATATAACAATCTAATCCATATGGCCTCTTGAGTAGCATTGGGAAATCCTCTATACTCTACCTCTGTAGAAGATAAAGCAACAGTAGGTTGCTTCTTTGATGACCATGATATAGGTTTGTCACCTGCAAAAGATAGGTAACTTGAGGTACTCCTCTATCATCTTTGCAACCTACCCAATCTGCATCTGAGTATATCTTGATGTCTAAATATGAAGTATAAGGAAAGTATAATCCTTGATTTTGAGTGCCCTTAAGGTACTTCAAAATCCTCTTGGCAGCTTCCAAATGAGGTGCCCTAGGTTTGTGCATAAATTGACTTAAGACACTTACTCCATAAGCAATATCAATCCTTGTCAATGTAGCATAGTTCAAGCTTCCCACTATGCTTTGGTAACCTGCAATATTCTCAAGCTCATCACCTTCATGAGCACTTAACTTTTGTTTTACCTCCATTGGAGTGCTTGCTACCTTGGCATCTTGCAAATGAAACTTCTTTAACATGTCATGTATATACTTTCTTTGAGCAATATAAATTCTAGAGTTAGTATAGACTAACTCAAGTCCAAGAAAATACTTTAGTGATCCTAGATCACTGATTTTGAACTCCTACATCATTTGATTCTTAATGTGCTTGATGCCATTAGCATCATTACCTATGAGTATGATATCATCAACATATACACATAGATATATCACCTCTAAATTACTCCTCTTAACAAACAGAGAAGTATCTGCTTTACTCATGATGAATCCTTGATCCTGAAGATATGTAGTCAACCTACGGTTCCATGCCCTAGGTGCCTGCTTTAATCCATAAAGAGCTTTGTTCAATTTACACACATATGTTACCTTGCTTGGGTCCTCATAGCTAGGAGGTTGAGACATGTACACCTCTTCTGAAATCCAGCCATTTAGAAATACATTTTTTACATCCAATTGATACATGTTCCAATTCTTTGATGTAGCCACACTTACCAATACCCTGATGGTTGGCATTTTGGCCACAGGTGAGAAGGTTTCTTCATAATCAACTCCTTGGGTTTGTGCAAAACCCTTAGCCACAAGTCTAGCTTTGTACCTGCTTATTGATACATCAGAGTTTCGCTTGATCTTATAGATCCATCTAGAACCAATTACCTTCATAGACTCTTTCTTTGGCACTAGCTCCCAAGTATCATTCTCCTTGAGTGCTTCAATTTCTTCATCCATAGCTTTCTTCCATTCTGCCTTGGTCTTTGCCTCTCCATATGATGATGGTTCTTCAAATGACAAGTCTTTTGCAAGATAAACAGAGTGCTTAGTAACTAAAGAAGTTTCATACCCATATCTAATTGGTTTCTTGCTCTCCCTTTGTGATCTTCTGATTGCTTGGTTGGATGATTCAGGCATATCTTCTAACTTCTTCATCTTGACTTTGCCTTTGGACTTCCATGCCTTGAATTCTTCTAAGTTGATGATTTCCTCATCATCTGAGTAGATGTCTTCAATCTGATTAGGCTCCTCCTTAGTGAGGCTTGGAAATTCCTCTTCCAAGTCATAAGGTAACTTTACTTTCCTCCATTCACTTTCAAACCAGGAATCATTCTCATCAAAGACAACATCTCTACTGACCATAAATCCTTTGTTGGAAGGATTGTAAAACCTGTATCCTTTTTTATTCAAGTCATACCCTATGAAGATGCACTTTTCTACCTTAGGGTCTAGCTTACCTCTGATTTGAGAATGGATATGCACATAAGCAATACATCCAAAAATCCTGCAATGATCAAGTGAAGGTCTTCTACCATGCCATGCTTCATATAGGGTCATCCCATCAAGAGATTTGGATGGCAACCTATTTACAAGATAGCAGTAGTAGATACACTCTGCCCACAAGTAATTATGTACCTCCTTCATCTGACCTTAGTCTCTTTAGGCTTCTTCCTGTTTGGTTCTCAACAAGTGCAAGATACTTTTTAAAGCAACTGAATACTTCATCTTTGTACTTCATAAAGTATAAGATAGTCCACCTACTGAAATCATCAATGAAAGATAGATAATACCTTGATCCAGAAATTGAGGGATCCTTACTTGGTCCCCATACATCTGTATGGACAAGCTCTAGGTAATCCTCATGCATGTATCCTTTCTTTGAGAAGGGCAACTTGTGAGATTTTCCAAACTAACAAGCACCAGATTTATAGATCATGTGTTGCTTGGATACATTAGGTATCCCAAGCACACATTGATCTCTACATATTTGTTTTAAAGTTCTCTCACCAATATTCCCTAATCTTTTATGCCAAATTTCAAGCTCTGATAGTGTTTGGTCTTTGTAACTATAAAGTTCCTTGTATCTTCAAGTTCAAAAGTGAATAATCTACCTGTCTTTTCTCCTTTGGCAATTCTATTGAATCCATGTTGGGGATCCTCCACAAATGCTCCATATTGGTTGAACCTGGCCTGCAAACCTTTTTCCACAATCTGTCCAACACTCATCAAATTCTTGGTAATTGTAGGTACATATAGAACCCTGCTCAACAGGTTTCTATTTCCATCAGAGGTTTTAACATTTCCTACCTTAATCTCTAAGTGCTTGGTGTCATCACCTATTTGTACCTGATGCTTACCCTTTGGTTTCTCAAGGTCAAAGAGAAGAGCTACATTGCATGCCACATTATTTGAGCATCCTGAGTCAATGTAGAAGAGATGGTCATCATTTATACTTGGCTTTGAAGTCATATTCATAATCAGAAGAGAATCCTCTTGCTCTTCTGTATAGTTGTTGTAGTCTTTCCTTGCTTTGTAACCTCCTTGGTAGTTGTTATTGTAGTTTTTGTTGTAGTTCTTATTGTACCCTTGACGATGGTTGAATCTTCCTCTTGATTCTATATATCCACCTCTTTGATATCCTCTACCTCTCTTATTTCTTGAAGTTCCTGTAACACTCATCTATAGTATGATTTGACAATCCACAAATCATTACATGGTGAGGAGTTATAAGGTCTCCCCCTACCTTGCTTACCTCCTCTGCCCCTACCTCTTGAGGTTCTACCTCTCCCTGCATGGTTGGCTTGGGAGCTAGCTCCTTCATCCTCAATCTTCTTGTTCTTTCCTTTCTCTTTAGACTTACTTTTATCTGTGTATAGGGCAGAAGAGCTATTACCTCTTGATGAATCTCCATTCTTATTGAGCTTGGTTTCATGGGTGAAGAGTTGTCCCATGAGAGTGGTAAGGTCTGGAATCTGCATGTCCATGTACAAGTCCATGGCAGTTGTGAAGCTCTTGATGGAGAGTGTTAATCTCCAAAAGAACAAGTTATTCTTGAAGTTAGAGCACCTCTATATCAAGAATAACTTAAAACCTTCACCAATTTGGAGGATCAATACTCAATTTCCAAAATCTTGAACAAACTTTGAAGAAGGTGACTACATAGAAAGTCTTCTACACATTACTCACTCATCAACTTATCAAATGTGTAAAGTTTTTTATAAAACTTTGCACAAGTGTTGCCTATAGTCTTGTTCACCTCCTCCAAGTTAAATCATTCCAAAAGACTCAGTAGATCTTGAGAAATGATCTTAACAAGTCACCTATGTCTAAAACTGTAGTTATTTATAGTCGACTTTGACACCTGCAACTTCTAAAGCTTGGTTCTCCCAAATTAGAACATTTTTAATCAAATTCTTTTAGCCATAGGTATCTTACCTTCCAACTTAAAGAATGAGTGCTTGCTTGCTCAAAACTTTACACTGTGGAAGGAGAACTGACCAAAACATTAGCATCAAATTTTGCGCCTCCTACAACTTCTCTTCTTTACATTTACACATGTAAATGTTCCTACACTCAATTCTCTCAGCTTGATCACACTTAGAAGCTGAAAATTTGTAGAGAGGTCAATCAACTATAGACTTAGATGTGTACAGAAGCATTTCACAAAAGATTCAACACAGAAGGAGAACTCTCAAAAATATCGGGCGTAACTTTTCTTCATTTCTAGAAAACTTTACATCTGAGTGATGAGAGAGATCTTACTCACTTCTAAAGTGTCTAATGCCTCATACAACTTCTAATTTCTCTATTCACATGCTCTCTAATATTTGCCCTGACATTTTTCCTTGTATATATAGACAAATATGTACAATTTCATCACCATACAAAAGTATAAGTGAACTGACTCTAAATTAATGTACATATGTATACATATCTTCATTCTCTGAACATGTACTTTCTTCATGCTTCATATCTTGATCTTTTCTTCAATCCTTGACTTCAAAACTTCAATTTTTGATTGCCTTGCACCAACAGCTCCCCCTCAATCATCAATTGAGGTTTTCTCTTTCTTCTTTATACCTGCCATGTCTTTGAATCTTTGTAGCTTTGGTCCATCCAAGCTTTTAGTTAGCATATCAGCTATCTGATCTTTTTTTGAAGTATGTATAACTTCAATCTCTTTATCCATCACCTTCTCTCTTAGAAAATGATACTGAATCTCAATGTGTTTAGTCCTGGCATGAAAAACAGGATTAGCAGCTAAATACAATGAACTCATGTTATCTCCATGAATAGTGGGTGTACTCTGGATGATGTCAAAACTCTTCATAAGAGTCTTAAGCCATATCACTTCCTTTGCAGCTTCAACCATACCTTTGTACTCAGCCTTTGTGGATGATAAAGCAAATGTGTGTTTCTTCTTTGAACACCATGAAATTAACTTATCTCCCACATAACACAAGTATCCATAAGTTGATCTCCTATCATCAGGATTACCTGCCCAATCTGTATCACTATAAATCTTGATGTTTGTATCTGATGTAAAACCATAATACAAACCTTCTTTGAGTGTACCCTTAATGTACCTCAACACTCTTTGTCCTGCAACCCAATGTTCTTTCCTAGGACAATGCATGAATTGAGACAATACTCCAACTGCATATGACAAATCAGGCCTAGTTAATGTAGCATAGATTAGACTACCAAACAAACTTTGATATAGCTTCATGTCCTTGAACTCTTCTCCTCCATATCTGCTCAATTTGTGATTCACCTCCATTGGAGTAGGTGCTACCCTGCAATCATCCATTTTAAACTTGATCAACAAGTTTTTCAAATACCTTTCTTGAGTTATATACACTCCATGTTGAGTGTATGAGATCTCCATGCCCAAGAAATATGACAAGTCTCCCAAGTCACTAATCTTGAACTCTTTCTCCATTTGCTTCTTTAGGCTTTGAATGCCTTTCTTATCTGTACCTGTAAGAATTATATCATCAACATATATGCACATGTAAATGAACCCATCATCACTTGCTTTAACAAGCAAGCTACTATTTGCTTTAGATACTTGGAAACCAAGTTCTTTCAAGAACTTCACAAGTCTATAATTCCATGCCCTTGGGGCCTGCTTCAAACCATGCAAAGCTCTCTTGAGCTTACATACATGATCTGGATACCTTTCATTTCTGAATCCTTGTGGTTGCTCCATGAAAACATCATCTGAAATGTAACCATTTAGAAAAGCATTCTTCACATCTAATTGACATAATTTCCAACCTTTACATGCAGCAATAGCTATGAGTGTCCTGATGGTTGTCATCTTTGCCACACGACTATAGGTCTCATCATAATCTGTACCATATGTCTGAGCAAAACCTTTCACAACAAGTCTAGCTTTATATCTAGACACACTTCCATCTGCAAACCTCTTCGTCTTGTAGACCCATTTGCATCCAGTGATCTTCTGACTATTTGGTTTAGGAACCAAATCCCATGTTTGATTTTCCATCAATGCATCATACTCTTCCTGCATAGCTTTCTTCCAATTTTCCTTACCTTTTGCCTCTTCATATGTAGAAGGGTCTTCATCTCCCTTTATCATATAAGCATAATCTTTAGTAGCTAAAAAAGGAGTGTCATAACTATTGGAGTTAGACGTCTGCGGAAGCACGCGAACAGCACAAGGAAGAAGAAGAAGCTTGGAGCACAACACACAAGACTGAATGTATTACTAGAGAATGTACAAAGATAAGTAGCCCATTAGGGCAATAGGCGTATATACAAGCCGGGGGAAAAAAACCTCCTAAAGAGGGAAAAAAGTGCCCCGGCAGTCCTAGAGTGTTCACACACATCACTACCTAAATATATCAACAAATCCCCCCTGGGAGTGATGCGGTGAACAAGGAGCTGGCACTCATGTATAAGGAAGTGCCAAGCTATGTGGAAATCACTCCACAAAAGGAAGTAAGCCCAAAGCTTTGCGGAAAGCTTCAAACTTCTCCCTAGGCAGAGCCTTCGTGAAAAGGTCTGCAATGTTCTCCTGCGTGGGCACATATGCCAAGCTGATCTCCCCAGCAGAGAACCTCTCCCTGACATAGTGATAATGCACCTCAATGTGCTTAGTGCGAGCATGGAACACAGGGTTCCTCGCAACTGCCAATGCGCTCTGACTGTCAGTGAAGATGGTGGTGGCAGAAGACTGGCCAACACCCAAATCAGCCATAAAGCGTCTGAGCCACACACACTCAACAGTCGTTGTGAAAGCTGCCCTATACTCAGCCTCACAACTGGAAGTGGCCACAGTAGGCTGCTTCTTGCTCAACCAAGATATACATGAGCTACCAAGCATGAAGCAAAAACCACTCGTGGACACACGAGTGTCATAGCAACCAGCCCAATCTGAGTCAGAAAAAGCATGCAAATCTGGCGGTAGTGATCCCCCCTTGGGATAAAACAACCCAAGTAGCCGAGTACCACTCAAGTAGCGAAAGATGCGCTTAACCGCTTTCCAATGCGTGACTCCTAGGCAATGCATAAACGTGCTCATCTGTGAGACAGCAAACTGAATATCTGGCCGAGTAATGCATAAGTAAATCAAGCATCCAACAGCCTGCTGATAGAGAACAGCATCAAATGCATCTCCAGCATCATGAAGACTCAATCGTAAACCTATCTCCATGGGAGTGGCAATAGGCTTACAGTCTTCAAGGCCAAAACGCTGCAATAATGTGTCAATATATTTCGTTTGACACAAAGCCATTCCACCATCAACGTGCATAAACTGAATGCCCAAATAGTGATGCAAATGCCCCAAATCAGACATCTCAAATGAGGCATGCAAATCAGCCTTGAAATCAGCAATATGCTTCTCAAGAGGACCAGTGAGCAGCATGTCGTCTACATAGACAACAATGATCAAAAGCACATCATTAGCACGCTTAACATATAAGGTGCTTTCAGTTGGACTATTCTCAAAACCATGTGCAATCAGATAGGCATGTATTTTCTCATACCAAGCACGTGGTGCTTGCTTTAAACAATATAACGCCTTCTTTAACCTGCACACCTGGTTTTCATGCCCTTTCTGCACAAAGCCACGGGGCTGAAAAACATACACTTCTTCATGCAAGTCACCATTCAGAAATGTTGTTTTAATGTCCAACTGATGTACATTCCAACCATGATGGGCTGCAAGTGCACAAATGCTCCGAACAGTAGTCATACGGCATGTAGGTGCAAAGGTCTCATCAAAATCAATGCCTCTTTCCTGCGCATAACCCTTTGCAACAAGCCTAGCCTTATACTTGTCAACTGTACCATCAGGTTTACGCTTCAGCTTGTATACCCACTAAGTGCCAATGGCCTTCTTGCCAGGAGGCAAGTCACATAAAGACCATGTACCATTCTTCATTATAGCATCATATTCAGATTGCATAGCAGCCATCCAATTTTCTGAATTTTGTGCTTCATCAAAAGAAACAGGCTCATTCTCATCACAGAGACTAGATGTAGCCATAGCATAGCAATCTGATGCAAAGGAGGTACTATGAGAGCCTGAACGAGTACGATATGACAAAGGTGCATCTAATTTGCTGTCACGCAAAGTCTGCACCAGCCATTTTGGCATAGTTTTTGCCTGTTCAATATCAGCTCTCTCATCAACAAGTGCATCATGTAAATCTGCATCGGAAATGGAATGATCTGCATCATCATATGAAACCTACAAAGGCTGAGAAGTTGCCTCATTAGGACCAGCGCTAGCCTGTCCACCTGTAAAAAGAGGCATCAAAGTATCATACATGTCTTTGGAGCTAACAGATGTCTCCTTAGTACATGAAAGCAATGGCTGAATAGCATCTTCCACAAAGACAACATCACGGCTAACCAGAATGCGTTTAGTCTGTGGATGATACAGACGATAGCCTTTACTTTCAGAACTGTACCCAACAAAAATACATTTTACTGCCTTATCATCCAATTTTCTGCGATGTTGTTCAGGCACTAATGCATATGCCAAACAACCAAAAACACGCAGATGAGCAACAGATGGCTTGCGGTCATGCCAAGCCTCATATGGAGTGATAGACTGCAACGCTTTAGTGGGACACCTGTTCAGTACATATGCTGCACACATGACAGCCTCAAGCCAGAAACTATGTGGTAAAGCCTGACTTTTGACCATGCACCTCGCCATCTCCATGAGTGACCTGTTCTTTTGTTCAGCAACTCCATTCTGTTGAGGTGTATACGACACTGTACACTGGTGTTTTATCCCACGTTCAGCCAGAAATGCATTAAAATCTGAAGACATATATTCCCCCCCTCGATCAGAACGGAGGGTGCCCATTTTACATGCTGACAGATTTTCAGCTAAAACCAAAAACTGTTTGAAGCACATGAACACTTCGGACTTTGCTTTGAGTGGATATACCCATGCATGCCTAGAAAATCATCAATGAAAGTCACGAAGTAAAGGTAATTTCCAAAAGAGGGTGTCTGCATAGGACCACAGACATCACTATGTACAAGCTGCAATTTCTGCATAGCCCGAACAGAACCATCTTTTGGAAATGAAGAACGCTGCATTTTGCCCAAAATACAGCCTTCACAAACATGTTTTCCAGGTGCCTCAAGTTTGGGCAAAGAGGACACCATTTCAGATTTCTGCAGGCGTAACAAACTAGCAAAATTCAGATGACCAAAGCGTGCATGCCAGAGCTTTGCATCTGACATAGCCTGAGAATCATGAACTGCACATGCCGAATCATTCACAGATTTTTCATAGTCTATGAGCTTATACAGCCCACGACATAAAATGCCAGAAGCAATAATCACATCGCCATTTGAGAGATCATGGACTGTACACCTGTCATCAACGAATTTCACAACCAAGCCAATCTTGGCTAATGCAGAAACTGATAACAGGTTCTTTTTTATCCCTGGCACAAATAAAGCATCTGACAAAGTGAAAGAACTACCATCAGCAGTAGTCAGAATGATCTTACCAACTCCCATAACAGGATAAGAGGAGTTATTGGTGCATGTGACAGTATTCCCTGTAGGGGCAAGCTCGAGTGAAGAGAAGAAACTGCACTGCGAGGTAATATGTTTGGTTGCTCCACTGTCAAAGTACCAAACATCTGAGTCTACTGCAGACATGCACAGATCATGAGAAGATGGGTCAAAACTGCAGACAGTAGTAAACGCCCATTCTTCTTCCTGCATAAGATTTGCAGACTCTATTTTTGGTGTAGAGGCCTCTGCAACAACCATTCCAGCCTCTTTCTTCTTTGCCTCTTTAGCAGCCAGTTTTGGACAGTTCTTTATAATATGATCATTTCCTTTACAGTACTTGCAGAACAATTTCTGCTTTTCTGATTTCTTCTCATCTTTATCCTGGTTCTTCGATTGTGCAGCATTTGCAGATTTCTGCTTACTAGTAGAAGAGCTCCATTTTCCTTTGCCCTTCTGACTAGCCAGGAAAGCTTGATCTGCAACACGCATAATGGACCTGTTCTGCCTGGACTGATCTTCCTGCAACAGAACATAGACTAATTCCTCAAATGACAAGGCATTCGGATTGCCTTTCATCATCAATCGAAGAGTAGAGGCAAAACTCTGATATGAATCAGGAAGGCCATTCAGAACGGTCTGCACAAGTGAGCTATCTGGTATAACCTCATCAGCAGAAATCAATTGTTCCTTCAGGTCTTTGATCTTTGTAAGAAAACTGTCCATTGAATCACCTTCATTCATGTGCTCACTCTCCAACTGTTTTCGGAGGTAAGCAACACGAGCCTCATTCCTAGCCTGGTACAAAGTGGTAAGTGTATCCCAAGCATCCTTTGCTGTTCTGCAAGAGCGAATGTGAGGAATAATGGCACGTTTGACAGACAAAGCTATCAATGCATGTGCCTGGGCATCTCTGCCATCCCAACGAATCTGCTCTGCAGTAGGTGCAACAGAAACAGCAGCACGAACAGGAATCTGCGAAATATCATCTTCGACACCATCTTCATCAGCTCCAACACCTGTATTTGCAGTACCTGTCGTTACAGGTGTAACAGGACGTCTTTCAACACCCTGCACAATGTTCCACAATCCTTTTGCAACCAGTCCATGTCGCATCATATAAGCCCATAATGGGTAGTTGGTACCATCCAACTTATCCTCAACAGCCAACATACAGAATACATCACTGCTTTCAGCCATGGCCGATGACTAAAATACCTTGATGTAGAAAATTGACTGTATCTCAAAAAGTTGAACAGAACTACCGAGACAAGTTCTGCTAGACCTGTAGCAGACTTCGAGACGCTTAAACTGGCGAACAGAAACTGGTATATACCTTTGGCACAAAAGGACGAAATAGCCTACACAAGCACTGCGATAGTGCGTTCGGAGACTGCAAACGGAGGAGTGTCGACGGCGCCCTAGAAGAAGCAACGACCTGCTCTGATACCAATTGTTGGAGTTAGACGTCTGCGGAAGCACGCGAACAGCACAAGGAAGAAGAAGAAGCTTGGAGCACAACACACAAGACTGAATGTATTACTAGAGAATGTACAAAGATAAGTAGCCCATTAGGGCAATAGGCGTATATACAAGCCGGGGGAAAAAAACCTCCTAAAGAGGGAAAAAAGTGCCCCGGCAGTCCTAGAGTGTTCACACACATCACTACCTAAATATATCAACAATAACTATACCTTGTAGGTTGCCATTTGTTTCTTGATGACCTTCTAAGTTCTCCACTCCTTGAGGTTTCTGGTTCATCACATTTTGGATCAAACCTTGGCACTTCTTCAACTTCAACCTGTACTTCATTATTCTCCTCTTCATCAAATATCTGAACCTTTGATTTACCTTTCTTTTGATTCACAACTTCTTCATCACCTGCATAAATATTGATTGTACCTGCATACCAAGTACCTTGCTCATCAAATGTAACATCCTTTGATACAAGGAATTGTTTTGTGGATGGACTCCACAACGTATATCCCATCTGCTTATCATCATATCCAATAAACACATACTTTTTAGCTTTAGGTTCCAATTTGTGCCTTAATTGAGAAGGCATATATGCATATGCCAAACATCCAAATACTTTGCAATGATCTAGAGTAGGTCTCTTACCATGCCTCATATGGTGTCATACCCTGCAAAGCTTTACATGGTAATCTATTGACCAAATATGTGGCTGTAAATACAGCGTCAGCCCATAAATAATTTGGGCAATTTTTCTCCTTCATCATGGATCTTGCAAACTCAACAAGAGTTCTATTCCTTTCTACTACACCATTTTGTTGAGGAGAGTACCTGCAAGTAATTTCCATTTTTATACCTGCATTCCACAAGTAATCACTGAAATCATTAGAGAAATACTCTTCCCCTCCATCTGACCTTAGTCTCTTCAATTTTTGACCTGTAATTCTCTCTGCATACACATGATAATGTTTGAATGTATTGAATACCTCTAACTTATCTTTGATCACATAGATAGTAATCCATCTGGTAGCATCATCAACATAAATCACATAATACCTTGAACCATTGATGTTGAAATCCTTTGATGGTCCCCACACATCTGTGTGTACCAATTCAAGCTTTCTGAATACATAAAACCATGTTTGGAATAAGATTGCTTATGAACCTTACCTAATTGACATGCCTCACATCTGTATGTCATATGTTGACTTGCAACATTAGGCAATCCAAGCACTGAACCATTGTTAACCATATCTTTAATACCTCTATCAGTGAAATGTCCAAGCCTTTTGTGCCAAAGATCTAACTCAGACATCTTATGTCCTCCATAGGTGAACAAGGCATGACCAATGTTACCTTGAATCTTCAATGTGAACAATCTTCCTTCTTTCTTCCCTGAGACAATTTGTTTATACCCATTGCTAGGGTCTTCCACAAAAACTCCTTCATTAGTGAACCTAACTTCATAACCTTTTTCAACAATTTGTCCTACATTTATCAGATTCTTTGGAATTGTAGGAACATACAAAACCTTACTCAAGAGAGTACTTCCATCCTTGGCCTTCACTGATCCTTCACATTGTGCTTTGTATTGTCACCTGTTTGAACTACATGATTAATTACCTAAGTGGAACAAGCAGAATATTGTGATTCTCTCAAAATCCACACTTCAAAGAATCGCGACTTCCTCAAAATCTACCAAGCAGAGAATTGTGAATTTCTCAAATCTTTAAGTCCAAGAAATCGCGATTTTCTCCAAATCACTAAGTCAAGCAAATCACGACTTTCTCAAAATCACCAAGCTGAGGATCGCGGATTTCTCAAATCTTTAAGTTCGAGAAGTCTCAATTTACTCAAAATCACTAAGCTCAAGAAATTGCGATTTTCTCAAAATCACTAAGTCTAGGAAATCGTGACTTTCTCAAATGTCGTCTAGAGAATCGCGATTTTCTTAAATCTGCTCGATGGAGAGAGTCATGGTTTTCTCAAATTTTCTAAAGAATCACGATTTTCTCAAGCTCCATGCAGAGAATCGTGAATTCCTCAATTTTCTAAAGTCCAGAGAATCACGATTTTCTCAAACTCCAAGATGTAGAGCATCGCGGATTTCTCGATTTTCCCAAGTCCAAGAAATTGTGATTTTCTCAAATCCTCTCAATCCATAGAATGGTGACTTTCTCAAATGCCAAGTCTAGATAATCGCAATTTTCTCCAAATCCACAAATCCAAAGAATTATGATTTTCTCAAATTTTCTAAGTCTAGAGAATCATGATTTTATATATATATATATATATCCAAAATGTAGAAAATTGCGCATTTCTCACTTTTCCAAAGTCTAGAGAATCGCGCTTTTCTCAAACTCCAAGATATAGAGAATCGGAAATTTCTCAATTTTCCCAAGTCCAAGAAATCGTGATTTTCTCGAATTCTCTCAATCCAAAGAATCGTGACTTTCTCAAATGCCAAGTCTAGAGAATCACGATTTTCTCAAAATGCCCAATTCCAAAGAATTGCGATTTTCTCAAAATGCACAATTCCAGAGAATCACGATTTTCTCACTTTCAAAGAACGCGATTTTCTCAAGAAAAATTTTGACGGGAAAATTTTTTGAATTCTCCAGAGAATCGTGGTTTTCTGAGAAAGTCGCAATTTTTTGAGTTTTTAGGCGAGAATTTTGAGCTTTGACGTCGAGCCTCAAATGTGCAAAAAATCATGAAAAACACAAGTGCATTCACTCCCAAGCACTTCCTAGCTCTTTCTTGCACTCCCACACATGAGAAATGATGTGAAAATGGGAAAATGCACTCAAAAACGAAAAAATTCTATGAAGATGAAGATGGATGAAGATGGTGATGATGATGATGATGATGAAGATGGAGAAGAAAAATCAAAAAATGAACAAAAAATAACTATTTTTTACCTTCCAACATTGCAAATCTACGATCTTACCATCACAATGCTTGTCCTCAAGCAATGCTCCCCGGCAACGGCACCAAAATTTGGTGTAGCTCAGGCATGAGTACCACCTCCTTTACTTGTCAATCCACAGGCATGTGAGGACTAGTATGAAGACCGTAGAACTAAGCTTATGATTTTTCTCCATAGGTGTACCTGCACACTTGGTATTTTCCATCTTGAACTTGACGAGCATGTCATGCACATACTTCCTTTGTGTGATGTATATACCTGAACCTGTGTAGATTAACTCCAATCCAAGAAAATAAGTGAGTGGTCCAAGGTCACTTATTTTGAACTCCTCCTTCATTTGACTCTTTACCTGTTTGATTCCTTCAAGATCATTGCCTGTGATAATAATATCATCAACATACACACATAAATAGATCACTTCAGATCCATTCCTCTTTATGAACAAAGAGGTATCCGCCTTGCTAGCTTTGAATCCTTGGTCCTGCAAATAAGTCACTGTTGAAGCTCAAGATCAAGGACAAAGAATGGAAGTGCATCAAGGAAGTGGACACACAAGAAGAAGGAGCAAGTAGGGAGCTCCAAGAAGCACCTGTCAAACTTTCAGAAGAAATCCCTACAAAAATAGTGATTTTTATCACTAAAAACCATTGTAAATACCATTTTCCATTTTTGTAACTCCATTTTGTTCAAGCCGAGGAGTCCTCGAGCTTGAGGAGTATTAGAACTACCATCCTACCAATTTTCATAATTTTTAGACTCCATTTGAGCCCCCAAATAAGCCCTGGAACCTATTTTTTAACTAGGCCGGACACTAGGTCTGGACAGGGTCAAAACCACTCAAAAACTATAGAAAGGGCTCGAGAGCTCATTTTTGAGGTTAGCTTGTTGTAGATTTCAGCTTTGTAAGAGAGCTCTTTGGTAATCGAAGCTTTCCATTGTTCCACTCTTTGCTCTTACCTTGTGCGCGTGTGTGTGTATGTGTGTGCATGCTTGTGTGCTTTCACTCACGCACTTGTGCCATCACTTGCTTGCGGTCTTCATACTGGTCCTCACGTCTCCACGGATTGACATTTATGAGGTGTATCTCCTCACGTTGGTACTCACCATTGTGCTAGAGTGACACCAAATTTGGCGCCGTTGCCGGGGAGAGAGCTTGGAGGACGAGCGTGTGACGGTAAGACGTAGAGTAGCGACGTTGGAAGGTAAAAAAATCATCATTTTCAGTTCAGTTTTTGAATTTTCCCTCTTCTTCATCTTCATCATCATCACCATATCCACCCGCCTTCATCTTCTTAGTTTTTTCCATTTTTTAGAGTACATTCACCTTGTTTTTACTTGTGGTTGTGAGCAAGAAGCTTAGAGAGGGTGGAGAACAGAGGCGCTGAAGAAGTAGCACCAAAATAGCTGAAAATCTGAGTGAACAGCCCCGGACAAGACGAAACCTGCGCCAAGTATCGTGAGAGCTGCGCCAGAGATCGTGAGTGAGAAATCGGGCAACCTGGGGTTACACAGAGCAAAGGGAAGTGACAAAGAAGTTAGAGAGGCTCTCAAGGTGAGCAAACACCCATTTAATCTATAATTTCTCAGTAAATTAAGTTTGGAAAGGGAAACGATCTGCGTCAGGTATCGTTTGGTACTGACAGAGGTGAAAAGGAGTGATTTGGGGTGATACAGAGAGGGAGGAGAGGAGAGAGGAAAGAGTAGAGCATGTGTACAACCAAAACTTAGAAAAAATCTTTCCCAAAATTTGTCTAAGGGTCAAGTATCGTTTGGCTCCCGCGGTCGAGTATCGTGATACCTGACAAGTATCGTGAATCGCCTGTGGTTGAGTATCGTGATATTTCCCAGCCATCGTGTATCGTTTTAGGCCAAAGATCGTTTCGGTCCAGAGATCGTTTTAATCAAAGATCGCGATACTCACCAGCCATCGTGTATCGTTTGGTTCATAGATCGTGTATCGTTTTGGCCAAAGATCATAGCTCATGTATCGTCTGGATCAAAGATCGTGTATCGTTTGGCTTCAGTATCTGTATCGCTTCTCAAAGATCGCGATACTTACCCAAGATCGCGTATCGTTTTGTTCAGGTATCGTCGATCGTTTTTGAGCCAAGCATCGAGTATCGTTGGTGCCAAAGATCGTTTCAATCAAAGATCACGATACTCACCAACCATCATGTATCGTTTAGTTCATAGGTCGTGTATCGTTTGCATGAGAGATCGGTATCGTTTATCAGAGATCGCGATATTTATCAGAGATCGGGTATCGCCTAAGTCAGAGATCGTGTATCGTTTTCTTCCAAATATCGAGTATCGTCTTGAGCTAAGTATCGTTTTGCCCGAGTATCGTGATAGTCAAGTATCGTGTATCGTTATACAGCGATCGCGATACCTATCAAAGATCATGTATCGTGGAGTTTGCTCACGATACTTGTTGAAGATCGTGTATCGCCTACTTCAAGTATCGCGATACATACCAAGTATCGTGTATCGAGTTCCTCAAGGATCAAGTATCGTGTCCTACAAATGTCGTGTATCGCCTGATTTGAAGCATTTCCTAAGAGGCCCTGTTTCCCTGTTTTAACCCCCAAAACCCTGAACTGGCATAACTTTCTCATACGAAATCCGTTTGCTGTGATTTTGGTTTTGTGGGAAAGCTCGTGGGGAGTACAACAAAAACATCGACTGGTTACGGTAAAATTAATACCAGGATTATTAGATAGGGTATTTTGAAGTTGACCCTCAGGAAAACTGGAAAACCAAGGGTTCCAAAGGATTTTGAGCAATAGAAGAGAACTTTGGGACTAGAAGCCAAGGCTTATGAACCTGAGATCTGGCAGACACTTAGGCAAGGATAGACAAAGCATTAGGTCATCTGAGGCTAGTGTCACCAATACAGCCAAGTCTTGGGCTCAACAGCTTAGTGGCTATCCTTACACACGAAGTTCAGAAACCAGTGACTCGGAAATGTCTTTTAGCATGGAAAGACCCACACGTAGCTCAGGCACTGCCTGTTTACAGACACCAGAAGGTCCTTATAAGACCCAATTGGAGTATATCAGGACCAACCAATTAGGTGCTCGCATCTATGAGGATGGTCTAAGACGATCAGTGGTTCAACTCAAGAATCCTGACCAACTGTTGGCATACAAAGCAACAGAGGAGTCATGCACAATACGGCAACAAGGCCAAATCATTTTTTCCATGGACTATTTACAACTCAAGTGATTTTAATCACTACACAAACATTGTAAATCCCGTTTTTGGTAGAATAGACTCCATTTTGTGCAAGCCGAGGAGTCCTCGAGCTTGAGGCGTATTAGAACTAGCGACATATCAATTTTCATAATTTTTAGACTCTGTTTGAGCCCTCAAATAGACTCTAGAACCTAATTTTTAACTAGGCCAGACACTAGGTCTGGACAAGACCAAAGCTAGTTAGAAAACTATAAAAAGAGCTAGAGAGCTCATTTTTGGGGGTAGATTGTTTGTGAATTGAGCTGATGTAAGAGACTTTTTGATTAATGCAAAGAACTCCATTGTTCCTCTCCTTGTTCTTGCCTTGTGTGCGCGTGTGTGTGTATGTGTGTGCATGCTTGTATGCTTCTCACTCACACACTTGTGCCTTCACTTGCTCATAGTCTTCAAACTAGTCCTCACGTCTCCACGGATTGACAATTATGAGGTGAATCTTCTCACGTTGGTACTCACCATTGTGCTAGAGTGACACCAAATTTGGCGCCGTTGCCGGGGAGAGAGCTTCGAGGACGAGCGTGTGATGGTAAGACGTCGAGTTGAGACATTGGAGTTATAGGTAATATCCTTCTTTCTCTTGATTTTTCTTCATTTTTTCCTTACTTTTGCATCACCATCATCACCATCATCATCTCCACCATCTCCCATCTCCATCTCCATCTCCACAAAAAATTTCAGTTTTTGGTCATATTACACCCCCCACCTCATTTCCCTCATTTCATTGTGAGAGAGAGCGAGAGAGAGCTTGCATGCAATCTGTTTTTGGTGTGTTTTTGAGCTTTTGTTGCAGGAACTTGCTGTACCACCTCCTCCAGCAGTGTGCGCAGGTACGACAGACTCTGCACGGGTCCCGGGACGACGACCTCTGTCTGTCGCGACAGACAGAAAAACTTAATGTTTTGTGAATGCGTGTTTGGCACGTAACCTACACCATTAGAGCACTCTAAATCACTAGAAGTTTCTCAAAATTTGCATTTTTTCAGTCTATCGCGACAGACCCCGTCTATCGCGACAGACACCGTCTATCGCGACAGACAGAGACCCACGATAGACCCCGTCTATCGCGACAGACACCGTCTATCGCGACAGACCAAAATCCCACGATAGACCCCGTCTATCGCGACAGACACCGTCTATCGCGAAAAACCAAAATTCCACGACAGACAGCGTCTATCGCGACAGACACCGTCTATCGCGACAGACCAAAATTCCACGATAGACCAAAATTCCACGACAGACAGTGTCTATCGCGACAGACACTGTCTATCGCGACAGACCAGTCTATCGCGACAGACACCGTCTATCGCGACAGACCAAAATTCCACGATAGACAGCATCTATTGCGACAGACACCGTCTATCGCGACAGACAGCCCCCACGATAGTTTGTGTCTATCGCGACAGACACCGTCTATCGCGACAGACAGACATTTTCGGCAAAAATTAAGGGGTAAATTTTTTGGAAATTTAGGCTAAACTTTGGGCATAGTTGCACTCTCAAATACTCATACACTTGCAAAGGCCTTAGAAAAATGCATTAAAACCCCTGAAAGGTTCTGTTTGTCTAGTTAACCCCCTAAACCCTGAATGGCCATAACTTTTTCATACGAAGTCCATTTTTTGAGCTCTAGGGCTTGTCGGAAAGCTCGTGGCATATACTACGCGCCCTCAACTGTTTTTTGTAAGAATAATGAGTTGCTTTTCAGATAGGATATTTGGAAGTTGGCACACTGAGGGGTAGGAACACCAAGGGAGCTCTAGAGGAAATTTCTAGCAATACAAAAGGGGGAACAAGGGTCATTAAAAAAGTGTCTGAAATAAATTCTCTGTCAATTGAAAGGTCAACTTGGAGCTAATCTTGGGACTGATGCAGGTCTATTGAGAAGCAATTGAGAGCGTCCAAGCAAGGGTTTTGTGCAAGCTTGCGAATCAACTTCTCGAGCACTAAATAGCAAGGATCAGCAAGAAAGGTCGGAATACTCTCTGCTCCTCTTCGTCAATTCCTAGCTTAGGCTAAGAACGATTAGAAGTAGGAGTAAGTCAGGGCGACGATAGGCAACTATCAAGTTGAAGCATACCTAAACTTTCAAGCTCAAGCTAAGGGCATAATCCTTGTACTGTCGAGAATTTTAAAGGGAAAGAACTTAACGTGGAATGATCAATTGTAAGTGCGAAACAACATTCAAATATTCCTGACGACGTGATATCAGACAAGACCTTAAACACGATAAAATAACTAAAAAGAACCAAGCGACTAATATAAAGTAACCAGCAACGAGGTTGTACTCTGGGCAAAGAATTGGGCTACTTAGATAGGCATATGAACCTTAGATCAGGACGACATCTAGTAAGGGAGAGACAAAGCCTTAGATCTTCAGAGGCTAGTGTTAACCACACTGCTAGGTCTTGGGCCCAGCAGTTGAGCCACCACTCGTACTACCCTAGCTCTGAGACCAGTGAGTCAGAGATGTCTCAAGGCATGGACAGACCTACAGGAAGTTCAGGAGTGCCTTACTTGCACAGGGTAGAAGGCCCGTACAAAACGCAGTTGGAATACCTTAGGACCAACCGATTAGGTGCCAGCATCTATGAGGACGGCCTAGGAAGATCTGTGGTACAGATTAAGAATCCTGATCAATCCATTGGACTAGAGCACCCAGCTGTCAAGTTCGAAAACGGAGCATACTTGGACAAAGAAGGAACCATATACGTAGTCACCAGTCACCCAGATAGGACGGACGAATTTGGAAATGTGATCTCAGAAGCGGACTTAGGGGACCTAGAGCAAGGAAACATGGGTACAGAACCTAGAACCCCTCGAGGCAAATCGGTTCTCACTAGGATTATTACACCAGAGTGGATTCCCCAGGATAATAAGAGCATAGATTTGCTCCTCAATCAAGAAACTGAGGAAGCCTTTTGGAGGTATAAATATGATCAGCCAACTGATATAGGAACAATCATGATCTATGAGTTTAAGGATCCTGATAGCCCAGGCAGAGTGACCTACTTAGATCACGCTTCGGAGAGGACCTTTGTGGTTACGGAAAATGATAGGCATGCTTACACTTGGAAGGGTGAATTCGTTTTCCCCCAACCAAGATCGAATGTATCCTTTGGTCACCCTGGAGCTGGAACATCCCAAGCTCATGGAACTCAAAGAGACAGACATAGAGAAAGGCCGGAAGTAAGCTTTGCCAACCCTGTGGGCAGAGAAAGAACGAGGACGGAAACAAATAGAGTAGAACTTGAGATGCTTAGAACTCACAGGAATCAAAGAAATGCGGATGAGTTCCCTCTACCACGACCTAGAGAGCACACAAGAACCTTGAGACCGACTCAGCTAGTTAAGTCCATGAAGAACTACTTCGATGGCACTGGAGATCCATACGATCATGTGGCTGAGTTTAGGCAAGTCTTGAGAGCTGAACAAGTGGAGGATCTATTCACGCAGTACAATGCCTTTGGTCTGACCCTTAGGAACACTGCCCTGACATGGTTTCAGCCACTAAATGAGAGGCAGTTCAGGAGCATTGACCAACTCCTAGAGGCTTTCATTATTGAATTCTCTAAGAGTGGCATAAGGCATAATACCTCCTCGCTGATTCACAGCTTCAAGCAAACCCCTCAAGAAACCGTGAGACTTGCAGGAAGAAGATTTAGGCAATACCTAAAAAGATGCCCTGTTTCGGAGCTACCCACATCAGCTAAGCAAGTGGCTTTATTTTTGGATGGATTGCTAAGTACCAAATTGAGATCTTATGTGTACCTGAAGGACCCTAGGACCATTGAAGATTGTGTACGCATGTGCATTGACATCGAGCATAACCTGGGGGAGGAGTTAGAGCTGTCCAAGATATACAAAGATTTGGATAGTGCCTCTAACCTCTCTTCCACGCAATCCACATCAATCGAGGAACTTGCAGAGAAAGTAGCTCAGAAACTAGGTGTAACTAGCAAACAAATCCCAAGGTTTGCCCCTATGAAAAGGTGCTATACTTGTGGTGGCGACCACATGGCGAACGTATGTCCCATTATGGCTCAACCCCAAGTTAATCCTAGTAGCCAGTACTGCACCATAGAATGAAGGTACACCAATCACACTGCGCAAGATTGCCCATACAACAAGCAGGCGGTTAGGCAACCCTACCCTCAGCCATACCCTCAACAGGGAAGATACCAGAACCCGTACCCTCCACAGCCATATGGCAGGCCACAACAACCTTATCAGCAACCATACCAAAACCACCAAAGGCCTCAGCCTGTGTTAGCTCAACAACCCCCTGCCCCAGCTAATGCGATCCCAGTAAAATATGCAGCAGCAGAAGAAAACCTGAATAGAGCTATAGTCCCGGTAACCCCACTGCTTTCCGAAAGTGACCCCAGTGACCATAGCTTTGATTCTACACATGTCGATAGTCCCCAGGCCTACTACATGCAGTCTCCTGAGCATGGTGAGTCCTACTATAGTGAAGAGCCAAACGAACCTAGTTGGGAGTCAGATTACACAAA
Organism: Ceratopteris richardii; assembly: GCA_020310875.1. NCBI lineage: Eukaryota > Viridiplantae > Streptophyta > Polypodiopsida > Polypodiales > Pteridaceae > Ceratopteris > Ceratopteris richardii. Next base: position 121,132,236 of record CM035433.1, on the reverse strand, counting down.
CGTCATGTATGCAAACCCCAACCCTAGGCCTCAACCTAGGCAGGTAAGACCCCCATTCCCTAGAGGACCATGCTACAGATGTCAAGGAGATCATCTCATTCGTGATTGTCCCTTACCTCCACCAACACAACCCCAGTCAGTAACAATTCAGGGCTTCTGCCAAGAATGTGGAAAGGAGCATCTCTTACGAGATTGCCCTAAGAATCCTAATAATATGCCAAAAATCACTCCTATTAACGTTATTGGGTTGGTGGTAGACTCCACAGGAAGTGTGACGTCCACTGCACCCGTGCAGGTAGTCACTAGAGCTCAAGCAGTGCAGCAAAACCAAGGGGTAAGCAAGGAAAAGAGCCCAGAAGCCAGCGATACTGAGAGCCAAAATAAGAAAAGGACTAGAGCTTGGAGAGATAGCCGCGAACGTATGAAAAGGCAGTGGGCAAAGAAGATGAGTGAACTTGAGGAAAGTCTACGAGAAACCAAGGCCAAAATCATAGAGATCACATCTCAGCCGCACTCTCACACATTCCCACCGCTACCATCCCCATCACCCTCCATCCCTCCACCCTCTAAGATACCCCACGTAACCCACCCACCACCCCAAGCAGGATCAGTATTAGCTGATCCCACTCCTGAAGACATAGACATGATGCTTAAAGCATATCAGGCCAAAATCCAAGAAGGGCCAAATGTCACGGATCATGACAAGTGCTACCCTAGGGCTGACCTAGAGATAGAAAGAACCAAGCTTTGCTCGAAAATGGTCGCATTGGCTCAGACTATGTTTGAAGCCAGCCGCCTTTTCAATTACTCGGGCTCAGCCAAGACGCAATTACACTTGGATGGACTTCTAGAGAAGTTAGAGGGCATAATTGCAAGATCTGCCAAGGAAGAAAAAAATCAAGAAAGGGAGAAAGCAAGCAAAAACATGACCCATCCCCCATCAAAAGTTTATGTGGCCAATTCCACTGAACCAAACAACTTTCCCTCCTTAGAAAGAATAGAGAATCTAATGGCACAATCACCAAAGGAACCAGCCTCTCAACACAAGGGCAAGGCAAGTGAAAGAGTAAGCATTCCTGCTCAAGAAGCCTATGTGCCTGAAGCCCATGTGCCTAACTCTACGGAGCCGGACACATCATCTTCTATGAATCGATTCACAACAGAATTCCTACGCGAGATTCAAGAAGACAAATGGGCTAAAGAAAGTGAAGTCCCTCCTCCCATTGAACTTGTGGATGAGGCACATGACCAATTCCCACAAGACATCCCATCCAATTATGGAGAGCAGGAGAGTACCCAATCTCAAGAAAGATTAGACTTCGAGTCTAATTCTTTACAAGAACTACCCCATTTCACAGGCCCATGGGAAGCAAAGTCCACCTGCATGAGAGCACCTACAGTCATGGTAAGAAACGAAGACTCAGTCATACCTAGGAACACAAAGGTAGTGAAGAACACCAAAGTGCAGTGCAATCTCACTTTGGAAGAGCTGCTTAAGATTAGACCAGAAGTGTGGAAACATGTCGCCAACCAAGTACCTGGGATAGCAAAACCTCGTTCCCAGGTAGGATCACATAGGACAGTGCCAGAAATACCCTTGGATAAGATAGGAGATATGTGTGAAGGTGAAGAAGGTAATACCTATCTTCCCATTACCTACCAGGACTACACCACCAAGGCAATTTTGGACTCAGGCGCAGGAGTTGCAATTGCTACCACTTCCCTATGGAAGCGTTGGGGCAAGCTAGCACTCAGGCCAACGAGAATGAAATTGCAGATGGCCGATGGTCATATTGAGAGACCCTTAGGATTGCTGGAAGGAATAACTCTCACCACCTGTGGTGTCGAGTTTGAGCATACATTTGCTATATGTGACTTCAGCAAATATCATGCCTACGAGATGATTTTGGGAAGACCATTTATGCGACAGTTGCAAGTGGTACAGGACTGGGGAACCAATTCTTTGTACCTGCAACACTTAGGTGTTACGACCAAAGTCAATCTCAAGGATTACTCTCATAGAGATGTCCCTCCTATCCAATGGAATCCCATCCATAGAGCCAAAGATGATACGGAATCCGTGCATTCCATAGGCTCAGGATCCTCATGGATGCATGAAGACACCCACTTATGGATGTGCAAAGTAGCAGTGGACGAAGAGAAAAGAGAAAAAGCCAGAGAGGTAGGTGCAAAAGAAACCCATAGATCAATCCAAGACCCAGCCTATGCACCTGTAGTTTTCCCAGACGAAGAATTTGAACCTCACGGCTGGGCAAAAATTTTAGCAACCATGGATGTAGCCATCAATGAGGAACAATGGACACCTCACTGTGATGAGGATGGCTATGACATTTCAGTCTTCTCCATAGAGCCAATCATGGGAGAGGCAGTTCTAGAAGAATGCGAACCTAGCCCTGATGCATTTGAGGATGCAAGTGACTCCGATCTAGAGTCAATCATTATGGACCCACCATTTGCATCAGATGAAGAATACTTCCATGAAGTAGAATTTCAACCCCAGAGGCATGGAGAGGTTACAAATGATGTAAGATTAGCAACACATGTGACCCCGAAGGAAGAAGGGAAGAAACGAAAGAAGAAAGAAGTCTCACCGGAAGAGGAAGAATCTTTGTTTTGAGGTTCCAGAAAATTTTAAGAAGTATGAGATAGATGACAGGAGAGTCATGATTAGAATGCCGAAACGAGAGGCGCAATCGGGAGAGGCCTATGATAACAAAGAAACTACCAAGAAAATAGTAGTGGCCCTAGAAGAAGGAGTGGAGAGATGCACGTACATAGGCCATGACCTAACAGAGGAAGAAGAGCATGTGTTGATAGCCTTGCTAAGAGAATACAGAGATGTATTCGCTTGGAGTTACAAGGATTTGAAAGGTGTTGACCCTGATATATGCTCACACACTATCCCCATGACCTCAGATGCTAAACCCTCTAAGCAAAAGCCCTATACATATAACGATAATTACGCTGCTAAGATCAAAGAAGAGATAGATAGACTGGTTGAAGCTGGATTTATCTATGAAATTGAGCACACTGAATGGGTATCCCCCATCGTAGTGGTGCCCAAGAAGAATGGCAAGCTGCGTGTGTGCATTAACTTGAAGAAGGTTAATGCAGCCACAATTCGGGATAACTATCCGCTTCCTATCACAGAGCATCTCTTAGAAAGAGTAGCAGGCAAGGAAGTGTACAGCTTCCTCAATGAATTTTCGGGCTACAATCAAGTAGCCATAGCTCCAGAAGATCAGCATAAGACAGCTTTTGCCACAGAGTGGGGTATATTTGCCTTTCGTGTAATGCCATTTGGGCTTACCAATGCACCAGCTACCTTCCAGAGACTAATGTGCCATGTGTTTAAGGAGTTCCTGAGGAAGAATTTGGAAGTCTATGTTGATGATCTTTGTGCCCATTCCAACATTAGACAAACCCATATTCCTGAACTCAGACAAATCTTTGACAAATGTAGAGAATATCAAGTGTGCCTAAACCCAGAAAAATGTGTTTTCATGGTCACGCAAGGCAAGATTCTGGGGCACATAGTGTCAAAAAATGGCATATCTACTGACGAAGAGAAAGTAAGAGCCATAGCAGAGTTACCTAGGCCAAAGAACGTCAAGGAGGTACAAGCCTTCATGAGGCATTGTGGTTACTACCGCCGGTTCATTCACATGTATGCTGTCATTGCAAAGCCCATGTACGGACTTCTGACTAACTTTGAGTGGACGGATGAATGTGAGAACTCCTTCCAGGAGTTTAAACGAAGATTATGTTCAGCACCAATCTTGACCACACCAGATTGGAATAAGACATTCCATGTTCACGTGGATGCATCCAATTATGCCATTGGATGTGTTCTTGCACAACCTACTGGTGAAGGTAACATGGATCTTCCAATTGCCTATGCCAGTAGACAATTGAATGCAGCTGAACGGAATTACACCACTACAGAGAGAGAAGGCTTAGGCATGGTGTATGCGGTTAAAAAGTTTAGACATTATTTGCTTGCAAATAAGTTTAAGTTTTTTACTGACCACCAAGCATTGTTATATCTTGTAAACAAGCCATGCAATACAGGAAGATTAGTGAGATGGTTTCTCTTGCTAATGGAATATGATTTTGAGGTTGTGGTAAGAAAAGGGAGGACTCATTTAAGAGCTGATCATCTTTCTAGGCTCACATCTGGAGAAGCCCCACAAGGAGTATCAGATGACCTTCCGGACGCTTACTTGTTTAATTTGGAAGTGGTGCCACAGTGGGCTAAGCCATTGGTACCAGTATTGACATACGGGCCTAACCATCCAGTAGTAAACACACAGAATAGAGAGGTTGTGAAAGCCCAAAAGTACCACATCATGGCCGGAAGCATGTATAAGCACACAGATCACGGGATCCTGGCCTGTTGTGTGGAAGAGGACGAGTACGCTAAATGGTTGCAACTAGCACATGTAGGTGCATTAGAGCAACACTACTCAAAACAACGAACCCTACAGACACTAAGGAGACTCGGAGTGCATTGGCCAACTATGGAAGCTGATGTCCAAAAGTTGTGCAAAGAATGCCCAATCTGTGGCACTAAACCACCTGTGGAACATGCCACTCTTTATCAAGTGTCCATAGTGCCAGATTGGAGTGAACCTCTAGTATCCTTCCTGAGGATGAAAACATTCCCTCCAGACATGACTCTGGCTAGGAAGAAGAGTTTAGAACAAGAAGCCCTGGATTACTCACTCATTGGTGATAATCTATATAAGCGTGGTAAAGATGGTTACCTGAGGCTATGTGTCCATGAAAGTGAATATCTTAAGATCTTGGAAACTGCTCACCAAGGTGTAGCAGGAGGACACTTTGGACCAGATCGGGTGATCAAGGCAATACTATTTGCGGGCTTCTGGTGGCCTACCCTTCACATGGATGCACATACCTATGTGAAACAATGTGATGTTTGTCAGAGAACTCAGTATCCTATACGTAAAGATGAGATGCCACTGAAACCTATGATGGGTGGACGTGCATTCTCTAAGTGGGGAATAGACTTCGTAGGTCCTATTAATCCCCCAGCTAAGGATTCCCATGCAGAATATATCATTGTTGCAACAGACTATCTAACTAAGTGGGTAGAGGTAAAAGCCACAACGAAGAACGATGCTCAAACAACTGCTAAATTCTTGTTTGAAAATGTATTCACAAGATATGGGCTACCTATAGAGCTAGTTAGTGATAGAGGTACTCATTTCTTAAATGAGGTTATTGAAAATCTGCTCCAAGAATTCTTGGTAATACATAAGAAGTCTGCCCCCTATCACCCTCAAGCAAATGGCCAGGCTGAGAGCACCAACAAAATCTTATGCAGTGTATTGACGAAATTAGTGAACAACAAACGCTCTGATTGGGACAAACAGCTACACCACGCTGTTTGGGCATACCGAGTCGCCTACAAAACGGTACTCCAAGCCACGCCCTTTCAAATGGTGTTTGGTCAAAATGCTGTGCTACCCTTAGACTTTTTGATACCTACATTGAAAGTGGCACAAGAGCATGAATGGACGGGTCATGAACTCTCCTCTAGACTTTTTGACCTTGAACGATTAGGAGAAACCAGACTGAGAGCAGCAGCAGGGATATACGCAGCTAAGAAGAGACAGAAGGCATACTTTGATGCCCATGTTAAGGATAAGGGTTTAAAGGCAGGCGCCTTAGTTTTAGTCTACACACTGAAGCAACATGCGAGGAAACTGGAGAAGAGAGGCTACGGACCTATGATCATCAATAGGATCTCCACGAGTGGAGCAGTACAATTAGCCACTTTAGAGGGTGATGTTCTCCCAAACTATATTAGCGGATGCAGAGTCAAGCTGTATCAGGAACCCCTCACGGAGGAAATGCTAAGTCAACTCAATACTGCTAAGAAACGCAAAGAGGAAGAAAAGCGAATTCGAGAAGAAGCTCAAGCAGAAGCCCTAGAGCGCATACGGAGAATGAAATTAAGAAGACAAGGGAGAGAGCAACCTAGGGAAGATGCATATGTAGATCAAGGATATGACGTGGCTATGTGTGAAGTTTCAGGTGTAAGCTCACATAAGATAACTGATCGACGTCCTTTCATAACCTTAGATATAGGACAAGGAAAGAGTGCAAGGACTGTAAGAGCCTTGATTGACTCAGGTGCAGCCACTAGTGCTGTTAAATTGTCTTACTGTCAAGAGTTGCAATTAACTGTCAATCCTATGGAAGCATATCTCATAGGATTGGGAGGCGTGGAAACCCCTTGCATAGGCGAGGTGGAACTTCCCCTCTATATTCATGATGAGGCAATGACAGTTAAAGTACTACTGTGTCAAGATGAGGATCTCACTGAACCCCTTGTCTTGGGTCAAGATTGGATATATGACCAAGCAGTCAACTTAAACCTAAGAAGTGGACTTCTTCAGGTATGGGTGAATCAAACTAGAATTACAATTGAGTTAAATAATGGAGCACTCAAGGAACTAGAAAAGACACGGACTCCTGGTCCCTCCAGGGGTGCACATGAAGTTGACCATGCTGTTCTTGTCAAAGGCTATGTGATGCAGAAGAATGAAGATCTCAAACAAGGAGTCAGAACCACAATGGAACTCCCTTCTCTTCCAAAGGCCAGAAGGAGGCAGCAACTAAGGGCAGATCAATCACTAAAGACTCTGCGGACGAGAGACCAAAAGAACGCGCGAAGCAGAACAACTCAGCCGATGAAGCAAATGTGGGTGCGGAAAAACGAGCTGCCGGCCGTAACTAAGCTGCAACACCGGTCTCAACTTCCTATTAGTAATCAACGACTTGATGCTAATAAGAGGACTCCTAAAACCTCTGTTGAGAAAGTGAAGTCCATTTGGGTACCCAAGAAGTCGATGAAGGCTGACCCACAATCAAGACAAATTTGGGTGCCTAAGGCTTGCTGGCGGGCTCAACTATCCCAACACAATTCACATCATACACGACAGGGTTCACTCGTGCAAGCAGCCACCACCCACTCTTGTCTGATACACTTGAACACACTACCACCTAGAAGCACGCACAGACTCACTCGTCAATGGGTCCCAATGGCACAACAACTCCCAGCAGAATTACTCATGCAACCCTCCCGAGTCTTCACAAAACCAAGTCCCAAAGCCATCCACTGTATTTGGAAACCTAAAACTTATAGTAAACCCCCAGACCCAGTTGTAAATCCATGCCCACCTACTAACTACGTCACTCTCACATTACATCATTCCACTTAGTTCTTAGGTCCAACCAATTCCTAACTACACACACAAGCACCGAGCACTTATTAACCTACTAATCTCTCATGAACCTCATGATAATGTTGTAATGGGGACAAAAACGATTCTAACTTGTCCTTTACAATATTAACACATGTTTCTATATTCTCACAGAATCAGAGGGCAAGAAGTAACATGGCAGAAGCGACAGGTCCGAGCTCACAAGTAGGAATACTTACTGCAGGAATCGATGTGGATAGTCTACCTGTGGAGGTGCCACCAACTGAACGACTGGTGGAGCTGCAACACCTTCAGCAAATCCCGGTACCTGATCCACCCATAGGGATCACAGAAAGAGTCCATGCCAATTCTCACTGGTTCAATGGCATGCCAGGTCCATTAGGAGAGGCCAAGTATATATGGGAGTCTAAGTGCGAGTATGACAGATCGTGGGTTCGATTCCAATTCTTCTCCAAGGAGTTCGAGACTCTACAGAACACCGAGGATCTCCAGACCATATGGCAACGTGCCGGGCTAGCAGAATACTTTGAAGCACCACTACCTAAACCAGATCTCCTCCGATGCTACTATTTGGTCTCCACATTACAAGCTAATGAAGAAAAGGACAAACCAGGATCATTTGTTCTTCCCTCCTTGCTGGGCAACAACGAGTTGAAGAGGTTTGAACTTACTGTGGAGTTGGTGAGCGACGCTTTGAATATGCACGGCACACATGTACCCTCTGAAAAGGATGCTCTCGTTCCCACTAACATGAAGGATAGGAAACTATTGAAGCTTAAAGACATGGCAGCACTCACACCAAACGTGTCCATCCCTCTCCGTATGTGCATGCAACATTTTGCTTTCCCCGGCCAAGACCGCTTCACACAACCACACAAGAGAATCTGGTTCGCTCTTTACTTAGCGGAAGCAGGTGCGTTACCAATTAAGCTACCGGTATGGATTATAGATCAATTGTATGAAGCAAATAAAAGGTCTTCTAGGAAATTAGTGGTGAACGGTTGCTGTGCAATCACACGCATTATTTACCGGTGCCTAGCATACGATGTTCCCATTGAACGTGCCTTAACTTGGGCACAATTACAAATGTTTAAGAAGCTCAAAACATCCACACATCAATCCAAGCGCATGAGGGGTGCGATCCCTTGTGTCCAGACAAGGGAAGTTCTGACTACTCCAGAGGTACCGCCACGAAGGGAGACCACTGTACCTCCCTTTACCATTAGGATACCCAGGTCGGGATCTGAAACTACGACACAAGCTACCCCTTCAGCTCCTCCTGCTCCACCTGAATTTGAATTTGCTGCAACTGGAGATGCTGAAGGAATGGACCCCCAGGACTTCGAAGCATTCTTACAAAGTACACAATTCTCTGATGTGGAGTTTTATTCAGATGCAGAGGAACAAGGCACATCTTCACGAAGAAGAAGAAAATCTACAGACGGCCGACATGTACATTGGAGTGACGCTCAGCAAGGTCAACAACAAGGACACCTAGAAGAAGAAGGAGCGTATGAAGAGGAGACCACTGAAGCCCCAGCCTATACAGCAGAGCTCCGAAGGTTGTATCAAATTATGGAAAGAGTGCGATCGCAACAACTGCTCACCGAACAGAGCAGTAGAGTGCTCATGACTCAGTTGTTGGAAGAAGCAGGAGTTGACTCAGAATATAGGGAAGGTCTCTTATTGATGGCAGAAACATATGGGGTAGTGGAAGCAGTGCACACTGCCATTAGGAGGTCTCCAGTTCAATATGATCCACGAAGGTTCCAGACACGACCACGGGCAGGTAAGAATATCCAGATTCCCATTACAACTGCAGAAGAGCCAACTATTACATCTGAACCCATCAGGACAACCTCCCAAGCAACCGAAACGGCTAGTCAAGAGCACCCAGTCACCCATGAGGAATCCACCGAGCCACTACCACCCACACCCCCACCATCGCCTCCTAGAGCAGAAACCGTGGAAATCGCCTCGACCACTCAACCCACCGAACCAACCTTCATCTTCCGTACTCCCATCTCTAGTTCAACCCTATTCTCTACCTCTGATAACCCAATCTTTGAAGCAACCCCCATCACTACACAATCCACCGAACCGCTCATAGAGCCTGCCCTAGGACAACCATCCCCATGCCCTCAGCCATAGGTCATCCTGACCCTAGATCCACATGCATGGGTTTTCCTGCTACCACGCAACCCTTCACGCCCTCCTCAAATCTACGACCTCAACCCCCGACCTCCATCTCTCCATTTCTACAATCCCTCCATGACCTCCTTGCTAGAACTTTTCAACCCAGGTCTCAACCATTTCCTTTCTTTTCAGCTCCCCACCCCACTTCTCATCTATTCACCACTTTCACACACACACCACCTACCATTCCAATGTATATGGCAGACCCCACACTCGCACCCACTCCTGAAAGTATGGACATTTCACCACCCACGGCACCTCCCCCCACGATTCCACCTCCTCCCATTCCCCCTCCACCAATTTCACCCACACACACGACTTCAATAGACACATCATTCACTCTTCCCCTTCCCCAATTCCCTTCCCATGCATCTTCCGCTGTAAACACCACCCACTCATCTATAGGAAATGCATTGGACACCATGCTAGCTTGTATATCAAACTTAAGGACAGATTACAATCAGCTCCAGCAACAGAATGAACGCCTGCACGAGCACTCAGAGACACTACAGCACCGCCTCGCGGCACTAGAGGAGGAAAATGCTCGCCTCCACACACAGTTCCAAACTCTCCAAGAAGCTCATGGCATATTGGAGGTACAGTTACAGAACACAGATCAGGAAGCGATACAGGTGGTAGAAGGTCACCTACGGACACAGCTAGAACGCAATTCAAAGCTTCAGCGAAATATGGCTCTACTCAAACGCCATCTTGCGGCCGCTCAGGAAGAGAATCGACGCCTGCAAGTACAAAATCAAGAGAACCTGGAAGCAGCTATTGAGAGCACACCGGGGGCACCCATCATCCCATCAAAGTTTCAAGCAGTGACCCCCGATAATATCAAGATCATATTGGAAGACTATGCCATGCTGCTTGAAGCACATGACCAGCTATCGGAGGAACTGGGCCAACTGAAGCAGAAACACCAAAAAGAAACAACAGCAACCTCTCCAACCACCCCCTCCGCGGCTTCACTTCTCACAGACTCAGAGGCCTTAAAAGATCTCCAAAAACAGGTCACCGAATTGCAAACACGTCTACTACAATATGAGAGACCACCTTCCCCTCCAGAGGCTCCCACTGACGAAGAAATAGTACAAATTCCTGTGGAACAAACGTTTGAAGAAGAATACGACCCACAACCATTCCCAGGAGGCCAACAAACAGAAGAAGCTCAGGACACATTCGAGGCACCACGGCCTCCATGGCTACGTCAAGTGGAGGAAATCGGGAGTTCTCACGAAGAGCGCACAGTAGTGCAAAATCAGGCCATGAGGGTCATAGAGGAAACTGTGCTACAATCGGCTTACTTCAAGAACCTGTCATCGAGACGCCTTATCCTCTCATCTGAACTCCAATACAGGCCTTATTATATTATCTTGGTTGATTATAATGCAGAAATACAGAGAGTCACGGGTCAGATTCCTACCTTTGCTACCCAATTTCAACCCGAAGACCTTCCTCCAGAGGTGCAAAAAGGCAAAATTCGTCAACCCACCTGGCGGCAGAAACTTCTAGAGACATATCCAGAAATGCTACGCACATGGAACAACGCGCCTTTACACCTCCTATACAATCCATGCTACGGTCCAGTTCCACGCCGCAGGTCTTGGAAGGCATTCAATATCAAAGTGCAGAACAACGCGCAATGCAAGGAATGGCTAAACTACCCGTACATTGCGCCACCACAGGGACCACCGTCGGTAGCATACATGATGGGAACAATTCGCCACTGGATGCCGCGATTGAAGCCCATGCAAGATGTAGCAACACAAATGATGCTTAAAATCTCAGATATGATGCAGGTAGTCCTGAAAACTTTTAGAAATGCAGCCGCACCACAGGTACGTCTCCTGGGGTTTAGCAATGGAAATTATGACTTGGTGTATGACATGAGCACCACCCCCAGTATTCGTGTGGCTTACGCCTGGCATGCACGCATCAAATACCTCCCTGCATGTTACAAACAGACCTTCGAAGAAATGTTCAGATCAGGTTTCTGGGAGTATCACTCGGAGATTTTTGCACCGAAGCCAACACACCTGCTCCATCTTTTTGCTTGTGAACAAGCAATGTACTCTGAGTACTACACCACCCCGCAACCAGAGGCCCCTGGTGCAATAAATTGGGATGCATTGGAAGCTGATCTAGCAAGAGGCTTAAGGATAGGAGAACATGAACTTGCCACCAATGTCATCCAATACTATATCGACCACCCGAGAGAACAAAGGTCTGTCAAGGGCGATAGACATTAGGAAGGGGGGCGTGTTGGCATACAAAGCAACAGAGGAGTCATGCACAATACGGCAACAAGGCCAAATCATTTTTTCCATGGACTATTTACAACTCAAGTGATTTTAATCACTACACAAACATTGTAAATCCCGTTTTTGGTAGAATAGACTCCATTTTGTGCAAGCCGAGGAGTCCTCGAGCTTGAGGAGTATTAGAACTAGCGACATATCAATTTTCATAATTTTTAGACTCTGTTTGAGCCCTCAAATAGACTCTAGAACCTAATTTTTAACTAGGCCGGACACTAGGTCTGGACAAGACCAAAGCTAGTTAGAAAACTATAAAAAGAGCTAGAGAGCTCATTTTTGGGGGTAGATTGTTTGTGAATTGAGCTGATGTAAGAGACTTTTTGATTAATGCAAAGAACTCCATTGTTCCTCTCCTTGTTCTTGCCTTGTGTGCACGTGTGTGTGTATGTGTGTGCATGCTTGTATGCTTCTCACTCACACACTTGTGCCTTCACTTGCTCATAGTCTTCAAACTAGTCCTCACGTCTCCACGGATTGACAATTATGAGGTGAATCTTCTCACGTTGGTACTCACCATTGTGCTAGAGTGACACCAACCCTTTGGACTTGAACACCCAGTGGTCAAGTTTGAAGAGGGTGCTTACATTGATAAGGAAGGAACAATGTATGTGGTTACCAACTTCCCAGATAGGACAGATGAGTTTGGAAATATCATTCCTGAGAATGAGATAGGAGACCTAGAGCAAGGAGACCTAGGAGGAGAACCCAAGACCCCTAGAGGTAAGTCAGTCTTAACCAGAGTGCTCACTCCAGAATGGATTCCTCAAGATAACAAAAGCATAGAACTATTCGTGAATAGAGAAACGGAAGAAGCCTTTTGGAGATTTAGGCCAGATCAACCCAGCCCAGTAGTCACCATCTATGAATTCAAGGACCCAGAGACACCAGGGAAAGTTTTCTATCTAGATCACACATCTCAGAAATTATTCTTGGTATCAGATCATGACAGACATGCTTACACTTGGCAAGGTGAATCAATTTTCCCTCCACCAAGATCTAATGTTTCCCAGGGCCTCCAAGGAGCCGGATCATCCAAGGCTCATGAAACCCAGAGAGAAAGAACTAGAGAGAGACCGGAGGTAAGCTTTGCAGACACTGTAGGCAGAGACAGATCAGGATATGGAATGGAAAGACTTGAAAGGGAGAGACATAGAGTTCATAGGCATCAAAGAGATGATCATGATTTCCCATTGCCTAGACCACGAGAACACTCAAGAACCCTTAGACCCTCTCAAGTGGTTAAGACAATGAAGAACTACTTTGATGGATTTGGAGATCCTTATGATCATGTGGCGGAGTTCAAACAAGTGCTAAGAGCTGGACAGGTTGAAGACTTATTCACCCAGTTCGAGGCATTTGGTTTGACTCTTAAGGGTACTACCTTAGCTTGGTTTCAACCTCTAAACAGTCGCAACTATAGAGAGATAGGTCAGCTGCTAGAAGAATTCATTGTGGAATTTTCCAAAAGCGGTATCAGGCATAACACATCATCCTTGATCCACAGCATTCAAGCAGACACCCCAAGAAACAGTGCGACTTGCAGGAAGAAGGTTTAGACAGTACTTGGAAAGATGCCGTGTACCAGAATTACCCACATCAGCCAAACAGGTGGCACTGTTTTTAGATGGCCTATTGAGCACAAAATTAAGGTCATACGTATACTTCAAAGAGCCTAGATCCATAGAAGAGTGTGTACGGATATGCATTGACATAGAAGACAACTTGGGTGAGGAGTTAGGACTATCCAAACTCTATAAGGACTCTGATAGTTCTACAAGTCATACCTCTAGAACCTCCACTGAGATAGATGAGATAGCTGAGCAAGTGGCCAAAAAGCTAGGAGTTCAAAATAGACAAATGCCAAGGGTCACTTCAGTGAAGCGATGTTATACATGTGGAGGAGATCACATGGCTAATGTTTGTCCGTTGACGACTCAACCCCAAGGAAACCCTAATGCTCTATATTGCACCATTGAGAGAAAATACACAAATCATACGGCTCAAGATTGTCCTTACAATAGGCAGGCTGTTAGACAAAATTATCAGCAACCTTACCAGCAGGGTAGGTATCAGAATCAGTACCAACAGCCATATTATAGGCCACAACAATATCAACCTCAATACCAAAAGCAATATCAGGCACCATATAGGCCACAACCTGTCCTAGGAAACCAACCACCAGCTCCTGCCAATGTGATCCCAGTTAAATATACGATGGCGGAGGAGAACTCTAATAGAGCATTGGTGCCACTAATCCCATTGGTCTCAGAAAATGATTCTCACGCTCATGGTTCAGACTACTTCCATGAAGATAGTCCACATGCTTATTATATAGAGTCACATGAGCAAAGTGAGACTTCTCACTGTCAACATGAGACACCACCTATGGAACAAAATTGGGAACCAGAATACTCCAATGTCATGTATACGAATCCAAATCCTAGGCCCCAATTGAGACAAGTAAGACCACAAGCCCCTAGAGGACCATGCTTTAGATGTCAGGGCGACCATTTCATTCGTGAATGCCCCCACCAACCAGCTCTTGGACAAGGGCAAAACATTACGATACAAGGCTTTTGTCCTGAGTGCGGCAAGGAACATCTTCCTAGAGAGTGTCCCAGGAATCCCTCTAGTGCACCCAAGGTCACACCCATCAACGTGGTAGGCTTTGTGGTAGATTCAAGTTCAAGTAGCAGTAATGTGGCTCCTGTACAGGCAGTTACTAGGGCATAGGCTGCACAACAAGCAAAACCATCTGAGCAATCGGAGTCAAGTGAGGTAGGAGAACCTAGTAAGAGGAAACCAAGAACATGGAAGGATACCAGAGAGAAGGCTAATCACAAGTGGAACAAAAAGCTATCCGAGCTAGAAGAAAGCCTAAGGGATACCAAAACAAAAATAGAAGACATTGCATCTCAAAGCCCCTCGCATGCCGAAGCTCCATCCACTCCACCTCATTCCACCCCACCGCCCATTGTAAATAGACCGCAATCAGGGTCTGTTCTTGTAGATCCAACCCCAGAAGGCTTGGACATGATGTTCAAGGCCTACCAGGCTCGCCTTCAAGAAGGGCCAATAGCTGCAAACCTAGACAAGAGTTAACTAGTCAAAAGTTCAATCAGACAAACTCTGTCAAATCAAATTTTCATTTCCAAGGCTTACTAGAAAAATTAGAGCAGTTAGTAAACAAACCACAAGTTCCTTTACCTCCACAGGCTCAACCAGTTATTGAAAGAGGAAGCTCTCCACCAATGGGAGCTTATGTTCCTAATTCCACAGATGCCGGAACACCTCCTTCAATTCAACAGTACTCTCAAGAGTTCTTGCGGGAAATACAAGAAGAGAAATGGACCAAGGAGAAGGGTAACTCCCCTCCTATTCCTGAGATTGATGATCTTCATGATCAATTTCCCCAAGACATCCCGTCTATCTATGGAGATCAAACAGTGCAACAAGAGGATGAGAGATTAGATTTTGAATCTAATTCTTTACAAGAGTTGCCTCATTTCACAGGCCCATGGGAATCTGAATCTCTCCAGATCAGAGCTCCCACAATATTGGTAAAAAATGAAGACTCAGTGATTCCACGAAACACTGATGTTGTGAAGAACACTAAGGTTCAATGTCATCTCACTGTGGAAGAGCTGCTCAAAGCAAAACCTGAGCTCTGGAATCATGTGAAGGATCAGGTTCCAGAACTTGAATCCAATATGCCAAAAGTAGGCTCTAAGCAAAAAGTTCCAGAGATACCTCTCGACAAGATAGGAGACATGAGCGAAGGTGAAGAAGGTAACACTTATCTTTCGATCACCTATCAAGGTTACACAACCAAAGCAATTGTAGATTCGGGTGTTGGTGTTGCTATTGCGACCACCTCCTTGTGGAAGCGATGGGGCAAACCCACATTAAGACCGACGAGAATGAAACTTCAAATGGCAGATGGTCATTTTGAAAGACCTCTAGGATTGCTCGAAGGGATAACTCTAACCACTTGTGGTGTAGAGTTTGAACATACATTTGCTATATGTGACTTTGAGAAAAATAATGTTTATGAGATGATCCTAGGAAGACCCTTCCTACGACAATTGCAAATAGTACAGGATTGGGGAACCAACTCCTTGTACTTACAGCACTTAGGGGTCACAACCAAGGTCAATCTGAAGGATTACACCTTCAGAGATGTACCACCCCTAGAGTGGAATCCTATCCACAAAGCAAAAGAAGATTCAATATCTGTGCATTCTGGAAGTTCACCTGATCCATCCTGGCTGCATGAAGATACTCACTTGTGGATGTGCAAGGTCGCAGAGGAAGAGGAAAAGCGCCTAAAAGCGAGAGAAGAAGGAACTCCCCCAGGAGATAGACCAATAAAAGACCCAGCCTATGCACCGATGATATTTCCAGATGAGGAATTTGAGCCTCATGGTTGGGCAGAAATCTTAGCTACCATGGACATAGCAGTTAATGAAGAACAATGGACACCTCATTGTGATGAGGAGGGTTATGATATTTCAGTGTTCATGTGTCAGCCCCTGTTGGAAGAGTGTGATCCTAGTGAGTTCATAGAAGAAGAAGAGAATGACGATGATCTAGAATCCATTGTGATGGATACTTACTTTGACTCAGAGGAACACTATTTAGAGGACATAGGAGTGTTAACCCAAAAAGAAGAAGAACCCCTCACGAGTATCAAAACGATAAATTCAAAGGAAGGAAGTGAAGGAGGTCAAAAGAAAAAGAAAAGAAAAGCAGTGAAACAAGAAGAGGAAGAATCATTGTTTGAAGTACCAGAAAATTTCAAGAAATATGAAGTGGAAGACCGAAAAATTTTGGTACGAATGCCTAAGAGAGAGGCCATTATAGGAGAAGCATATGACAATAAAGAAAAGACCAAGAAAATTGTAGTGACCATTGAAGGGAACGAAGAGCGATGTACGTACATAGGAGACGACCTAAGTGCAAAAGAAGAAGCAGAGCTTGTAGCTCTATTAAGGGAATATAGGGACGTGTTCGCATGGCACTATAGAGACTTGAAAGGAGTAGATCCAAAGATTTGCTCTCATACGATTCCGATGACCGCTGATGCCAAGCCCACAAAACAAAAGCCCTACACATATAATGACAATTATGCAGCCAAAATAAAGGAGGAAATTGACAGGCTGATTGAAGCAGGGTTCATCTACGAGATTGAGCATACGGAATGGGTGTCCCCCATTGTAGTGGTGCCCAAGAAGAATGGGAAATTGCGAGTGTGCATTAACCTTAAAAAAGTTAATGCCGCTACGATCAGAGATAGTTATCCACTTCCAATCACCGAACATCTATTGGAGCGTGTTGCAGGAAAGGAAGTTTATAGCTTCCTTGATGGATTTTCAGGTTACAACCAAGTAGCCATTGCCCCCGAAGATCAACACAAAACGGCCTTTGCCACAGAATGGGGAATCTTTGCATTTCGTGTGATGCCATTTGGGCTCACCAATGCACCTGCAACATTCCAAAGGCTCATGTGTCATGTCTTCAAAGAGTTCTTGCGAAAGAGCTTAGAAGTATATGTGGATGATTTATACGCTCATTCCCAAGAAAGAAGTTACCACATCCCTGAGCTCAGACAAATCTTCAACAAGTGTAGAGATTATCAAGTGTGTCTGAACCCAGAGAAGTGTGTGTTCATGGTACGACAAGGTAAGATCTTAGGTCACATTGTTTCTAAGAATGGAATTTCAACAGATGAAGACAAAGTAAGAGCAATAGCAGAGCTGCCCAGGCCAAGGAATGTTAAAGAGGTACAAGCCTTTATGGGCCATTGTGGATATTACCGTAGATTTATCCACATGTATGCCATCATAGCTAAACCTCTTTATGGGTTGTTAACAAATTTTGAGTGGAATGAGGAATGCGAGAATTCCTTCAACGAGCTGAAAAGACGTTTGTGCACGGCACCAATATTGACTACTCCTGATTGGAGCAAACCCTTTCATGTCCATGTAGATGCCTCCAATCATGCAATAGGATGTGTGCTAGCGCAACCCACAGGTGAAGGAAACCTAGATTTGCCGATAGCATATGCTAGTAGGCAATTAAATGCAGCTGAACAAAATTATACCACAACGGAGAGAGAAGGCTTAGGCATGGTATATGCTGTGAAGAAGTTTAGACACTATCTATTGGCCAATAAGTTCAAGTTTTTCACTGATCATCAAGCTTTACTATATTTGGTCAATAAACCTTGCAATACAGGCCGCTTAGTAAGATGGTTCCTCTTACTAATGGAATACGACTTTGAAGTTGTTGTCAGGAAAGGTAGAACCCATCTTAGGGCAGACCATCTTTCTCGCATCACTTCAGGAGAGCCACCGCAAGGAGTGTCTGATGAATTGCCCGATGCTTATCTGTTCAATTTAGAAGTTGTTCCTAAATGGGCAAATAAGTTGGTACCAGTCCTAACCTTCGGTCCTGCAAATAAGAATGTGAAAACAAGCAAAGAAGAAATTGTAAAATCACAAAAGTATCAAATATTGGCTGGAAGTATGTACAAGCAAGATACCGAGGGCGTATTAGCTTGTTGTGTCGAGGACGATGAACATACTAGTTGGTTGCAACAAGCCCATGAGGGATTGCTAGGAAATCACTACTCTAAACAACGAACATTGCAGAATCTAAGACGTTTAGGAGTGTATTGGCCTAGCATGGACAAAGAAATACAGGAGTGGATCCAGAATTGTCCAGTGTGCCAGAAGAGACCCCCAGTGGAGCATGCCACTCTTTATCATGTGTCATTAATCCCAGATTGGAGTGCTCCATTGGTTGAGTTCATGAGATCGGGAACATTACCCAATCAGGCTAGTCTTGCAAGAAAACGGAGCATGGAGCAAGAGGCTCAAGACTATGCCTTAGTAGGAGACAACCTATATCGCAGAGGCAAAGATGGTTATCTAAGACTGTGCGTTCATGAATCAGACTATTTGAAAGTCTTAGAAACTGCACACAGCGGTGCTGCAGGTGGACACTTTGGGCCTGACAGAGTAATTAAGACCATTCTATTCTCAGGACTTTGGTGGCCCACTCTTCATATGGATGCACATACTTATGTGAAGAAATGTGACACATGCCAACGTGCCCAATATCCGATAAGAAAAGACGAGATGCCTTTAAGGCCACTGATGGGAGGACGTGCATTTTCAAAGTGGGGTATAGACTTTGTAGGTCCCATCAACCCCCCAGCTAGAAACTCCCATGCAGAATACATTATTGTAGCCACAGATTACCTTACAAAGTGGGTGGAAGTAAAAGCCACGACGAAGAATGATGCTCAAACGACGGTTAAGTTCTTATTCGAAAATGTGTTCACTAGTGTAGCTCAATGATGAGTAGCACCTCCTTTAATGTCAATCCGGGAAGACGTGAGGATGGTATGAAGACCTCGAGCAAGTGACGGCACAAGTGCGTGAGTGAGAAGCACACAAGCATGCACACACATACACACACACGCGCACACACGGCAAGACAAAGAGAGAGAATCAATGGAGTTCTTTAGAATACTTTCAAAAGCTCTTACAGGTTCGTTTCAATTACAATCTAACCTCAAAAATGAGCTCTCTAGCTCTTTTTATAGTTTTTGACTAGCTTTTGGCCCTGTCCAGACCTAGTGTCCGGCCTAGTTAAAAATTAGGTTCCAGGGCTTATTTGAGGGCTCAAACGAAGTCTAAAAATTATGAAATTTGGTACGATGGTATTTCTAATACTCCTCAAGCTCGAGGACTCCTCGGCTTGCACAAAATGGAGTCTAATCTACCAAAAACGGGATTTACAATGTTTGTGTAGTGATTAAAATCACTTGGGTTGTACATAATCTATGGGAAAAAATGATCTGGCCTTGTTGCCGTATTGTGCATGACTCCTTTGTCGCTTTGTATGCCAACACTCCCCCCTTCCTAGCATCTGTCGCCCCTGACAGACCTTTGTTCCCTCGGGTGGTCGATGTAATATTGGATGACATTGGTGGCCAGTTCATGTTCTCCTATCCTTAAGCCTCTTGCTAGATCGGCTTCCAATGCCTCCCAATTTATTGCACCGGGGGTCTCTGGTTGCGGGGTGGTGTAGTACTCTGAATACATTGCTTGTTCACAAGCAAACAGTTGAAGCAGATGTGTCGGCTTTGGCAAGAAAATCTCCGAGTGGTACTCCCAGAACCCTGATCTGAACATTTCTTCGAAGGTCTGTTTGTAGCAGGCGGGGAGGTATTTGATGCGTGCATGCCAAGCGTAAGCCACACGGATACTGGGGGTGGTGCTCATGTCATACACCAAGTCGTAATTTCCATTGCTAAACCCCGGAAGGCGTACCTGTGGTGCGGCTGCATTTCTAAAGGTCTTCAGCACCACTTGCATCATATCTAAGATTTTAAGCATCATTTGCGCTGCTACATCTTGCATGGGCTTCAAGCGCGGCATCCAGTGGCAAATGGTCCCCATCATATATGCTACCGATGGTGGTCCTTGTGGTGGCGCTATGTACGGGTAGTTCAGCCATTCCTTGCATTGCGCATTGTTCTGTACCTTGATATTAAATGCCTTCCACGACCTGCGGCGGGGGACTGGACCGTAGCATGGGTTGTACAGGAGGTGCAACGGCGCGTTGTTCCATGTGCGTAGCATTTCTGGATAAGTCTCTAAAAGTTTCTGCCGCCATGTTGGTTGACGAATCTTGCCTTTTCGCACCTCTGGAGGAAGGTCTTCGGGTTGAAATTGGGTCGCAAAAGTAGGAATCTGACCCGTGACTCTTTGTATTTCTGCATTATAATCAGCCAAGATAATATAATATGGCCTGTACTGGAGTTCCGATGAGAGAATCAGGCGTCTTGATGACAAGTTCTTGAAGTAATCTGATTGTAAAACAGTCTCCTCTATGACCCTCATAGCCTGATTTTGCACTACGGTGCGCTCTTCATGCGAGGTCCCTATTTCCTCCACTTGTCGTAACCATGGCGGCCGTGGTGCCTCGAACGTGTCCTGCGCTTCTTCTGTTTGTTGGCCTCCTGGGAATGGTTGCGGATCATATTCTTCATCAAACGTTTGTTCCACAGGGATTTGCACAACTTCTTCGTCCGTGGGAGCCTCCAGAGGGGAAGATGGCCTCTCATATTGTAGTAGGCGTGTCTGCAATTCAGTTACCTGTTGCTGGAGATCTTTTATGGCCTCTGCGTCGGAGGGAAGCGAAGCCGCAGAGGGGGTGGTTGGAGGGGCAGCTGTGGGGCCTTGTTGGTGTTCCTGCTTCAGTTGTCCTAGCTCCTCCGATAGCTTATCATGTGCTTCGAGCAGCATGGCATAATCTTCCAATATAATCTTGATGTTATCGGGGGTCACTGCTTGAAACTTGGATGGGCTGATGGGTGCCCCCGGTGTGCTCTCAATAGCTGCCTCCAGGTTCTCTTGATTTTGTATTTGCAGACGTCTGTTCTCTTCCTGAGCAGCCGCAAGATGGCGTTTAAGTAGCGCCATATTTCGCTGAAGTTTTGAGTTGCGTTCCAGCTGTGTTCGTAGGTGACCTTCTACCACCTGCACTGCTTCCTGATCTACGTTCTGTAGCTGTACCTCCAATATATTATGGGCGTCTTGGAGGGTTTGGAACTGTGTGTGGAGGCGAGCGTTCTCCTCTTCTAGTACCGCAAGGCGGAGCTGTAGTGTCGCTGAGTGCTCTTGCAGGCATGCGTTTTGTTGCTGGAGCTGAATGTAATCTGTTCTTAAATTTGATATACAAGCCAACATGGTGTCCAATGCATTACCTATTGATGAGTGGGGGGTGTTTACCGTGGAAGATGCATGGGAAGGGAATTGGGGAAGGGAGACAGTGAATGATGTGTCTACAAAAGTTGTGTGTGTGAGTGAAATTGGTGGAGGGGGAATGGGAGGAGGTGAAACCGTGGGTGGAGGTGCCGTGGGTGGTGAAATGTCCATGCCTTCCGGAGTGGGTGTTAGTGTGGGGCCTGCCATATACATTGGTATGGTAGGTGGTGTGTGTGTGGAAGTGGTGAATAGATGTGAAGTGGGGTGGGAAGCTGAAAAGACAGGGAATGGTTGAGAACCTGGTTGAAAAGCCCTGGCAAAGAGGTCATGGAGGGATTGTAGGAATGGAGAGAGGGATGTCGGGGGTTGGGGTCGTACATTTGAGAAGGATGGAAAGGGTTGCGTGGTAGCAGGGAAGCCCATGAATGTGGATCTAGGGTCAGGATGACCCGTGGCTGAGGGCGTTGGGGATGGTTGCCCTAGGGCAGGGTCTAGGAGGGGTTCGGCGGATTGTGTAGTGTTGGGGTTGTCTTCGAAGATAGGATTATCAGTGGTAGAGAATAGGGTGGCACTGGAGATCGGAGTACGGAAGATGAAGGTGGGGTCGGTGGGTTGAGTAGTCGATGTGATTTCTACTGTTTCTCTTCTAGGAGGTGATGGTGGGGGAGTAGGTGGTAGTGGTTCGGTGGACTCCTTATGGGTGGTTGGGTGCTGTTGGCTAGCTGTCTGGGAGGTTGTTCTGATAGTTTCAGGTGTAGTAGTCGGCTCTTCTGCAACTGTAACGGGAATTTGTATATTTTTACCTGAGCGAGGTCGTGTCTGGAACCTTCGTGGGTCATATTGAACTGAAGGCCTCTGAATGGCAGTGCGCACAGCTTCTACAACTCCATATGTTTCTGCCATCAATAAGAGACCTTCCCTGTACTCTGAGTCAACTCCCGCTTCTTCCAACAACTGAGTCATAAGTACTCTGCTGCTCTGTTCAGTGAGTAATTGCTGCGATCGTACTCTTTCCATAATCTGATACAGCCTTCGGAGTTCTGCTGTATATGCTGGGGCTTCAGTGGTCTCTTCTTCATACGCTTCTTCTTCTTCCGGTTGTCCGTGTTGTTGACTTTGCTGAGCGTCACTCCAATGGACATGTCTACCGTCTGTAGACTTTCTTCTTCTCCGCGAGGATGTGCCCTGCTCCTCTGCCTCTGAATAAAACTCCACGTCAGAGAATTGTGTGCTTTGTAGGAATGCTTCGAAATCCTGGGGGTCCAGTCCTTCAGCCTCTCCAGTGGCAGCAAACTCGAATTCAGGTGTAACCGGAGGAGCCGATGGGGTGGGTTGTGTCGTAGTGTCAGATTCCGACCTGGGTATCCTAATGGTAAAAGGAGGTACAGTGCCCTCTCTTAATGGTGATGCCTCAGGAGTAGTCAGGACTTCCCTTGTCTGGACACACGGAATCGCGCCCCTCATGCGCTTGGACTGATGTGTGGATGTCTTGAGCCTTTTAAACATTTGTAATTGTGCCCAAGTTAAGGCACGCTCAATGGGGACATCATATGCCAAGCATCGGTAAATGATGCGTGTGAGTGCACAGCATCCGTTCACCACTAATTTCCTAGAAGCCCGTTTGTTCGCTTCATACAACTGATCTATAATCCACACTGGTAGCTTAATAGGTAACGCACCTGCTTCTGCCAAGTAGAGAGCAAACCAGATCTTCTTGTGTGGTTGCGTGAATCGGTCTTGACCGGGGAAGGCGAAATGTTGCATGCACATGCGGAGAGGGATGGACACATTTGGGGTGAGGGCTGCCATGTCTTTCAGCTTCACTACTTTCCTGTCCTTCATGTTGGTGGGAACGAGAGCATCCTTTTCTGAGGGCACATGCGTGCCATGCATATTTAAAGCATCGCTTACCAACTCCACAGTGAGTTCAAACCTCTTCAACTCGTTGTTGCCCAGCAATGAAGGGAGAACAAATGATCCGGGTTGGTCCTTATCTTCATTAGCTTGTAATGTGGAGACCAAATAGTAACATCGGAGGAGATCGGGTTTAGGTAGTGGGGCTTCAAAATATTCCGCCAATCCTGCTCGTTGCCATATGGTCTGTAGATCTTCGGTGTTCTGTAAAGTCTCGAACTCCTTGGAGAAAAATTGGAATCGCACCCATGATCTGTCATACTCGCATTTAGACTCCCAGATATACTTGGCCTCACCTAATGGACCGGGCATGCCATTGAACCAATGAGAATTGGCATGAACTCTTTCCGTGATGCCTGTAGGTGGATCTGGCACCGGGAGTTGCTGAAGGTGTAGCATCTCCATTGGTCGTTCCGTCGGGGGCACATCCACGGGTATACTATCCACATCAATTCCCGCAGTAAGTATTCCCACTTGTGAGCCCGAACCTGTCGCTTCTGCCATTTTTCTTCTTGCTTTCTGATTCTGTGAGAATATAGAATCATGTGTTAACATCGTAATGGACAAAATAAATCCGTTGTTGTCCCCGTTACAACATTAACATGAGGTAGATGGTGAGTTAGTGGTTAGTAAGTGCACGAAGACAGTGAGTGCAGTTAACATTTGTGTATTCCTAGGAGACTAATGCCGTTAGTAAGTGGGGTGAATTTACAAATCGGGGTCGGGGGGTTTATTACAGATCTGAGACTGCCAAATGTAGTGGATGGGCTTTGCTTTCGGTTTCGTAGAGACTCCAGAGAGCTGTGTCGGTGTCGCTGTTTGGGAATGGGGCCTTTTAGGGACCCACTTATAAGTGATTACATGCGTGCTCATGGGTCTTGGTGTGTTCCTAAGTGTTGAGCACGAGGGAATACTGGTGGTACTCGTAGATGGGTTATGCTGCATAGGTTGTGGCCTTGGCGTAACTACTTGTGCCCTCAAGCAAGCCTTAGGCACCCAAATTTGTCTAGATTGTGGGCTTGCCTTCATCGACTTCTTGGGCACCCAAATAGATTTTACTTTAGCAGAAGAATTTCTGACAGACTTCTTATTAGCGTCGTATTGTTGGTTACTAATAAGAGGCTTTGCCCGTGTAGTTGACGGTGGTGCACCCGGTCGTTCGCCTTTCCGCACCCACACCTGGATTAATTTCTGGGACATTCTGTTGCGCAGGTATTTTTGATCTCGGACATAGGTAGTACTCTGCTTCTTCTGCTTGTGATCCGCCTTTGGTTGCTGCCTCCTTCTGGCCTTTGGAAAAGAAGGGAGTTCCGTTGCATCCTTGACTCCTTTTTTGCAAATATCATTCCTCTGCAACACAGGGTTTTGAACAAGAACAGCATGGTCATCTTCATGTGTACCCCTGGAAGGACTAGGAGTCTGTGCCTTTCCTAGCTCCTTGAGTGCTCCATTGTCTAATTCTACTGTAACTCGACTATGATTGAGCCAAACCTGGAGAAGTCCACTTCTTAGGTTTAGATTGACTGCTTGGTCATAGATCCAATCCTGACCCAAGACGAGAGGTTCAGTGAGATCCTCATCCTGACACACCAGTACTTTAACTGTCATTGCCTCATCATGAATGTAAAGGGGAAGTTCCACCTCGCCCATGCAAGGGGTTTCCACTCCTCCCAATCCTATAAGATATGCTTCCACAGGATTGACAGTCAATTGTAATTCTTGGCAGTAAGACAATTTAACAGCACTAGTGGCTGCACCTGAGTCAATCAAGGCTCTTACGGTCCTTGCACTCTTTCCGTGTCCTATATCTAAGGTTACGAAAGGACGTCTATCAATTATCCTATGCGAGCTTGTTCCTGCGACTTCACACATGGCCATAGGAAATCCATGGTCTGCATAGTCATTCGCTCCAGGCTGATCTCTACCTTGCCTTCGTAATTTCATCCTTCTGATGCGTTCTAAAGCTTCAGCTTGAGCCTCTTCTCGAACTCGCTTTTCTTCCTCTTTGCGTTTCTTAGCAGTGTTGAGTCGACTGAGCATTTCCTCCGTGAGGGGTTCCTGATACAACTTGACTCTGCAACCGCTAATATAATTTGGGAGAACATCACCCTCTAACGTGGCTAGTTGTACTGCTCCGCTCGTGGAGATCCTATTGATGATCATAGGTCCGTAGCCTCTCTTTTCTAGCTTCCTCGCGTGTTGTTTTAGTGTATAAACTAAGACTAGATCTCCTGCTTTCAAGCCTTTATCCTTCACATGGGCATCAAAGTATGCCTTCTGTCTCTTCTTGGCTGCGTATATCCCTGCAGCGGCTCTCAGTCTCGTTTCCCCTAATCGTTCAAGGTCAAAGATCCTAGAGGAGAGCTCATGACCTGTCCATTCGTGCTCTTGTGCTACTCTCAATGTAGGGATCAGGAAGTCCAAGGGTAACACAGCGTTTTGGCCAAATACCATCTGAAAGGGGGTGGCTTGGAGTACCGTTTTGTAGGCAACTCGGTATGCCCAAACAGCATGGTGTAGCTGTTTGTCCCAGTCAGAGCGTTTAGTGTTCACTAATTTTGTCAGCACATTGCACAAAATCTTATTAGTGCTCTCAGCTTGACCATTAGCTTGAGGGTGATAAGGGGCAGACTTCTTGTGTATTACCAAGAATTCTTGGAGTAGATTTTCAATAACTTCATTCAAGAAATGAGTGCCTCTATCACTTACAAGCTCTATAGGTAGTCCGTATCTTGTGAATACATTCTCAAACAAGAATTTGGCAGTTGTTTGAGCATCGTTCTTTGTCGTAGCCTTTACCTCTACCCACTTGGTGAGATAATCTGTCGCAACAATGATGTATTCTGCATGAGAACCCTTAGCTGGGGGATTAATAGGACCTACGAAGTCTATTCCCCACTTAGAGAATGCACGACCACCCATCATAGGTTTCAGTGGCATCTCATCTTTGCGTATAGGATACTGAGTCCTCTGACATACATCACACCGTTTCACATAGGTATGTGCATCCATGTGAAGGGTAGGCCACCAAAAGCCCACAAATAGGATTGCCTTGATCACCCGATCCGGTCCAAAGTGTCCTCCTGCTACACCTTGGTGAGCAGTTTCTAAGATCTTCAGATATTCACTTTCGTGGACACATAGTCTCAGGTAACCATCTTTACCGCGCTTATATAGATTATTACCGATGAGTGAGTAATCCTGGGCTTCTTGTTCTAAACTCCTTTTCCTAGCTAGAGTCATGTCTGGAGGGAATGTGTTTGTTCTCAAGAATGATACTAGAGGTTCACTCCAATCTGGCACAATGGATACTTGATAAAGAGTGGCATGTTCCACTGGTGGTTTAGTGCAACAGATTGGGCATTCCTTGCACAACTTTTGGACATCAGCTTCCATAGTTGGCCAGTGCACTCCGAATCTTTTTAGAGTCTGTAAAGTTCGTTGTTTTGAATGGTGTTGCTCTAATGCACCTACATGTGCTAATTGCAACCATTTAGCGTACTCATCCTCTTCTACGCAACAAGCCAAGATCCCTTGATCTGTGTGCTTGTACATGCTTCCGGCCATGATGTGATACTTTTGGGCTTTTACAACCTCTCTATTCCGTGTGTTTACCACTGGATGGTTAGGCCCGTATGTCAAGACTGGTACCAAAGGCTTAGCCCACTGCGGCACAACTTCCAAATTAAACAAGTAAGCATCAGGAAGGTCATCTGACACTCCTTGTGGGGCTTCTCCCGATGTGAGTCTAGAGAGATGATCTGCTCTCAAGTGAGTCCTCCCTTTTCTTACCACGACCTCAAAATCATATTCCATTAGCAAGAGAAACCATCTTACTAATCTTCCCGTATTGCATGGCTTGTTTACTAGGTATAACAATGCCTGATGATCAGTAAAAAATTTAAACTTATTTGCAAGCAAATAGTGTCTAAATTTCTTGACTGCATATACCATGCCTAATCCTTCGCGCTCTGTAGTGGTGTAATTCCGTTCAGCCGCATTCAATTGTCTACTGGCATAGGCAATTGGAAGATCCATATTACCTTCACCAGTAGGTTGTGCAAGCACACATCCAATGGCATAATTGGACGCATCAACATGAACATGGAATGGCTTATTCCAATCTGGTGTGGTCAAGATTGGTGCTGAACATAATCTTCGTTTAAGCTCCTGGAAGGAATTCTCGCATTCATCCGTCCACTCAAAGTTAGTCAGGAGTCCGTACATGGGCTTTGCAATGATAGCATACATGTGTATAAATCGTCGATAATAACCACAATGCCCCATGAAAGCTTGTACTTCCTTGACATTCTTTGGCCTAGGTAGCTCTGCTATGGCTCTCACTTTTTCTTCGTCTGTAGATATGCCATTCTTTGACACTATGTGTCCTAGAATCTTGCCTTGCCTGACCATAAAAACGCACTTTTCTGGGTTCAGGCAGACTTGATATTCTCTACATTTGTCAAAGATTTGTCTGAGTTCAGGAATATGAGTTTGTCTAACATTGGAATGAGCACAAAGATCATCAACATAGACTTCTAAACTCTTCCTCAGGAACTCCTTAAACACATGGCACATCAGCCTCTGGAAGGTGGCTGGTGCATTGGTAAGCCCAAATGGCATTACTCTAAAAGCAAAAATGCCCCATTCTGTGGCAAAGGCTGTCTTATGCTGATCCTCTGGAGCTATGGCTACTTGATTGTAGCCCGAAAATCCATCAAGGAAGCTGTACACTTCCTTGCCTGCCACTCTTTCTAAGAGATGCTCTGTGATGGGAAGCGGATAGTTATCTCGAATTGTGGCGGCATTAACCTTTTTCAAGTTAATGCACACACGCAGTTTGCCATTCTTCTTGGGCACCACTACGATGGGGGATACCCATTCAGTGTGCTCAATTTCATAGATAAATCCAGCTTCGACCAGTCTATCTATCTCTTCTTTGATCTTAGCAGCATAATTATCGTTATATGTATAAGGCTTTTGCTTAGAGGGTTTAGCATCTGAGGTCATGGGGATGGTGTGTGAGCATATGTCAGGGTCAACACCTTTCAAATCCTTGTAACTCCAAGCGAATACATCTCTGTATTCTCTTAGCAAGGCAATCAATTCGTGCTCTTCTTCTTCTGTCAGGTCATGGCCTATATACGTGCATCTCTCCTCTCCTTCTTCTAGGGCCACTACGATCTTCTTGGTAGTTTCTTTGTTATCATAGGCCTCTCCTGATTGTGCCTCTCGTTTGGGCATTCTAATCATGACTCTCCTGTCATCTATCCCATACTTCTTAAAATTTT
Source organism: Ceratopteris richardii (assembly GCA_020310875.1). Taxonomy (NCBI): domain Eukaryota; kingdom Viridiplantae; phylum Streptophyta; class Polypodiopsida; order Polypodiales; family Pteridaceae; genus Ceratopteris; species Ceratopteris richardii. The sequence continues at coordinate 121,103,455 of CM035433.1, read as the reverse complement.
CTGGGACCTCAAACAAAGATTCTTCCTCTTCTGGTAAGGCTTCTCTCTTCTTTCGTTTCTTTCCTTCTTCCTTAGGGGTCACATGTGTTGCTAATCTTACGTCATTTGTCAGCTCTCCATGCCTCTGGGTTTGAAATTCTACCTCATGGAAGTATTCTTCATCTGATGCAAATGGTGGGTCCATAATGATTGACTCTAGATCGGAGTCACTTGCATCCTCAAATGCATCAGGGCTAGGTTCGCATTCTTCTAGAACTGCCTCTCCCATGATTGGCTCTATGGAGAAGACTGAAATATCATAGCCATCCTCATCACAGTGAGGTGTCCATTGTTCTTCGTTGATGGCTACGTCCATTGTTGCTAAGATTTCTGCCCAACCGTGAGGTTCAAATTCTTCGTCTGGAAAAACTACAGGTGCATAGGCTGGGTCTTGGATTGATCTATGGGTTTCTTTCGCACCTACCTCTCTGGCTTTCTCTCTCTTCTCTTCTTCTACTGCTACCTTGCACATCCATAAGTGGGTGTCTTCATGCATCCATGAGGATCCAGACCCTATGGAATGCACCGATTCTGTGTCATCTTTGGCTCTATGGATGGGATTCCACTGGATAGGAGGGACATCTCTATGAGAATAGTCCTTGAGATTGACTTTGGTTGTAACACCTAAGTGCTGCAGGTACAAAGAATTGGTCCCCCAATCCTGTACCACTTGCAACTCTCGCATGAATGGTCTTCCCAAAATCATCTCATAGGCATGATTTTTGCTGAAGTCACATATGGCAAAGGTATGTTCAAACTCGACACCACAAGTGGTGAGAGTTATTCCTTCTAGCAATCCTAGGGGTCTCTCTATGTGACCATCTGCCATTTGCAATTTCATTCTCGTTGGCCTGAGTGCTGGCTTGCCCCAACGCTTCCATAAGGAGGTAGTGGCAATTGCAACTCCTGCACCTGAGTCCAAAATTGCCTTCGTGGTGTAGTCCTGGTAGGTGATGGGAAGATAGGTGTTCCCTTCTTCACCTTCACACATATCCCCGATCTTATCCAAGGGAATTTCTGGCACTGTCCTATGGGATCCTACCTGGGAACGAGGTTTTGCTATCTCTGGTACTTGTTTGGCTACATGTTTCCATAATTCAGGTCTAACCTTGAGTAGCTCTTCTAACCTGAGATTACATTGCACATTAGTGTTCTTCACTACCTCTGTGTTCCTAGGAATGACTGAGTCGTCGTTCCTTACCATGACTGTGGGTGCTCTCATACATGTGGACTTTTCTTCCCATGGACCTGTGAAGTGGGGTAGCTCCTGTATGGAATTAGACTCAAAGTCCAATCTCTCATGAGACTGAGTTCTCTCATGTTCCCCGTAAATAGATGGGATGTCTTGTGGGAATTGGTCGTGTGCATCATCCACAAGTTCAAAGGGAGGGGCGACCTCGCTTTCGTTATCCCATTTGTCTTCTTGAATCTCTCGTAGGAAGTCTGGTGCAAACCGATTCATAGAAGAAGAAGTGTCTGGCTCCGTAGAATTGGGCGCATAAGCAACCTGTGAAGGAGGGCTGATTCTATTGTTGACTCTCTCCTCGTTCTCACAAATGGCTGGAGCACAAGCTTCTTGGGGAGGATTACTTATTCTATTAGTTTTCCGAACAGGCTCATACACTCCCTGAGAAGGAATGTAGGCAACCTGTGGAGGTGCTTGAGCTTTCGAGGGAGGCTCATCTGCCTTTTGGGGGGGAAGATAAGCTTCTTGAGGAGGCCCACGGGCTTCCTGAAGAGGCTGGCTTATCCGTTCTCTTGCCCTTCCCTTTCTTTGAGGGGTAGGTTCCTTTTCTGGCTGTGCTATTGGCCTCTCTATTCTTTCTAAGGAGGGGAAGTTGTCCGGTTTAGGGGCATTGGCCACATACACTTCTGATTGGGAATGATTCCTGTTTTTGCTTGCTTTTTCTTGGTCTTGATTTTTTTCTTCCTTGTCAGATCTTGCAATTATCCTCTCTAACTTCTCTAGGAATCCATCCAAGTGTAATTGCGTTTTGGCTGAGCCTGAGTAATTGAAAAGGCGACTGGCTTCAAACATAGTCTGAGCCAATGCAACCATTTTCGCGCATAGTTTGGTTCTTTCTATCTCTAGGTCAACTCTAGGATAGCACTTGTCATGATCCGTGACGTTTGGCCCTTCTTGGATTCTGGCCTGATATGCCTTAAGCATCATGTCTATGTCTTCGGGAGTGGGATCAGCTAATACTGATCCTGTTTGGGGTGGTGGGTGGGTTGCGTGGGCTGTCTTAGAGGGTGGAGGGGTGGAGGGTGATGGGGATGGTAGCGGTGGTAACGTGTGAGAGTGCGGTTGAGATGTGATCTCTATGATTTTAGCCTTGGTTTCCCGTAGACTTTCCTCAAGTTCACTCATCTTCTTTGCCCATTGCCTTTTCATACGTTCGCGGCTATCTTTCCAAGCTCTTGTTCTCTTTTTATTTTGGCTCTCAGTATCGCTAGCATCTAGGCTCTTTTCCTGGCCTACCCCTTGGTTTTGCTGCAATGCCTGAGCCCTAGTGACTACCTGTACTGGTGCAGTGGAAGTGACACTTCCTGAGGAGTCTACCACTAACCCAACAACGTTGATAGGGGTGATTTTTGGCATGCTATTGGGGTTCTTAGGGCAATCTCGTAAGAGATGCTCTTTTCCGCAGTCTTGGCAAAAGCCTTGGATAGTCACGGACTGAGTTTGTGTAGGTGGCGGCAAGGGACAATCACGAATGAGGTGATCTCCTTGGCATCTGTAGCACGGTCCTCTAGGAAATGGTGGTCGTACTTGCCTAGGTTGAGGTCTAGGGTTGGGGTTTGTATACATGATGTTCGTGTAATCTGACTCCCAACTAGGTTCGTTCGGCTCTTCACTATAGTAGGACTCACCATGTTCTGGAGACTGCATGTAGTAAGCCTGGGGGCTATCCACATGGGTAGAATCAAAGCTATGATCACTTGGGTCATTTTCAGAGATCAAGGATGTTACAGGGACTATAGCTCTATTCAGGTTTTCTTCTGCAACAGCATACTTTACCGGAATCACATTAGCTGGGGCTGGGGTTTGTTGTGCTAGCACAGGCTGAGGCCTTTGTTGGTTTTGATATTGAGGTTGGAAATTTTGTTGTGGCCTGCCATATGGTTGTGGAGGGTACTGGTTCTGGTATCTGCCTTGTTGGTAGGGCTGAGGGTAGGGTTGCCTAACCGCCTGCTTGTTGTATGGGCAGTCTTGTGCGGTGTGGTTGGTGTATCTCCGTTCTATGGTGCAGTACTGGCTACTAGGGTTTACTTGGGGTTGAGCCATAATGGGACAGACGTTCGCCATATGGTCACCACCGCATGTATAGCACCTTTTCACAGGAGCAAACCTTGGAATTTGTTTGCTAGTCACACCTAATTTCTGAGCTACTTTTTCGGCCAGTTCCTCAATTGATGTGGCTTGTGTGGAAGATTGACTAGATGCACTATCTGAATCTTTGTAAATTTTGGACAGCTCTAGCTCTTCTCCTAGGTTATCTTCAATGTCAATGCACATACGTACACATTCTTCTATAGTCCTAGGGTCTTTCAGATACACATAGGATCTCAATTTTGGACTCAGCAATCCGTCAAGGAATAAGGCTACTTGTTTAGCAGATGTGGGTAGCTCCGAAATAGGGCACCTTTCAAGATATTGTCTAAATCTTCTTCCGGCAAGTCTCACAGTCTCTTGAGGGGTTTGTTTGAAGCTGTGAATCAGTGAGGAGGTGTTGTGCCTTATGCCACTCTTGGAGAACTCAATAATAAATGCTTCTAGGAGTTGGTCTATGCTCCTGAACTGGCGCTCATCCAATGGTTGAAACCATGTAAGTGCCGTATTCCTCAGGGTTAGACCGAAGGCATTGTACTGCGTGAATAGATCCTCAACTTGTTCGGCTCTCAAGACTTGCTTGAACTCCGCCACATGATCATAGGGATCTCCTGTGCCGTCAAAGTAATTCTTCATGGACTTAACTAGCTGGGTGGGTCTCAAAGTTCTTGTGTGCTCCCTAGGTCTCGGCAGAGGGAATCCATCTACATTTCTTTGGTTCCTGTGGGCTCTATGCATCTCAGGTTCTACCCTATTCGTCTCCGTTCTCGTTCTTTCTCTGCCCACTGGATTGGCAAAACTTACCTCTGGTCTATCTTTACTTCTGTCTCTTTGCATACCATGAGCTTGGGAAGTTCCAGCTCCCGGGTGACCATAGGATACATTTGATCTTGGTTGGGGGAAAATGAATTCACCCTTCCAAGTGTAGGCATGCCTATCATTTTCTGTCACCACGAAGATCCGTTCTGAAGTGTGATCTAAGTAGGTCACTCTACCTGGGCTATCTGGATCCTTAAATTCATAGATCATGATATTTCCTATATCAGTTGGCTGATTGGATTTATACCTCCAAAAGGCTTCATCAGTTTCTCGATGGATAAGCAACTCGATGCTCTTGTTGTCTTGGGGTACCCATTCAGGTGTGATAATCCTAGTGAGAACTGATTTACCTCGAGGGGTTCTAGGTTCCGCACCCATGTTCCCTTGTTCCAGGTCACCTAAGTCCGCTTCTGAGATTACATTCCCAAAGTCATCTGTCCTATCCGGGTGACTAGTGACTACATATATAGTTCCTTCCTTGTCCAGGTATGCACCGTTTTCAAACTTGACAGCTGGGTGCTCTAGTCCTATGGATTGGTCAGGGTTTTTAATCTGGACCACGGATCTTCCTAGGCCGTCCTCATAGATGCTAGCACCTAGTCGATTGGTCCTAAGATATTCCAGCTGTGTTTTGTAAGGGCCTTCTACCCTGTACAAATAAGGCACTCCTGAACTTCCCGTAGGTCTATCCATGCCTTGAGACATTTCTGACTCACTGGTCTCAGAGCTAGGGTAGTATGAGTGGTGGCTCAACTGCTGGGCCCAAGACCTTGCAGTGTGATTGACACTAGCCTCTGAAGACCGAAGGCTTTGTCTCTCCCTTACCAGGTGTCGTCCTGATCTAAGGTTCATATGCCTAACGGATTAGCCCAAATTTTTTTTTCAGAGTACAACCTCGTTGCCGATCAATTGGTACCAGTCACTTGATTCTTTTTAGTTATTCCTCGTGTTTAAAGTCTTATCTGTTATTACGTCGTCAGGAATACTTGAATGTTCTTCGTACTTTCAGGTTGATCGTTCCACGTTAGGTTCTTCCCTTTATGTTGTCGACAGTACAGAGATTAAGTTTTTAGCTTGAACTTGAGTTTTTAGGTAGTCTTCAACTTGATAGTGGCCTATCGTCGCCCTGACTTATTCCTACTTCTAATCGTTCTTAGCCTAAGCTAGGAATTGACGAAGAGGGGTTGAGAATATTCCGACCTTTCTTGCAGAACCTTGCTCTTTAGAGCTCGAGAAGTTGATTCTCAAGCGTGCGTAGCACCCGTGCTTGGATACTCTCCATTGCTTCTCAATAGGCCTGCATAAATCCCAAGATTAGTTCCAAGTAGACCTTTCAATTGACAGACAATTTATTTCAAACATTTTTTTAATGACCCTTGTTCCCCCTTTTGCATTGTTAGAAATTTACTCTAGAGCTCCCTTGGTGTTCCTACCCCTCAGTGAGTCAACTTCCAAATATCCTCAGCCACGAGCTTTCCGACAAGCCCTAGAGCTCAGAAAATGGATTTCGTATGAAAAAGTTATGACCGTTCAGGGTTTAGGGGGTTAACTAGACAAACAGAACCTTTCGGGGGTTTTAATGCATTTTCTAAGGCCTTCGTAAGTAGATGAGTACATGAAAGTGCAAATATGCCCAAAATTTAGCCTAAATTTCCAAAAATTCACTCCTTAATTTTTTGCCAAAAATGCCTGTCTATCGCGATAGACGGTGTCTGTCGCGATAGAAACAATCTATCGTGGGGGCTGTCTATCGCGATAGACGGTGTCTGTCGCGATAGACGGTGTCTATCGTGAAATTCTGTCTGTCGCGATAGACGGTGTCTGTCGCGATAGACGGTATCTATCGTGGATTTCTGTCTGTCGCGATAGACGGTGTCTGTCGCGATAGACGGTGTCTATCGTGGATTTCTGTCTGTCGCGATAGACGGTGTCTGTCGCGATAGACGGTATCTATCGTGGATTTCTGTCTGTCGCGATAGACGGTGTCTGTCGCGATAGCCGGTGTCTATCGTGGATTTCTGTCTGTCGCGATAGACGGTGTCTGTCGCGGATTTCTGTCTATCGCGATAGACGGTGTCTGTCGCGATAGACGGTGTCTGTCGCGATAGACGGTGTCTGTCGCGGATTTCTGTCTGTCGCGATGGACGGTGTCTGTCGCGATAGACGGTGTCTGTCGCGGATTTCTGTCTGTCGCGATAGACGGTGTCTGTCGCGATAGACGGTGTCTATCGCGGATTTCTGTCTGTCGCGATAGACGGTGTCTGTCGCGATAGACGGTGTCTATCGTGGATTTCTGTCTGTCGCGATAGACGGTGTCTGTCGCGATAGACGGTGTCTGTCGCGATAGACGGTGTCTGTCGCGGATTTCTGTCTGTCGCGATAGACGGTGTCTGTCGCGATAGACGGTGTCTATCGTGGATTTCTGTCTGTCGCGATAGACGGTGTCTGTCGCGATAGACAATGTCTGTCGCGATAGACGGTGTCTGTCGCGATAGACAGAAAAAACGCAAATTTTTGAAAAACTTCTAGTGATCTAGAATGCCCTCAAGGTGTAGGTTACAGTGCTACTCATGCATTCACAAAATGTTAAGATTTTCTGTCTGTCGCGATAGACAGAGATCGTCGTCTCGGGAACTGTGCAGAGCCTGTCGTACCTGCGCACACTGCTGGGGATGATGGTACAGCAAAAAACCTGCAAAATAGCTCAAGAAACATGCAAAAACGGCGCATGCAAATTCGCTCTCTCGCTCTCTCTCACAAGTGAAATGAGGGAAATGAGGTGGAGATGGGGATATAGTCAAAAACTGAAATTTTTGCGATGATGGAGATGGAGGTGGGAGATGGGAATGATGATGATGGTGATGAAGATGGTGAAGAAAGTAAAAGAAATTCGATGAGAGTGAAGAAAATACCTACCACTCCAACGCGTCAACTCTACGTCTTACCATCACACGCTCGTCCTCAAAGCTCGATCCCCGGCAACGGCGCCAAAATTTGGTGTAGCTCAATGATGAGTAGCACCTCCTTTAATGTCAATCCGGGAAGACGTGAGGATGGTATGAAGACCTCGAGCAAGTGACGGCACAAGTGCGTGAGTGAGAAGCACACAAGCATGCACACACATACACACACACGCGCACACACGGCAAGACAAAGAGAGAGAATCAATGGAGTTCTTTAGAATACTTTCAAAAGCTCTTACAAGTTCGTTTCAATTACAATCTAACCTCAAAAATGAGCTCTCTAGCTCTTTTTATAGTTTTTGACTAGCTTTTGGCCCTGTCCAGACCTAGTGTCCGGCCTAGTTAAAAATTAGGTTCCAGGGCTTATTTGAGGGCTCAAACGAAGTCTAAAAATTATGAAATTTGGTACGATGGTATTTCTAATACTCCTCAAGCTCGAGGACTCCTCGGCTTGCACAAAATGGAGTCTAATCTACCAAAAACGGGATTTACAATGTTTGTGTAGTGATTAAAATCACTTGGGTTGTACATAATCTATGGGAAAAAATGATCTGGCCTTGTTGCCGTATTGTGCATGACTCCTTTGTCGCTTTGTATGCCAACAACTAGATATGGGTTACCAATAGAATTGGTTAGTGATAGAGGTACGCACTTCTTGAATGAGGTCATTGAACATCTCCTTCAAGAATTCATGGTGATACACAAGAAGTCTGCCCCCTATCACCCACAAGCTAACGGACAAGCCGAGAGCACGAACAAGATCCTATGTAACGTTTTGACGAAACTTGTAAATAATAAACGCTCTGATTGGGACAAACAACTTCATCATGCTGTTTGGGCATACCGAGTTGCCTACAAAACGGTACTTAATGCTACCCCATTTCAGATGGTCTTTGGACAGAATGTCGTGCTACCATTGGACTTCCTAATCCCAGCCTTGAAAGTAGCACAAGAGCATGAGTGGAATGGACATGAGTTGTCTTCCAGGATCTTCGATCTAGAACGTTTAGGTGAGACGAGGCTACGAGCAGCAGCAGGCATCTATGCTGCAAAGAAACGGCAAAAGGCATACTTTGATGCCCATGTGAAGGACAAAGGGTTGAAAGAAGGAGATCTGGTGCTGGTTTATACGCTAAAGCAACATGCCCGTAAATTAGAGAAACGAGGATATGGACCCATGATCATTAATAGACTATCCACTAGTGGTGCAGTTCAATTGGCCACTTTAGAAGGTGATATCTTACCGAACTATATAAGTGGTTGTCGAGTCAAGTTATATCAAGAACCTCTTACAGAGGAAATGCTCATGAGACTCAACACTGCTAAGAAGCGAAAAGAAGAGGAGTTAAGGGTTAGAGAAGAAGCACAAGCAGAGGCTAGAGAGCGCATCAGAAGAAATAAGTTACGGTGGCTAGGCCTAGATGTCAACTCAAAAGCTCCAAAATATCACATGGACATGTGCCAGAAATCGGGCATAACTACTTCTCGAATAATTGATCGACGGCCCTTTGTGACTATAGAGGTAGGACAAGGAAAGAGTGTAAGGACTGTGAGAGCATTGGTTGACTCAGGAGCAGCAACTAGTGCAGTTAGACTTTCATATTGCCAAGACCTACAATTGAACATCGAGCCCATAGAAGCCTATCTCATAGGTTTAGGAGGAGTGGAAACCCCTTGTTTGGGAGAGGTGGAACTTCCCATCTACCTTCAAAATGTTCCAATAAAAGTCAAAATGTTGGTGTGTCATGATGAGGACCTCACAGACCACTTGTCTTGGGTCAAGATTGGATTTACGACCATGCTGTCAACTTGAACCTAAGAAGTCAACTTCTTCATGTTTGGGCACATGAACAATGCATTACATTAGAATTGGAGAATCGCATGCCCACTGACACTAACACCACACACTCTCTTTGTTCCTCTAAGGCTAATCTTCTCGAACAAGATGTTGTAGATGTCAAAAGCTCTATGATCCAGACAGACGCAATCACGGAAGGACAGTCGCAAAGGCAAGATGAACCTTCTTCTTGTTTTTCAAAGAGTAAAGCATCCACAGTAGTTCAACCTCAGAAGCAAGCAAAACAGTGCAAGACAGCCAATCTATCAAATAGACAAAGAGCCTTCAAGAGGAAAGAAGTGTTGGGCATGACACAGATCTGGGTAACGAAAGGAGTACAACCATCGATGTTGCCTCCAAGATTCCCACCCAACCAGATTGACCATGAAAAAAGAAGAACCAAGCACCTACGACAGGCTCAAGCACGACGAATCCAACAAATTTGGGTACCGAAGCTATCAAAGAAGGTCGACCACAATCATGTACAAATTTGGGTGCCAAAAAAATTAGCTACAGCTCAACACGGGCGATTACAGATGTGGGTACCCAAGAAGCTCTTACATACACAACGGCCTCTGCTCCCCACCAGGCAAAAGGTCTCAACAAAGAAGCCAAGGAAAGCAAAGGGTAAGAACAAAACACAAAGAACAAACAAAGGTAAACTCAACCCTTCTGCAAAAGTAAGAAGGCAATCATCAAGGATATGGGTTTGGAAGCCAAAAGCACCAACAACAACCCCAAAACCAAAAGGCCAACCACACGGGATACCAAAGTTTGGAAAGCATCCAAAGACGAAGTGGCCTGGGGTGACCTCTACAGTACCAAACCCTATTCCAAAATGGATTCCAACCCGGAGGATTACATCATTTCGAAATCCAATCGACACCTCCAATCAAAGAATTCATCTAGCATGCAAGTAACATCAAAGCCTCGACCAACAGCAACCATGTGCCTTTGGCATAACCCAGTCTTTTGCACCATTCAGGTCATGCATTTCCAAAGTATGCATCCACATAGGGCCACATTACACGGCCGTGCATAGACACAATTGAAATATCCCAGGCACATGCGACACAAATTATCACATGTAAAATATTTTATTGTTACTAACCTCTTTCTTCTTGTTTGATGCCATCGTGTTCCAAAAAAAAAAAACAACGCATAAAAGAGGACTATGTGCTTGAGAATGCTCATCAGCGAACTTCCAGCAAGGACATCCCTCAACAAAAAGGACAAGCTGACGGTCAAACACCATGATGGAACTACAACACGAAGAGATGAAGATCAACGGACCCTTCACCATGGTAAGACGTGTATGCTTCAACAACACTATAACCATGATAGATTAGGAAACCTCTTCGTCAGCATACCCTTGAGCACTTAGCTCAAGACCCAATCTCTTGCACCATACTTCTTGCCATGCATTTTCCAAGTACGCATATGTAGGGCCACATTACAAGGCCATGCACAAGGCACATATTTTGTTCAACCCATGCACTAATGCACTTACCCACCATTCATTATGGGTTACAAGTACTTGGCATGAAAACCATGAAAGCCATCTTGGGAAGAACCAGACGACATCAAGTTGACAACAACAAGAGCAAGGAAGCCATCCACCACCGAGAATTGCTCACAATCAACATTGACCACCTCCTTCGAGCAGCTAGCAGTTGTGGAAAACTCACAAATGCACCATCCAGATGGAATACAAGGCAGAAGTACGTATAAAGCGACTACAAACTGCAAGAGATAACAGTGGCAAAGTGAAGAACCAGACAAACGACCAGGATACATTGGGAAGGGATCGCCCCTGTTGGACGCAAAGGACGCTACCTCTCAACGTACTACATGGAACGACCACTACAACAAGGGTCTGTCAGGGACGACAGACTCAAGAGGGGGGGGGAGTGTTGAAGCTCAAGATCAAGGACAAAGAATGGAAGTGCATCAAGGAAGTGGACACACAAGAAGAAGGAGCAAGTAGGGAGCTCCAAGAAGCACCTGTCAAACTTTCAGAAGAAATCCCTACAAAAATAATGATTTTTATCACTAAAAATCATTGTAAATACCATTTTCCATTTTTGTAACTCCATTTTGTTCAAGCCGAGGAGTCCTCAAGCTTGAGGAGTATTAGAACTACCATCCTACCAATTTTCATAATTTTTAGACTCCATTTGAGCCCCCAAATAAGCCTTGGAACCTATTTTTTAACTAGGCCGGACACTAGGTCTGGACAGGGTGAAAACCACTCAAAAACTATAAAAAGGGCTGGAGAGCTCATTTTTGAGGTTAACTTGTTGTAGATTTCAGCTTTGTAAGAGAGCTCTTTGGTAATCGAAGCTTTCCATTGTTCCACTCTTTGCTCTTACCTTGTGCGCGTGTGTGTGTATGTGTGTGCATGCTTGTGTGCTTTCACTCACGCACTTGTGCCATCACTTGCTTGCGGTCTTCATACCGGTCCTCACGTCTCCACGGATTGACATTTATGAGGTGTATCTCCTCACGTTGGTACTCACCATTGTGCTAGAGTGACAGTCACCAATATGAAATTCCAAGCTCTTGGAGCTTGCTTCAATCCATACAAAGTTTTCTTTAGTTTGCATACATAGTTAGGATGATGTTCATCCTCATATCCAAGAGGTTGTGCCATACACACTTCCTCAGAAATCCATCCATTCAAGAAAGCATTCTTTACATCAAGTTGATAGAGCTTCCAATTTCTACATGCAGCAAGACTAATGAGAACCCTAATTGTAGGCATTTTTGCAACAGGAGAGAAAGTCTCCTTATAATCAATACCATGGGTTTGAGCAAACCCTTTAGTAACTAACCTTGCTTTGTGTCTATTTATACTTCCATCTGGATTCCTCTTGATTTTGTATATCCATTGAGATCCAATTACCTTCATAGATGGCTTGTTAGGTACAAGCTCCCAAGCGTCATTCTCCTTCAAGGCTTCCATTTCTTCATCCATTGCATCTCTCCAGGCTTTCTTGCTTTGTGCTTCTTCAAATGTGGTAGGTTCTTCATTGGTTGAATCCTTTGCAATCTAGATTGAGTGCTTGGTGACCAAAGAAGTATCATAACCAAACCTCTCAGGTTTTTTCTTCTCCCTTGAAGACCTTCTAAGTGGTTGATGTGAGCTCTCAGGTCCATATGTAGCATCTTGCATCTTTGCTTTACCTTTGTTCTTCCATAGCTTTAGTCTTTCCAAGTCTTCTAGGTCGATCTCCGAATCACTTTCTTCAATCTGCTTTGGCTCCTTTGGTTGAAGTGATGGAAAATCTTCATCCAATTCATAAGGCAGCTTCACTTTCCTGTCATCATCAAACCATGATTTGTTTTTATCAAAAATTACATCTCTACTCACAGAAAATCCTTTATTTGTTGGATTGTACAATCTATATCCTTTTTGGTTTTGATCATAACCAATGAATACACACTTCTCTGCCTTGGGATCCAATTTCCCTCTTACTTGAGAGGGAATGTGAGCATAGGCTAAGCATCCAAAGATTTTACAATGCTCTAGACTAGTTCTTCTTCCATTCCACACTTCATATGGAGTGGTTCCATCTAGTGACTTAGATGGAAGTCTATTATGAGATATGTGGCTGTAGACACAGCCTCTGCCCATAGGTAGTTTGGCAATCCCTTTTCGTTGAGCATGGACCTTGCAGCTTCGACAATAGCTCTATTTCTCCTCTCTCCCACGCCATTGAGTTCGGGTGTATACCTTGTAGTGACTTCCCTTTTAATGCCTCTTTCATGCAAGAAGGCATCAAATTCAGAAGAGAAGTATTCTCCTCCACCATCTGATCTGAGTCTTTTCAAAGTCCTACCTGTTTGGTTTTCAACAAGAGCAATATACTTCTTAAAGCAATTAAACACTTCATCCTTGTGCTTCATGAAAAATAGAATGGTCCACCTGCTACAATCATCTATGAAAGACACATAATATCTTGAGCCTGATATAGATGGCTCCTTACTTGGACCCCACACATCCGTGTGCACTAGATCCAAAGGATTTTGATAAATATATCCTTTCTTATTGAAAGGTTGTCTATGAGCCTTGCCAAGTTGACAAGCTTCACACTTATAAATCATGTGTTGCCTTGTGATATTAGGCAAACCAAGTACACTTTGGTCCCTGCAAATTTGTTTGAGTGTCCTCTCACCAATGTGAGCAAGCCTTTTGTGCCATATCTCCAACTCTGTAAGAGTTTGAGATCCATAGCTAAACAAAGCTATGTTCTTTGTATCTTCCACTTCAAAAGTGAAAAGCCTTCCTGTCTTTTTTCCTTTGGCAATCCTTCTAAAGCCTTGCCTTGGGTCTTCAACATATGCTCCAAATCGGTTGAATCTAACGTGCAATCCTTTTTCAACAATATGTCCAACACTTATTAAATTTTTGGTAATTGTAGGGACATACAAGACTTTGCTTAAGAGGTTCATATTCCCATCTGATGTCTTCACATTACCTATCCTCTCCACTGAGTGCTTTGTGTCATCTCCTGTCTGCACTTCATGCTTGTTATGAGGATCTTCAGAATCAAAAAGTAAAGCCACATTTCCTGCTACATGGTTTGAGCATCCCGAATCAATGTAAAATATGTGATCATCATCCTTACACTTCTTCATTGATAGATTCATAATCAATAATGAATCTTCTTGAATTTGGTCCTCTGCATAGTTATTGTAGTCTCTTCTTCCCCTATGGCCACTTTGATAGTTGTTGTTGTTGTTGTTGTAATTGTTGTTGTAGTAGTTGTTGTTGTAGCCTCCATTGTACCTGCCTCTATTTGATCCATAGCCACCTCTATTGAATCCTCTTCCTCTTGAGTTCCTCGGGTTCCTGAAACATTCTTCAGTAGTATGATTAGATAGGCCACATATATTGCAAGGTTGAGATGATTGGAATCTCCCCTTGCCTTGCTTTCCACCTCTACCTCTTCCTCTAGCTCTTCCTCTACCTGCAAAGTTTGCTTGGAAAGAGCTACCTTCATCTTCATTCTTCCTATTCTTTGACTTGTCCTTGACCTTAGCTTTATCAGAGTATAAGGCAGAAGTTTGATTACCTCTTGAGGACTCACCATCTTTGCTAATCTTTGCTTCATGAATGAAGAGTTGGCCCATGAGTGCGTTGAGGTCGGGTACATGCATATCCATGTATAAATCCATGGCTGTTGTGAATGACTCCCACTTGTCGTCTGCTTTGATTCCATTTATGATTTGTCTAATGACTTGCTGCTCTTCAATTACCTCTCCAATGCTTCCAAGTTGGTCGGAAATCTCCTTCATCTTTGTGACACTATCAGTCACATTTTGCTTCGGGCTTTTCTTCATTGTTGTGAACTCCATCCACAATTGGTTCTTCCTTGCTCGAGTGTTGGAAGAGAAGAAAGAAGCAAGTGCATTCCAGGTCTCTCTTGATGTCTTGCATCCCTTGACATGAGGTAAAAGAAAATCAGAGATTGAGTTTAGAATATAGGACCTTGCAAGTGCATCCTTTGAACACCAATTTGAAAGTCCTTCCACTTCTTTATGTGATGGTTGCCCTTTGTTCCTCATGGTTGGCATTGATTCATCTCCGGATATGAATCCATATATATTCCTCCCTTGAAGGTAAGCCTCCATCCTTAGAGACCATGCCGGGTAGTTGTTTCAATCCAATTTGTCAATTGTTGATGGAAATCCATCTCCCATGTTGTTTGACTATGCTCTGATACCACTGTGAAGAGAGATGGTGGATGCAATCCAAAGTGTTGGTGCAGACCAATCGCCAATTGAAGGCTTGGAAGATTAAAGGATGAAGGAAGAATCAATTCTTAAAGTTTGGAAGAAGATTACATTCAGAGGATAAGAGAAGTGTACACATATGTACATTAGTGTAGTTATAGCTGACTTAGATTTTTTGGTTAGCAAGAATCATGTACAAATTTATCTATAAATACTTTGAGAAAAGTCGGGGCAAGTATGAGAGCATATGTGACAATAGTTAGAAGTCAAGAATGAGGAAGTTAGATGTCATGAGATAGAGGAAAAGTTAGTTGAGTTTGCTCTCATCACTCAACTGTAATTCTTCTGAGTAATAGAAAATATTTGCGCCCGATGTTTCTGCGTGTTCTCCTTCTACAGTAGATCAATTGTGAAATGCTTTTGTACAAGTCTAAGTTGAGAGTTGCTTGACCTCTGTATAAAATTTTAGCTTCCAATTGTAATCAGACTGAGAGAATTAAGTGTAGGAACATTTATATGTGAAGTGTGTTCACAGGTTCCTAAAACAGGTGCAGATTTCGAAGTCAATGTTTTGGTCATTTCTCCCAGCACAGTTTAAAGTTTTGCATGAGTGAGGGCTTAATCTTTAAGTTGGAAGATAAGCTACTCATGGCTAGAAGCATTTGTTCAAACGGGTTCTATTCAAGGAGAACCAAGTCTTAAAAGTTGCAGGTGTAAAATCGACTATTCTGTATGACAGTTTCTGACATAGGTAACTTGAGAAGTTGATTTCTCAAGTTATACTTAATCTTTTGAATTAATTCAACTTGGAGTAGATGCGCAATCTCTAGGAGATACTTCGTACAAAGTTTCATCAAAAACTTTACACGTTTGATAGGTCAATGTGAAGAAATAGTGCAGCAGACTTTTCTGTGTTTCATCTTCTTCACAGATTTGTTAATCTTTTGATAGTTAGTAATTGATCCTCTAAATTAGGGAAGTTTATGACTTACTCTTGGTATAGAGGTGCTCTAATCACAAGAGTAAGTTGTTCTTTTGGAGATTAACATTCTCCATCAGTGGTATCAGAGCAGGAGACATCAAATTAAGGAAAGGAGGATCCCGACTGCTGCAGATTCAAGAAATTCAACAATTGAAGGACTAAGAAGTGAAAGCTTGGAGTCAAAGCTTGAGGAGAAGACTATTAGACATCAAGAAAAGCAAAAGGAGTCTAATTCGAAGTAAAGGTACATACATTGTTTGTAAAGCTTGAAGGTTTCAATACACAGGTGAACATAAGATGGCAGAAAGCTTGCAGATTGATAAGCTAGATAGGGAGAACTATCCAGCATGGTCCATGAGGATGGAAGCACACCTCATGAGCAAAGATCTTATATCATTTATTACAGGAGATGAAGAAAAACCTGAGTTTGCAGATCCTAGTATTCCTACTAGGGAAGAGCTTGCAATGTTGAAGACTTGGATGAGAAAAGATGCTCAAGCAAGGAGTATCATCTACATGGCTGTAAATGATTACCTTCTACCTCACATCAGAGGTTTGGAAAGTGCTACAGATGTTTGGAATGCCTTGGAAGAGCATTTCCAAAATACAACTAAGTCAAGGAAGTCCTCACTATGGGCTGAGTTCACAACCTTCAAGAAGAAGAGCTCACAATCAATTTCAGATTATGTGGCAAGGATGAAAGATATTGCAGATAGCTTGGGAGCAGTGGATGAAGACATTGAAGAGGAAAAGTTGGTAAGACAAATACTTACAGGTTTGAGAGGAGATGAGAAGTGGAAGCCTTTTATATTGTCCATAGAATTGTCACTTGATCACTTTACTCCTGATCTTAATCAATTGCTAGGACACATGCTAACCTTTGAGTAGGATCTTAAAGGAGACAATGATAGAAGTACAAGTCAAGCTATGTACTCCAAAGACAAGAAAAAGAATGGCAAGGGAAAGCAATCAAATGATGATGAAGGGAATTCAAATCAAGCTAACTTCACAAAAGGGAAGATGAATTTCAGAGGTAAAGGAAGAGGAGGTAAGAATAAAGATAATGCTAAAGCTTGTTGGATTTGTGGCAGAACAAATCATTTGGCAAATGATTGTTGGTATAACAATCAAGATGGTGGAAGCAATAATCAGAATTATAATCAGAGAGGTAGAGGAGGCAGAAACCAAAGAGGTAATTTCAGAGGAAGAGGTGGTAGGACATCATATGGTAGAGGAGGTGGAAGAAACTTCCAATCTCAGTCCTACAACAATAATTATTACAATTATGCATCAGATCAGAAGGATGATATGACTCTTATCTTGAATGCAACTCATGAATCAATGGGAGAAGATCAAAGAGTGTTTTATATTGACTCAGGGTGCAGCAACCATCTGAGTGGGAATCTATCTTTGATGACTGATATGGAAGCAAGGGTGAATGGACATACAGTTCAGACAGGTGACAATACCAAACATAAAGTGGAGAGCATTGGATCAGTGAAGACAAAGAGTGGAAGTACACTTCTGAGCAAGGTACTTTATGTTCCTACTATTCCTAAAAATTTGATAAGTGTAGGGCAAATTGTGGAGAAAGGATATGAGGTAAGATTCACAAATGATGGTGTTTATGTACAAGATCCAAATCAGGGATATAGAAACATAATTGCAGGTAAAAAGGAAGGAAGATTGTTCACTGTCAAAGTCCAAGGTAATGTGGGACATGCATTATTTACCTATGGAAGTCAAAAGGTATCTGAATTAGACCTATGGCATAAAAGGCTAGGTCATTTCAATGAGAGAGCTATAAAGGAGATGTCAAAGAATCAGGTGGTGCTTGGATTGCCAAATATTGAAGGGCAACATATGGTGTACAAGTGTGAAGCTTGTCAATTAGGTAAAGCACATAAGAGTTCTTATAACAAATCAGGGTACAAGCATTCAAATATGCTTGAATTGGTTCATACAGATGTATGGGGTCCCTCAAGGGACTATAGCATAAATGGATCCAGATATTATGTGTTGTTTGTTGATGATGCAACCAGGTGGATTACTTTGTATGTAATCAAGGATAAATCAGAAGTTTTCAAGACATTCAAACATTTTCATGCTTATGCAGAAAGGATCACAGGGCAAAAGCTCAAGAGGTTAAGATCAGATGGAGGGGGAGAGTATTTCTCTAAAGAGTTTGATGATTATTTGTGGAATGCAGGTATCAAAAGAGAAGTAACTTGCAGGTACTCCCCTCAACAGAATGGAGTAGCAGAAAGGAGGAATAGGACTCTTGTAGAGTTTGCAAGAGCCATGATGAAGGAAAAGAATTGTCCAAATTACTTATGGGCAGAAGCCATTAACACTGCAACATACCTTGTGAATAGGTTGCCTTGCAAAGCTTTGGATGGAGGAACTCCTTATGAAGCATGGTGGGGTAAGAAGCCTACTCTTGATCATTGTAAAGTATTTGGATGTATTGCATATGCTTATGTTCCTTCACAATTAAGACATAAGCTAGAACCAAAAGCAGAGAAGTATGTGTTCATTGGATATGATGATAGACAGATGGGTTACAGGTTGTGGAGTCCATCCACAAAGCAATTTCTTGATACTAAAGATGTGACATTTGATGAGCAAAATATGTGGTATACAGGATCACCAAATGAGTTTGCAGGTGTTGAAGAAATACAAAGGAAAGGGAAGGCAAAGGTAAAAGTATGTGAAGAAATTGTTGATGAAGTTGACTCTAGAAGTAGAGTGCAGGATCATATAGAAGAAGGACCAAGATTTGATCCAGAATCAAATGAGGCTGAAACTTCGAGAAGTGCAGAAATCAGAAGATCTACAAGGGAAAGGAAAGAACCTATAAGGTATAGTTATGATACATCTTTCCTAACAACAAAAGATTATGCCTACATTGTGAAGACAGAAGAAGATCCAACCACTTATGAAGAAGCCAAAGGTAAACAGAATTGGGAGAAGGCAATGCAGGAAGAGTATGATGCTCTACTTGAAAATGAAACTTGGGAACTAGTACCAAGACCAAAGAATCAGAAGGTCATTGGATGTAAGTGGGTATATAAAACAAAGAGGTTTGCAGATGGTAAGGTGTCTAGATATAAGGCTAGACTTGTGGTCAAAGGTTATGCCCAAACTTATGGGGTAGATTATGATGAAACCTTTAGTCCTGTTGCTAAGATGTCTACAATTAGGACATTGATTGCTATTGCTGCTTGCAAGGGATGGAAATTATCACAATTGGATGTGAAAAATGCATTTCTAAATGGATACATTGCAGATGAAGTATATATGGAGCAACCAGAAGGCTTCATGGAGTCAATTGGATCAGATTATGTGTGTAAGCTCAAGAGAGCTTTATATGGGTTGAAGCAAGCCCCAAGAGCTTGGAATTACAGATTGGTCAAGTTCTTGAATGAATGTGGATTTCAAGCATCAAAGGCAGATAGTAGCTTGCTAGTGAAGGCAAGTGAAAATGGATACATTTACATGTGCATTTATGTTGATGATATTATTGTTACAGGAACAGATGCTCAAGGAATCAATGAACTCAAAAGACAAATAGAGAAGGAGTTTAAGATAAGTGATTTGGGAAACTTATCTTATTTTCTAGGAATGCAGATAGTGTATACTCAACATGGAGTATATGTGTCATAAGAGAGATACTTGAAGAATCTTCTAGTCAAGTTTAACATGGAAGATTGCAAGACCTCAACTACACCATTGGAGGTAAATCATAATTAAGCAGGTATGGAGGTGAAGAGTTCAATGATATGAAGAAATATCAGAGTTTGGTAGGTAGTTTAATCTATGCTACCTTGACAAGGCCAGATCTATCATATGCAGTAGGTGTGTTGTCACAATTTATGCATTGTCCAAAGAAGACTCATTGGATTGCAGCCCAAAGGGTACTCAGATATATCAAAGGAACCCTAAGTGAAGGTTTGTATTATGGTTTCACTTCTGACACAAGAATCAAAGTGTTTAGTGATGCAGATTGGGCAGGTGACTCAGATGATAGAAGGTCCACTCATGGGTATCTTTGTTATGTTGGAGATAAGCTAGTTTCTTGGTGTTCAAAGAAGCAACATACAGTTGCTTTATCATCTACAGAAGCTGAGTATAAGGGAATGGTAGAAGCTGCAAAGGAAGTGATATGGTTGAAGACCTTGATGAAAAGTTTTGAGATTGATCATAGTATTCCAATAATTTTTGGAGACAATATGAGTTCTTTGTATTTGGCAGCTAACCCTGTTTTTCATGCCAGGACTAAGCATATAGAGATTCAGTATCATTTCTTGAGAGAAAAGGTACTAGATAAAGAGATTGAAGTGATGTACACTCCAACAAAAGAACAAGTGGCAGATATGATGACAAAGAGCTTGGATGGACCTAAGTTACAAAGGTTCAAAGACATGGCAAGTATAAAGAATGTTGGTGCAGACCAATCACCAATTGAAGGCTTGGAAGATTAAAGGATGAAGGAAGAATCAATTCTTAAAGTTTGGAAGAAGATCACATTCAGAGGATAAGAGAAGTGTACACATATGTACATTAGTATAGCCATAGCTGACTTAGATCTTTTGTTTAGTAAGAATCATGTACAAATTTATCTATAAATACTTTGAGAAAAGTCGGGGCAATGATGAGAGCATATGTGACAATAGTTAGAAGTCAAGAATGAGGAAGTTAGATGTCATGAGATAGAGGAAAAGTTAGTTGAGTTTGCTCTCATCACTCAACTGTAATTCTTCTGAGTAATAGAAAATATTTGCGCCCGATGTTTCTGTGTGTTCTCCTTCTACAGTAGATCAATTGTGAAATGCTTTTGTACAAGTCTAAGTTGAGAGTTGATTGACCTCTGTACAAAGTTTTAGCTTCCAATTGTAATCAGGCTTAGAGAATTAAGTGTAGGAACATTCACATGTGAAGCGTGTTCACAGGTTCCTAAAACAGGCGCAGATTTCGAACTTAATGTTTTGATCATTTCTCCTAGCACAGTTTAAAGTTTTGCATGAGTGAGGGCTTAATCTTTAAGTTGAAAGATAAGCTACTCATGGCTTAAAGCATTTGCTTAAACGGGTTCTATTCAAGGAGAACCAAGTCTTAAAAGTTGCAGGTGTAAAATCGACTATTCTGAATGACAGTTTCTGACATAGGTAACTTGTGAAGTTGATTTCTCAAGTTATACTAAAGCTTTTGAAGTAATTCAACTTGGAGGAGGTGCGCAATCTCTAGGAGATACTTCGTACAAAGTTTCATCAAAAACTTTACATGTTTGATAGGTCAATGTGGAGAAATAGTGCAGCAGACTTTTCTGTGTTTCATCTTCTTCACAGATTTGTTAATCCTTTGATAGTTAGTAATTGATCCTCTAAATTAGTGGAAGTTTTGACTTACTCTTGGTATAGAGGTGCTCTAATCACAAGAGTAAGTTGTTCTTTTGGAGATTAACATTCTCCATCAGTGGTATCAGAGCAGGAGACATCAAATTAAGGAAAGGAGGATCCCGACTGCTGCAGATTCAAGAAATTCAACAATTGAAGGACTAAGAAGTGAAAGCTTGGAGTCAAAGCTTGAGGAGAAGACTATTAGACATCAAGAAAGGCAAAAGGAGTCTAATTCGAAGTAAAGGTACATACATTGTTTGTAAAGCTTGAAGGTTTCAATACACAGGTGAACATAAGATGGGAGAAAGCTTGCAGATTGATAAGCTAGATAGGGAGAACTATCCAGCATGGTCCATGAGGATGGAAGCACACCTCATAAGCAAAGATCTTATATCATTTATTACAGGAGATGAAGAAAAACCTGAGTTTGCAGATCCTAGTATTCCTACTAGGGAAGAGCTTGCAATGATGAAGACTTGGATGAGAAAAGATGCTCAAGCAAGGAGTATCATCTACATGGCTGTAAATGATTACCTTCTACCTCACATCAGAGGTTTGGAAAGTGCTACAGATGTTTGGAATGCCTTGGAAGAGCATTTCCAAAATACAACTAAGTCAAGGAAGTCCTCACTATGGGCTGAGTTCACAACCTTCAAGAAGAAGAGCTCACAATCAATTTCAGATTATGTGGCAAGGATGAAAGATATTGCAGATAGCTTGGGAGCAGTGGATGAAGACATTGAAGAGGAAAAGTTGGTAAGACAAATACTTACAGGTTTGAGAGGAGATGAGAAGTGGAAGCCTTTTATATTGTCCATAGAATTGTCACTTGATCACTTTACTCCTGATCTTAATGAATTGCTAGGACACATGCTAACCTTTGAGTAGGATCTTAAAGGAGACAATGATAGAAGTACAAGTCAAGCTATGTACTCTAAGGACAAGAAAAAGAATGGCAAGGGAAAGCAATCAAATGATGATGAAGGGAATTCAAATCTAGCTAACTTCACAAAAGGGAAGATGAATTTCAGAGGTAAAGGAAGAGGAGGTAAGAACAAAGATAATGCTAAAGCTTGTTGGATTTGTGGCAGAACAAATCATTTGGCAAATGATTGTTGGTATAACAATCAAAATGGTGGAAGCAATAATCAGAATTATAACCAAAGAGGTAGAGGAGGCAGAAACCAAAGAGGCAATTTCAGAGGAAGAGGAGGTAGGACATCATATGGTAGAGGAGGTGGAAGAAACTTCCAATCTCAGTCCTACAACAATAATTATTACAATTATGCATCAGATCAGAAGGATGACATGACTCTTATATTGAATGCAACTCATGAATCAATGGGAAAGATCAAAGAGTGTTTTATATTGACTCAGGGTGCAGCAACCATCTGAGTGGGAATCTATCTTTGATGACTGATATGGAAGCAAGGGTGAATAGACATACAGTTCAGACAGGTGACAATACCAAACATAAAGTGGAGAGCATTGGATCAGTGAAGACAAAGAGTGGAAGTACACTTCTGAGCAAGGTACTTTATGTTCCTACTATTCCTAAAAATTTGATAAGTGTAGGGCAAATTGTGGAGAAAGGATATGAGGTAAGATTCACAAATGATGGTGTTTATGTACAAGATCCAAATCAGGGATATAGAAACATAATTGCAGGTAAAAAGGAAGGAAGATTGTTCACTCTCAAAGTCCAAGGTAATGTGGGACATGCATTATTTACCTATGGAAGTCAAAAGGTATCTGAATTAGACCTATGGCATAAAAGGCTAGGTCATTTCAATGAGAGAGCTATAAAGGAGATGTCAAAGAATCAGGTGGTGCTTGGATTGCCAAACATTGAAGGGCAACATATGGTGTACAAGTGTGAAGCTTGTCAATTAGGAAAAGCACATAAGAGTTCTTATAACAAATCAGGATACAAGCATTCAAATATGCTTGAATTGGTTCATACAGATGTATGGGGTCCCTCAAGGGACTATAGCATAAATGGATCCAGATATTATGTGTTGTTTGTTGATGATGCAACCAGGTGGATTACTTTGTATGTAATCAAGGATAAATCAGAAGTTTTCAAGACATTCAAACATTTTCATGCTTATGCAGAAAGGATCACAGGGCAAAAGCTCAAGAGGTTAAGATCAGATGGAGGGGGAGAGTATTTCTCTAAAGAGTTTGATGATTATCTGTGGAATGCAGGTATCAAAAGAGAAGTAACTTGCAGGTACTCCCCTCAACAGAATGGAGTAGCAGAAAGGAGGAATAGGACTCTTGTAGAGTTTGCAAGAGCCATGATGAAGGAAAAGAATTGTCCAAATTACTTATGGGCAGAAGCCATTAACACTGCAACATATCTTGTGAATAGGTTGCCTTGCAAAGCTTTGGATGGAGGAACCCCTTATGAAGCATGGTGGGGTAAGAAGCCTACTCTTGATCATTGTAAAGTATTTGGATGTATTGCATATGCTTATGTTCCTTCACAATTAAGACATAAGCTAGAACCAAAAGCAGAGAAGTATGTGTTTATTGGATATGATGATAGACAGATGGGTTACAGGTTGTGGAGTCCATCCACAAAGCAATTTCTTGTTACTAAAGATGTGACATTTGATGAGCAAAACATGTGGTATACAGGATCACCAAATGAGTTTGCAGGTGTTGAAGAGATACAAAGGAAAGGAAAGGCAAAGGTAAAAGTATGTGAAGAAATTGTTGATGAAGTTGATTCTAGAAGTAGAGTGCAGGATCATGTAGAAGAAGGGCCAAGATTTGATCCAGAATCAAATGAGGCTGAAACTTCAAGAAGTGCAGAAATCAGAAGATCTACAAGGGAAAGGAAAGAACCTATAAGGTATAGTTATGATACATCTTTCCTAACAACAAAAGATTATGCCTACATTGTGAAAACAGAAGAAGATCCAACTACTTATGAAGAAGCCAAAGGTAAACAGAATTGGGAGAAGGCAATGCAGGAAGAGTATGATGCTCTACTTGAAAATGAAACTTGGGAACTAGTACCAAGACAAAAGACTCAGAAGGTCATTGGATGTAAATGGGTATATAAAACAAAGAGGTTTGCAGATGGTAAGGTGTCTAGATATAAGGCTTGACTTGTGGTCAAAGGTTATGCCCAAACTTATGGGGTAGATTATGATGAAACCTTTAGTCCTGTTGCTAAGATGTCTACAATTAGGACATTGATTGCTATTGCTGCTTGTAAGGGATGGAAATTATCACAATTGGATGTGAAAAATGCATTTCTAAATGGATGTGAAAAATGCATTTCTAAATGGATACATTGCAGATGAAGTATATATGGAGCAACCAGAAGGCTTCATGGAATCAATTGGATCAGATTATGTGTGTAAGCTCAAGAGAGCTTTATATGGGTTGAAGCAAGCCCCAAGAGCTTGGAATTACAGATTGGTCAAGTTCTTGAATGAATGTGGATTTCAAGCATCAAAGGCAGATAGTAGCTTGCTAGTGAAGGCAAGTGAAAATGGATACATTTACATGTGCATTTATGTTGATGATATTATTGTTACAGGAACAGATGCTCAAGGAATCAATGAACTCAAAAGACAAATAGAGAAGGAGTTTAAGATAAGTGATTTGGGAAACTTATCTTATTTTCTAGGAATGCAGATTGTGTATACTCAACATGGAGTATATGTTTCACAAGAGAGATACTTGAAGAATCTTCTAGTCAAGTTTAACATGGAAGATTGCAAGACCTCAACTACACCATTGGAGGTAAATCATAAATTAAGCAGGTATGGAGGTGAAGAGTTCAATGATATTGTTGGAGAAACAATCACTAATTAGACATATATTTGAAGGTCAAATCTTAGAAAGAAAACCCCATGCCTATGTGAAGGGACAAATTCACAAGTGTATCATACTTGTAAAGTTAGTTCACTTTAGTTCTAGAAGTTTTTCAAAAGTTACGGGAATGAGAAAGTCTATATAAGTTAGTTAGTATTAGCTGACGCGAAGAGAGAAGAAGAAGGAGGAAGAGAGAGAGAAAGTGAGAAGAACTCATTTTTGTATGACTGAGTATAGTCGGGCTTCTCTGAGTGAGAAAGCATCTGTAAAACTTCTGAGTTTTTTTATAGTTATGAGAAGAACTGAGTAAAGTTCTGTGTATGAGTCTCTCTTCATCATCTCTATATTTGCCTACTGTGTGATGAATTCAAAAATTCAAGTTTTTTGAGCAATTCGATGCCTGGCATCGAATCTTGGCTGATAAGTCATTTTTTCATTCTCTGTGTGTTAACTATTGTTGAATCTTTTAAAAATATGAAGTTTGTGGAGCAACTCGATGCCTGGCATCGAGTTTGAGCATAAAGTCGATGCCTGGCATCGACTTCTAGCATACAAGTGGTCTTCTTCATGTGTGTGTAAAAGAGAGTATTTCTGGTGCAGAAAAAAGGGCCTAAAAAAGCTCAAAGTCGATGTCCGGCATCGACTTGGACTGAAATTCGATGCCAGGCATCGAATTTTTTATTTTTGGACATCAGGAATACTAAAACAGGCAAAAATTTCCAGTTTTGGAAGGTCATACATGGTCATCTTGTGAAGGCCATAACTTGAGTTCTAGAGATCCGTTTGATGCATATGATAGCTTGTTGGAAAGCTCTACTCTTCTAGTTTCAGCCTATAAAGTTTCATGGAGAAATCATACTTGAGCTAGGAGAAATTAGCAAAATACTGAAGGTATGTCATTTCGGTGACTAGGATTTTCTGTAGAAGCAAAGTTCTCACTTTAGGCTATCATTTCTCAAAGTTTGGAGTGGCAATGAGTTAATGGTGACCATAGAGGTGTTCTAGTGTCACATTAATTCATTTCTTGTGGTGTTTTATACATCAACAAGTGGTATCAGAGCAGAAAGATTCTCGAGAGCAGAAGACGACAAAGGTACGAGAAGTTTTGTAAAGTTTTCCATTAAAGTTTGAAAGGTGAAGCATTTGAAGACACAAGGCATCAAAAGGTTACTTCAAAAGTATCCTCATACACAAAGAACTTCAAAAGGTATTATCCTTTATCCTTTAAGCTCACAGGTTGCAGCAGAAGGAAATAACTATGGCAGATCATATCTCCATTGACAAACTGGACAGAGATAATTACCCCGCATGGGTAATGAGAATGGAAGCCTTACTTATGAGTAAGGATCTCATGATATATGTTACAGGTGAAGAAGAGAAGCCAGTATTCGAAGATGAAAGCCGACCAAAGAAAGAAGAACTTGATGCTTTAAAGCATTGGCAGAAGAAGGATGCAAGTGCAAAAGCATACATCTACAATACAATCTCAGATCATTTGCTACCACACATCAGAGGATTGGAATCATCAGAAGATATATGGAATGCATTGGAATATCATTTCCAAAGCACTACTAAAGCACGGAAAGCAAGTCTATGGTCAGAGTTTACAACATTCAAGAAGAAGCCAAGTCAAACCATTAGTGATTATGTCACTAAGATGAAGGATCTAGCAGATAGTCTTGGATCCATAGATGAAGATGTTGAAGATCACAGATTGATTGCTCAACTACTTGCAGGCTTGAGAGGGGATGAAAGGTGGAAACCTTTTGTCTTATCAACAGAACTTTCATTAAATCATTATGTTCCAGATTTGAACCAGTTGCTTGGTTTGATGCTCACATATGAGCAAGACTTGAAGGGAGATGGAGATAAAGGTCAAAGTTCTGCAATGTACATGAAGAATAAGAAGAAAGGAGATAAAGGTAAAGCAAAGGATGAAGAGGAGTCTAATTCTCAAGCTTATTATGCAAGAGGTAAAGGCACTGGCAGAGGAAGAGCAAGAGGTTTTGGAAGAGGAAGAGGTAATCAAAATAACAACAAAAAGGCTTGCTGGATCTGTGGATTGAGTAATCATTTGGCTCATGACTGTTGGCACAACCAACAAGGATCAAACCAGAATCAAAACAACAATAGCAGAGGTCGAGGTGGAAGATATCAAAGTAATTTTCAAAGAGGTAGACAAAGTCAAAGAGGAGGCTATGGTAGAGGTGGAGGAAGAAGTTGGGGACAGAATCAATCCTACAACACCACCTACTACAACTATGCAAATGACACACAGAATGAAAGTCATACATCATTGATGATGAATTCAATCAGCACATCAGACAAAGAAGATCTAAAGGTATTTTACATTGACTCTGGATGTTCTAATCATTTGTCAGGAAACATAGAATTGATGTCAGATTTGGAAAAAAGCATTTCTAGTCACACAGTTCAAACAGGTGATAATACAAGACATTGTGTACATTCAATTGGAAAAGTGAAATGCAAGAGTGGAGCAGATTTGCTAACCAATGTTTTGTATGTTCCTACAATACCTAAAAACTTGATTAGTGTGGGACAGATAGTTGAAAAAGGTTTTCAAGTCAGGTTTACAAATAAAGGAGTATTTGTGGAAGATCCAGAGAATGGATATAATCAGATTGTCTTTGGTAAGAAAGAAGGTAGACTCTTTACTTTAAGAGTACAAGGGAACATTGGTCAAGCTTTGCTCACACATGGTGAAGGAGTGATTACAGAACTTGATCTCTGGCATAAGAGATTAGGTCACTTTAATGAAAGAGGAATTAAAGCTATGGTTGCTAATCAGTCTGTACTAGGATTACCAAATGTGCAAAGTCAACATATGGTTTATAAATGTGAAGCATGTCAAATGGGTAAAGCACACAGGTTACCATTTCAAAAGAAAGGATTCAAACATGATGGAGTACTTGAGCTCATTCATACAGATGTATGGGGACCAACAAAAGAAGGATCTATCAGTGGCTCAAGGTATTATGTTCTTTTCATTGATGATGCTACAAGATGGATAACATTATATGTTTTGAAGGAAAGATCAGAAGTGTTTGGAGCTTTCAAGCATTTTCATGCATATGCAGAGAGAGTCACAGGTCAAAAGCTTAAAAGACTGAGGTCTGATGGAGGGGGAGAATATTTCTCCCAAGAGTTCAATGATTATCTTTGGAATGCAGGTATTAAGAGAGAAATAACTTGCAGGTATACACCACAACAAAATGGTGTAGCAGAAAGAAGGAACAGGACTTTGGTTGAGTTTGCTAGAGCTATGCTAAAGGAGAAGAACTGTCCAAATTATCTTTGGGCTGAGGCTGTAAATACAGCTACATATCTTGTGAATAGATTACCATGTGCAGCTCTGAATGGAATGACTCCATATGAAGCTTGGTGGGGTAAGAAACCAACACTAGATCATTGTAGAGTGTTTGGATCAATTGCATATGCTTATGTGCCATCACAACTTAGGCATAAACTTGAACCAAAGGCAGAAAAATATGTGTTCATTGGTTATGATGAAAAGCAGATGGGTTACAGGTTGTGGAATCCTCTAACAAAACAATTTATTGTTTCTAGAGATGTTACATTTGATGAACAGAAAAGTTGGTATGCAGATCAAAGTCATACAGCTGAAGAATTTGAAGAAGAGGTAAGAAGATGTGAGAAAGGAAAATCAATTGTGCAGGTGAATAGAGATGAAGATTATATGCAAGCAAGTACATCCAGAAGTGGATTAACAAGAATGAATGAAGAAGCTCCTATATTTGATGAAGAGGTGTATCCAGAAACTTATGAAGAATGTGAACCAAGAAGGTCAAGCAGGACAAGGAGACAACCAGAAAGGTATTCTTATGATACTTCTTACATAACTCAGAAGAACTATGCATATATGGTCAAAGATGATGAAGAACCTCAGAACTATGATGAAGCTAAAGGTAAAAAGCAATGGGAAGAAGCAATGAAGGAAGAGTTCAATGCACTAGAGGAGAACAAGACATGGGAACTTGTTCCTAAACCAAATGGTAAGAAAGTAATTGGAAATAAATGGGTTTATAAAGTGAAGAAGCTTGCAGATGGAAGTATAGCCAGATACAAAGCTAGATTGGTGGTGAAAGGCTATGCCCAGACCTATGGCATAGATTATGATGAGACATTCAGTCCCGTAGCTAAGATGTCAACTATAAGGACAATCATTGCTATTGCAGCTTCAAAAGGATGGACTCTAAGTCAATTGGATATAAAAAATGCATTCTTGAATGGATACATATCAGATGAGGTATACATGGAACAACCTCAAGGGTTTATAGATTCCAGGTATCCAAATTTTGTTTGCAGGTTGAGAAGAGCATTGTATGGATTGAAGCAAGCTCCAAGAGCTTGGAACTATAGACTGGTGAAGTATCTCAATGATCTTGGATATCAAAGTTCAAAAGCAGATTCAAGTCTACTTATCAAAAGAACAGAGGAAGGTACAATCTACATTTGTATTTATGTAGATGACATTATAATCACAGGTACTTCAGATGAAGGAATCAAGGAGGTAAAGAGATTACTTGAGAAAGAGTTCAAGATCAGTGACCTAGGAAAGTTGTCATACTTTCTTGGAATGGAAGTCACCTAGACAGATCATGGCATATATGTATCACAAGAAAGGTATCTTCTGAACTTGTTGAAGAAGTTTGATATGGAAAATTGCAGAGAAGCTTCAACTCCACTTGAAGTTAATCACAAGCTCAGTAAATATGATGGTGCAGACTACAAAGATATGAGGAAGTATCAATCTCTTGTGGGTAGTTTGATTTATGCTACACTAACAAGACCTGATCTTAGTTATGCAGTGGGAGTTTTGTCACAATTCATGCATTGTCCAAAGGACCCACATTGGATTGCAGGTCAAAGAGTTCTCAGATATATCAAAGGAACTATAAAGGAAGGATTATATTATCCTTTTACATCAGATTTGAAGTTGAGAGCCTACAGTGACTCAGACTGGGCAAGTAATCAAGATGACAGGAGATCAACTCATGGTTACATGATATACATTGGTGATAAGCTTGTAAGTTGGTGTTCCAAGAAACAACATACAGTAGCATTATCATCAACTGAAGCAGAGTACAAAGGACTTGTGGAAGCAGCTAAGGAAGTCATATGGATGCAGACATTGTTCAAGAGCTTAGGCATTGATCAAGGTACACCTACAATACATGGAGATAATATGATTTCACTTTATCTTGCAGCAAATCCAGTATTTCATGCAAGAACAAAGCACATAGAGATACAGTATCATTTTCTTAGAGAAAAGGTAATGGAGAAGGAGATTGAAGTGGAATACATTTCTACTAAAGATCAGTTAGCAGACATAATGACAAAGAGCTTGGATGGTGTGAAGACCAGCAGATTCAAAAGCATGGCAGGAGTAAAAGAAAAGAAGAAGATATGAAGGAATAGAGAATG
Source organism: Ceratopteris richardii (assembly GCA_020310875.1). Taxonomy (NCBI): domain Eukaryota; kingdom Viridiplantae; phylum Streptophyta; class Polypodiopsida; order Polypodiales; family Pteridaceae; genus Ceratopteris; species Ceratopteris richardii. The sequence continues at coordinate 121,073,043 of CM035433.1, read as the reverse complement.
TAAATTAGTGATTGAGGGGGAGCTGTTGGAGAAACAATCACTAATTAGACATATATTTGAAGGTCAAATCTTAGAAAGAAAACCCCATGCCTATGTGAAGGGACAAATTCACAAGTGTATCATACTTGTAAAGTTAGTTCACTTTAGTTCTAGAAGTTTTTCAAAAGTTACGGGAATGAGAAAGTCTATATAAGTTAGTTAGTATTAACTGACGCGAAGAGAGAAGAAGAAGGAGGAAGAGAGAGAGAAAGTGAGAAGAACTCATTTTTGTATGACTGAGTATAGTCGGGCTTCTCTGAGTGAGAAAGCATCTGTAAAACTTCTGAGTTTTTTTATAGTTATGAGAAGAACTGAGTAAAGTTCTGTGTATGAGTCTCTCTTCATCATCTCTATATTTGCCTACTGTGTGATGAATTCAAAAATTCAAGTTTTCTGAGCAATTCGATGCCTGGCATCGAATCTTGGCTGATAAGTCATTTTTTCATTCTCTGTGTGTTAACTATTGTTGAATCTTTTAAAAATATGAAGTTTGTGGAGCAACTCGATGCCTGGCATCGAGTTTGAGCATAAAGTCGATGCCTGGCATCGACTTCTAGCATACAAGTGGTCTTCTTCATGTGTGTGTAAAAGAGAGTATTTCTGGTGCAGAAAAAAGGGCCTAAAAAAGCTCAAAGTCGATGCCCGGCATCGACTTGGACTGAAATTCGATGCCAGGCATCGAATTTTTTATTTTTGGACATCAGGAATACTAAAACAGGCAAAAATTTCCAGTTTTGGAAGGTCATACATGGTCATCTTGTGAAGGCCATAACTTGAGTTCTAGAGATCCGTTTGATGCATATGATAGCTTGTTGGAAAGCTCTACTCTTCTAGTTTCAGCCTATAAAGTTTCATGGAGAAAGCATACTTGAGCTAGGAGAAATTAGCAAAATACTGAAGGTATGTCATTTCAGTGACTAGGATTTTCTGTAGAAGCAAAGTTCTCACTTTAGGCTATCATTTCTCAAAGTTTGGAGTGGCAATGAGTTAATGGTGACCATAGAGGTGTTCTAGTGTCACATTAATTCATTTCTTGTGGTGTTTTATACATCAACAGATATGAAGAAATATCAGAGTTTGGTAGGTAGTTTAATCTATGCTACCTTGACAAGGCCAGATCTATCATATGCAGTAGGTGTGTTGTCACAATTTATGCATTGTCCAAAGAAGACTCATTGGATTGCAGCCCAAAGGGTACTCAGATATATCAAAGGAACCCTAAGTGAAGGTTTGTATTATGGTTTCACTTCTGACACAAGAATCAAAGTGTTTAGTGATGCAGATTGGGCAGGTGACTCAGATGATAGAAGGTCTACTCATGGGTATCTTTGTTATGTTGGAGATAAACTAGTTTCTTGGTGTTCAAAGAAGCAACATACAGTTGCTTTATCATCCACAGAAGCTGAGTATAAGGGAATGGTAGAAGCTGCAAAGGAAGTGATATGGTTGAAGACCTTGATGAAAAGTTTTGAGATTGATCATAGTATTCCAATAATTTTTGGAGACAATATGAGTTCTTTGTATTTGGCAGCTAACCCTGTTTTTCATGCCAGAATTAAGCATATAGAGATTCAGTATCATTTCTTGAGGGAAAAGGTACTAGATAAAGAGATTGAAGTGATGTACACTCCAACAAAAGAACAAGTGGCAGATATGATGACAAAGAGCTTGGATGGACCTAAGTTACAAAGGTTCAAAGACATGGCAAGTATAAAGAAGACAGAGAAAACCTCAATTGATGATTGAGGGGGAGCTGTTGGTGCAGACCAATCACCAATTGAAGGCTTGGAAGATTAAAGGATGAAGGAAGAATCAATTCTTAAAGTTTGGAAGAAGATCACATTCAGAGGATAAGAGAAGTGTACACATATGTACATTAGTATAGCCATAGCTGACTTAGATCTTTTGTTTAGTAAGAATCATGTACAAATTTATCTATAAATACTTTGAGAAAAGTCGGGGCAATGATGAGAGCATATGTGACAATAGTTAGAAGTCAAGAATGAGGAAGTTAGATGTCATGAGATAGAGGAAAAGTTAGTTGAGTTTGCTCTCATCACTCAACTGTAATTCTTCTGAGTAATAGAAAATATTTGCGCCCGATGTTTCTGTGTGTTCTCCTTCTACAGTAGATCAATTGTGAAATGCTTTTGTACAAGTCTAAGTTGAGAGTTGCTTGACCTCTGTACAAAGTTTTAGCTTCCAATTGTAATCAGGCTTAGAGAATTAAGTGTAGGAACATTCACATGTGAAGTGTGTTCACAGGTTCCTAAAACAGGCGCAGATTTCGAACTTAATGTTTTGATCATTTCTCCTAGCACAGTTTAAAGTTTTGCATGAGTGAGGACTTAATCTTTAAGTTGAAAGATAAGCTACTCATGGCTAAAAGCATTTGCTTAAACGGGTTCTATTCAAGGAGAACCAAGTCTTAAAAGTTGCAGGTGTAAAATCGACTATTCTGAATGACAGTTTCTGACATAGGTAACTTGTGAAGTTGATTTCTCAAGTTATACTGAAGCTTTTGAAGTAATTCAACTTGGAGGAGGTGCGCAATCTCTAGGAGATACTTCGTACAAAGTTTCATAAAAAACTTTACATGTTTGATAGGTCAATGTGGAGAAATAGTGCAGCAGTCTTTTCTGTGTTTCATCTTCTTCACAGATTTGTTAATCCTTTGATAGTTAGTAATTGATCCTCTAAATTAGTGGAAGTTTTGACTTACTCTTGGTATAGAGGTGCTCTAATCACAAGAGTAAGTTGTTCTTTTGGAGATTAACATTCTCCATCAAAGAAGACAGAGAAAACCTCAATTGATGATTGAGGGGGAGCTGTTGGTGCAGACCAATCACCAATTGAAGGCTTGGAAGATTAAAGGATGAAGGAAGAATCAATTCTTAAAGTTTGGAAGAAGATTACATTCAGAGGATAAGAGAAGTGTACACATATGTACATTAGTGTAGTTATAGCTGACTTAGATTTTTGGTTAGCAAGAATCATGTACAAATTTATCTATAAATACTTTGAGAAAAGTCGGGGCAAGTATGAGAGCATATGTGACAATAGTTAGAAGTCAAGAATGAGGAAGTTAGATGTCATGAGATAGAGGAAAAGTTAGTTGAGTTTGCTTTCATCACTCAACTGTAATTCTTCTGAGTAATAGAAAATATTTGCGCCCGATGTTTCTGCGTGTTCTCCTTCTACAGTAGATCAATTGTGAAATGCTTTTGTACAAGTCTAAGTTGAGAGTTGCTTGACCTCTGTATAAAATTTTAGCTTCCAATTGTAATCAGACTGAGAGAATTAAGTGTAGGAACATTTATATGTGAAGTGTGTTCACAGGTTCCTAAAACAGGCGCAGATTTCGAAGTCAATGTTTTGGTCATTTCTCCCAGCACAGTTTAAAGTTTTGCATGAGTGAGGGCTTAATCTTTAAGTTGGAAGATAAGCTACTCATGGCTAGAAGCATTTGTTCAAACGGGTTCTATTCAAGGAGAACCAAGTCTTAAAAGTTGCAGGTGTAAAATCGACTGTTCTGTATGACAGTTTCTGACATAGGTAACTTGAGAAGTTGATTTCTCAAGTTATACTTAATCTTTTTAAGTAATTCAACTTGGAGTAGATGCGCAATCTCTAGGAGATACTTCGTACAAAGTTTCATCAAAAACTTTACACGTTTGATAGGTCAATGTGAAGAAATAGTGCAGCAGACTTTTCTGTGTTTCATCTTCTTCACAGATTTGTTAATCTTTTGATAGTTAGTAATTGATCCTCTAAATTAGGGAAGTTTATGACTTACTCTTGGTATAGAGGTGCTCTAATCACAAGAGTAAGTTGTTCTTTTGGAGATTAACATTCTCCATCACAAAGATGAGTTGGTGCTGATACAACCGGCTTCACACCAGCAAACTGAGACTTCAGAGTTGATTAGTAGACCCTTTAAGCTTCCTAAATCCACAAAAATATCAGCCAAGTACTTTGGAACATGTATCCCAAAAGTTTAAGTCAAGACAGACAAGTTGCAAGATGACTAGCTCCCAAAAACTTGCTATTTTTGGACATACACCTGCTGAAAAAATGAACACTGCTCTGAACCTGGTAGGAATTAGATAAATTCCTTTTGGGTATAGCAAATAGACTTAGCAAGCTTCCCAATACAAGTTAAAAAACTTCAAATGATGGGCTGAGCACTGAGAACAAGATTTATCAATTTCTGGAACATGCCCACCATTCTCGGGGCTCTACAGAGATACAAATATCAAGCATATCAAGCACGTAGGCTTGGGTAAAATGCACCAACATCTATGTCCTTCATGCAAAGGTCATATAACTTTCTCATCAAATGCCCTCTATTTGATGTTGTCTCTTTTTCATATGTATTGCATAACTTTTTCCAAAGCTCCTCTGCACTTTCACAATCTGATAATGTAAAGTAAACATTATCTACCAGGTGCAATCGAATGGTAGACCTAGCCATCACATCTAACTCATCCCAGTCATCTTCATCCATGTTAGTAGGCTTCTTTGAGATCCCATTTACTGGCTTCCATTACCTCCTTTGAATCAGCACATCTTTAATATGATTCTTCCATAGAGCAAAGTTTGTGCCATCAAATTTTCGAATCTCGAAATGGTCTTTGCCCTGCAAATCATAGCTCCTCCTCGGAACACTGGCACTAGACCTTGATCCACCAGATGTGCCTAAGAACTCTGATGCCATGATGGTAGACAACTGAATAGAATGATAATGGAGCTAGAAGATTCCAAACACCTCTAAGGCTCAAAGAAAGATGACGAAGTGTGAGATTCTAGGAGAGAATTTTCCCAAAAAAATGAATTAATGAACGATAATGACCAACCAGAAGGATTATGTGAGAATAAATGTGCTCACCTCAATAAGTGTATCAAGGAGTGAATCGACCATTGTATAGTTGAAAAAACTAGAAAATCTAGAAAAATTTAGCTAGAGTATCCTCTGCAAAATGAGCATATGACTAGTGTCAAAATCTCATAAAACTTCAAGTACTAACATGTTTACCTGCATACTAAATCACTGACTCCTCTGCATATAATCAGTTACCCAAAAGAAGCCAACTAGGCTTATCGAGCACCTATGAACAACTATCATACATCTCCTATGGTGAGGCTGGATAATTCTTCCACCTGCATCACCGAAGAGACCCGACATTTGGATGTCTCCTAGTTAAGAAAACCTCACCATGACCCTCTTTATCAAGCATAAAATGCTTTATGCAAAAAACGTAACCGCTATATCAATGACCACATGGACGTACATAAGAGATATCCACAGAAGCATGCATAGTGTATATGTGCTCAATATATGCAGTAAAATGACACTGAAAGCCTGAATGCACAGCCCACAAACTAGCCAACAACACCTACAAGTGTTTGTCAACTCTGTTGTTTATGTTCAAAAACCTACATAAATTTGCAGTGGCTGCTCCCACCACAACTGAAAACCTTTCAAGAAACCTGTAGTTTTATGAGTGTGGCTAAAAACATGGCCCCAAAGGTGAATACTTATTTTTGGAGAAGTAGAAAAAACACTCTTCTTGATGTTCTTGAAACTGTGTGAAGAGACCTATGCATGAAAGTACTCCAAAATGGCTCCAAAAAATCACCCCAAAAATGCTTCAAAAATAGGCTTTGAAAGCAAAGAATGAAGCTTTGAGGGACCAAAACATCTTCAAGGTGATGTTATCCTTAGTCTTTCCCTTTCTTTATACACCACAAGAGTGTAGCTTAGTGGCAAGAGATTGTTACAGTTAAGCGAGTTTTGGGGGGAAGACCAGCTTTTCTGCATAATTGGCAAGTCATACTTAACAAAGGACATTCACTTACTATATGACCTTGCTTGTTGCACATGGTACACCAAAGTCCACTCTTGATGCCACCTCCTTTGAGTTCCTGCAACCCGTGTCGCAGCTGAGCCAATTCCTCTGCTTGGGCCTCCTCCTCCTCCTTTTGGAGCTTTAATGCCTCAATCTCCCTCCTCAACTGAGTAACAGAATTCTCCTCCTCTTTGTGGGGCTTAATCCTTTTTAAGCCCTCCAGCTCCTTCCTTAGCTGGATTACTGGATCCTCCATTTCTATAGAATATGGTAGTTGAGGAGAAATTGCTCCATATTGTTGCCTTATCTGCTCCAATCGTGTAGCTGTGTTGATGAATTCCTCTATGGAGGCTGTAGGCAACACTAATTCCTTGATTTTACATTGGGTAGTCATTGGAAGTGGCTTAGCTAACCATTTCTTTACATAAAAATCATGTGGTGGATCTGGTAATTTAGTCATTAGTGCCTTGGCCCTAGTCACAAACTCTAGGAACTTTTCACCTGGACCCAATCTCAAATTCGCTAATTCCTCTATGATGATCTCTGCAGTATTTCCATGCTGAAATTGATTTTTGAATGCATCTTTCATTAAGTCCCAAGTTGTAAAATGGTTCTCAGCAAACTGGTTGAACCATTTATCTGTTAATCCTTCTAATGTAGCAGGGAAGAGTATCAAAAAGGCATCCTCTCTTCTCATTAAGCCTCTAGTTTTGCATAGTGGCAAAAACCTTCTAATATGCTTGTCCAGATCTTCATGAGCTAGGCCTTTAAAAGAAGGAAATTTTATATTTAATCTTGATAGTAGGGTTTCCAAGTCTACCTGGCCTGCCATGCTCCTTACTGATGAAGTTGATGAAAGTGGACTAGATGATCTTCTAACAGCGTTCCTTCTTGTTTGCTTACAGGTGGCCCTCAATGTTTGTGACCGAGTTGTGTTCATGAGCTGCTCATAGGCCTCTTAGTATGAGATAATTGATAAGAATATGTACCTTTTAGCCCAATGAAATAGTACTATCGACACTTGAATAGTGCTTCTTCACACTGCAAGATGTCTTCTCCTATGCTCAAATCTCCTTGGGGTCCCACCGGGCATGCCAAATTTTGTTGGGGGATTCTTGGACAAGAAGGGATTTGAGTGTTTGTAGAAGAAAAGGGAAAGAAAAGAAGAAAGATACACACTGGAAGCCTCTGTCGATTGATTATAATAAGACAAATACAATGTTGAAGCACAATACAATCCAATGCTTCTGTGCAAAATCCCACAAAGTGCTCAATTACAAAATACCAAATACCCAAGGAACTTGTTGCTGTTGGCCTCCTCTGCACCAAACCTCCACCTTCTCCAAGCCTGCACTTGTGCACACCTTGCACCAAGCTTCCACTAAGGGGGAGGGATGGGTACCTTCTATCGGCATGCACACACTTCAATAAGACCTTGGGATCCTTGGGGGACTAGCTTAGCACTTCTCTGCACACTTCCTTGGTCACTCTGCATGCACACCTTGCACTTCACTTCTCTGCATCGCACACTGTGTGTCTCTTGCACTTCTCTCTCTTGCCTAGCTTAGACTATGCTCACACCTCTTAGTCTTAGAATAGTCCAAGAATAGTCCTTGCCTTGATTTGAGTGTGTCGATTCACGTACGCTCCTAACTGCAAGAGTATCTTGGTGCTCACTTTGATGTCCCAAGATTGTCTCCCAAAGTGGGCAGCCAACGACTCCCTGTTTTGTCTTGTAGTGACTTTAGACTAAAACAAAAATTTTAATTGGGGGGGGGCATACTTTCACTTCTACGTACGCTGCTGCTTCACATACCTTCACATTCCTTTTAAGTCTTCACTTGTGCACTTAAGAGAGGGTTCACTTGAACCTTCCAAAACACTTTGAAAACACTTTGAACCTTAGGGAAATTAGAGAAATACCTCTGCAACCTGCAACCATTTTCTCCAATTTACCCTTTGTGGACAATTAATTGTGCACTACCTGTGCACCTTGACACCTGCACTTCAAACACTTTGACTTTGCCCTTGTTGACTTTGACCTTGACCATGTTGACTTTGAATAGTTTGAATTTGACCTTTTGACTTTGATTGTGGTTGACTTTGATTGCAATTGACTTTGATCGATATGACTTTTATGGGCTCAACACAAAGGATGAAGAAGAATCAACTTTCTAGCTAATTATGTAAAATGAAGAGGTAATGGTAGAGGTAAAGGTAGAGGAAATGGAAGAGGAAGAGGTTATCAGAATAATACCAAGAAGACATGTTGGATTTGTGGCTTGAGCAATCATTTGGCTTATGATTGTTGGCACAATCAACAAGGTTCAAATCACAATCAAAGTAAAAATGGTAGAGGCACAGGTGGAAGATATCAAAATCATTTTCAAACAGGAAGGCAAAGTCAAAGAGGTGGCTATGGTAGAGATGGAGGAAAAAATTGGGTACTACCTACTACAATTATGCAAATGACACACACAATGAGAACCATACAACATTGATGATGAATTCAATAAGTACATCAGAGAAAGAAGACCTCAAGGTATTCTATATTAACTCTAGTTGTTCAAATCATTTGTCAGGTAACACAAAATTAATGTCAGAATTAGAAGAAGGCATCTCTAATCATATAGTTCAAACAGGTGATAACACAAGACACAATGTACATTCAATTAAAAAAGTGAAATGCAAGAGTGGAGCAAATTTGTTAACCAATGTTTTGTATGTCCCTACAACACCTAAGAATTTGATTAGTGTGGGAGAAATAGTTGAAAAAGGTTCTCAAGTTAGATTCTTAAATGAAGGAAGAAGGAAAGTGGATTTTTTCTCTAAAAGCTCAAGGAAATATTGGTCAAGATCTACTCACACATGGTGAAGGAGTGACTAGAGAAGTAGAACTCTGGCATAAGAGGTTAGGAAACTTCAACGAAAGAGGAATCAAGGCTATGGTGGCAAATCAATCTGTATTAGGGTTACCAAATGTGGAGAACCAACATATGGTCTACAAATGCGAAGCATGTCAAATGGGAAAAGCACATAGATTGACATTTCAAAAGAAAGAGTTCAAGCATGATGGAATACTAGAGCTCATTCAAACAGATGTATGGGGGCCAACAAAAGAAGGATCAATCAATGGCTCTAGGTATTATGTTATTTTTATTGATGATGGAATACTAGAGCTCATTCAAACAGATGTATGGGGGCCAACAAAAGAAGGATCAATCAATGGATAACTCTTTATGTTTTAAAGGAAAGATCAAAAGTATGTTGAGCATTTTCATGCATATGCAGAAAGAGTCATAGGTCAGAAGCTCAAGAGACTAAGGTATGATGGAGGGGTAGAATACTTCTCCCAAGAATTCAATGATTATCTTTGCAATGCAGGTATTAAGAGGGAAATAACTTGCAGGTACACACCTCAACAAAATAGGATGGCTGAAAGAAGAAATAGAACTTTAGTTGAGTTTTCTAGGACTATGTTAAAAGAGAAGAATTGTCTAAAATATATATGGGCTGAGGCTTTGAATACAGCTACATATCTTGTTAATAGGTTACCACGTATAACTGAATGGAATAACCCCTTATGAAGCTTGGTGGGGTTGTTGGAATCAATATCCTATTGGTTCATTCATAGTCAGATGATACACCATGTATAGCTCTTAGTAATAGTCCTCCTACAGAATCAACGAGCGCAAACAACATCTATAGCTTTTAAACTAAGTCCTTGTACAACTAATTGATGTGGGTGCCTTGGATAGTAGGTTGGCCTCCCAATTCCTCCAATAGGGATCAAATCCCACGCTCAGCAGCGGGCGCAGCGCAAAATCTTTTTGTGCTTTTAATTTATTAAAAATAAAAACACACGAACAGCGTTTTTGAGGACGGACAGTGACAGATTTTGCTTTATACGATCATGTACGATCGCATAGCTTTATTGGTTGATTTTGAGAAGCTTTTTAAGATAGAAGCTTTTCAAGATAGAAGCTTTTCAAGATAGAAGCTTTTCAAGATAGAAGCTTTTCAAGATAGAAGCTCTACTATATAAGAGACTATTTGGGATCACTTGAATCATCCTTCACCTAACTTTCAACACAAGCATTGAGCGGGCGTAGCGCAAAATCTTTTTGTGCTTCTAATTTATTAAAAACAAAAACACACGAACAGTGTTTTCAAGGACAGACGGCAACAGCTTTTGTTTTATACGATCATGTACGATCGCATAGCTTTATTGGTTGATTTTGAGAAGATTTTCAAGATAGAAGCTCTACTATATCAGAGACTATTTGGGATCACTTGAATCATCCTTAAAAACAAAAACACACGAACAGCGTTTTCGAGGACGAACGGCGACAGCTTTTGCTTTACACGATCATGTATGATCGCATAGCTTTATTAGTTGATTTTGAGAAGCCTTTCAAGATAGAAGCTCTACTATATAAGAGACATTTGGGATCACTTGAATCATCCTTCACCTAACTTTCAACACAAGCATTGAGCTTGGACCTCAATAAAGGTGGTGTTTCTTCTAGCACATGGGGCAACCATGGTGCTAACTTGAAGCATGTTGAGGAGAGGCTATGGAGTTCTTCTTGGAGTTCTTCTTGGAGAAGATGAAGAGTGTGCTCACACTCTTGCTCATGGAGAGGAGGTTATCTCTTGTTCATGGAAAGAAGACTTGGTCATTAGCAGCTTGATGGTGAGGATCAGCCATCTACATGGTGTATTTGAAGATTGTCTTCTACATGAAGATTTCGGGCTACTTCAAAGACATTGGATGGTGGTTAACATAAGATTTACATCTTATGTTAAGTATTCAGGTACATATTCTCTTTATGCACACAGGTACTACTTGAATTTTACGGAGGCAGTAGCATTCATATCAGGAGGAGTCCTATTCGGCATAGGTACCAGAGAATCAGTACATATATGCTTTATGCATATTTGGATGAGGTGTTTGAGAAGGTGTGTTCACATGAGTTTGAGGATTTCCGGCAACAAACTTGTTAGCATTCTTTGCTACTTTTTAAGTATGTGATCTTTTCACACACGTATCTGACTTAGGGTCTTCCATAGCCTAAGGTTAGATGAGGGTTTGTTGATTATCAGTTTCACACTGATCCTTCCTCTTTCAGTCACTCATATTCACTCTTCTATAACCTTTTAGGTCACACATCTCATGTATATTCAGATTACTGCCCATACATCTGAATATGTTTTTGTTACATTTGTACATTCACTCATTCATCTATTTCTCATCACATAGAGTGGTTGAGAGTTTTGCTCCCACATTGTACATTGAACATTGGTATATATGATACTATGAGTAAGCGATGGCTTACGTAACACCTTACACATGTCATCTATTCTTTCTCTATCTTTGTCTCATCATTTGTATGACTAAGTTGTGGGATGTTCATGTTCTATCAATATTGAAGAATGCTGGAATTAATGTTGTATATGCTGGACCTATGGAACCATGGACTTGTGATATGAGCCAAGGGCCTACCTCACTTCCAACAGGGGTAAGAAACCAGCACTAGACCATTTTAAAGTGTTTGGATGAATTATCTATGTTTATGTACCATCACAACCCAAACATAAGCTTGAACCAAAGACTGAAAAATATATATTCATTGGGTATGATGAAAAGCAGATGGGTTATAGGTTTTGGAATCCTCTAACCAAACAACCTCTTGTTTCTAGAGATGTAACATTTGATGAACTAAAAAGTTGGTATGCAGAACAAAGTCACAAGGTTGAAGCATTTGAAGTAGAGGTAAGAGGAAGTGAGAAAGGTAAATCAAATGTGCAGGTGAATGGAGATGAAGATTACATGCAAGCAAGAACATCCAAAATGGGATCATCAAGAAGAAATGAAGATGCACCTAGGTTTGATGAAGAAGTGTATTCACATACACATGAAGAGAATGAACAAAGAAGTTCAAGCAAATTAAGGAAACAACCAACAATGTATTCTTATGATACTTCTTATATGACTCAAAAAATCTATGCTTATATGGTCAAAGATGAAGAAGAACCTCAGCACTATGATGAAGCAAAAGGAAAGAAACAATGGGAAGAAGCAATGAAGGAAGATTTCAATGCACTTGAAGAGAACAAGACATGGGAACTTGCTCCAAAACTAAATGGTAAGAAAGTGATTGGAAATAAATGGGTTTATAAAGTAAAGAAGCTTATAGATGGAAGAATAGCCAGATGTAAAGCTAGATTGCTGGTCAAAGTCTATGCCCAAACTCATGGCATAGATTATGATGAAACATTCAATCCCGTGGCAAAAATGTCAATTATAAGGACAATTATTGCTATTGTAGCATCTAAAGGATGGACCTTGAGTGAGTTGGATATGATATCCAAATTATGTTTTCATATTAAGAAGAGCACTCTATGGGTTAAAGCAACCTCCAAGAGCTTGGAATTATAGGCTTGTGAAGTATCTCAATGATCTTGGATATCAAAGTTCAAAGGCAGATGCAAGTCTACTTATTAAAAGAATAGATGAAGGTATAATCTACATTTGTATTTATGTGGATGACATTATATTCACAAGTACCTCAAATGAAGGAATCAAAAAATTAAAGAGATTACTTGAGAAGGAATTCAAAATAAGTGATCTAGGGAAGTTATCATACTTTCTTGGAATGGAAATCACTTGTGCAGATCATAGTATATATGTATCACAAGAAAGGTATCTTTTAAACCTATTGAAGAAGTTTAACATGGAAAATTGTGGAGAATCTTCAACTCCACTTGAAGTTAATCATAAGCTTAGCAAATATGATGGTGCAAAATAGAGAGACATGAGGAAGTATCAATCTCTAGTGGGAAGTTTGACTTATGCTACACTAACAAGACTTGATCTTAGTTATGGAGTGGGAGTTCTCTCACAATTCATGCATTGTCCAAAGGATCAACATTGGATTGCAGGTCAAAGAGTTCTTAGATATATCAAAGGAACTATAAAAGAAGGATTATATTATCCTTTTACTTCAGACATAAATTTGAGAGCATATAATGATTGAGATTGGGCAGGAAGTCAAGATTATAGAACAACACATGGATACATGGTATACATAACTGATAAGCTTGTGAGTTGGTGTGCAAAGAAACAACATACAATAGCATTATCATCAACTAAAGTAGAATACAAAGGACTTGTAGAATTAGCAAAAGAACTAGTGTGGATGCAGACCTTGTTCAAAATCTTGGGGATTGGTCAATGTATACCTATAATACATGGAGATAATATGAGTTCATGTTATCTTGCATCAAATCTAGTGTTTCATGCAAGAACAAAACATACAAAGAACCAATATCATTTCTTGAGAGAAAATTTAATGGAGAAGGAACTTGAAGTAGTGTATACTCCTACAAAGGATCAAATAGTAGATATCATGACAAAAAGCTTGGATGGTATGAAGACAAGTACATTCAAAGGAATTGCAGGAATAAAAGAGAAGGAGAATGTATGAAGAGTCAAAAAATGCTAATTAGTGATTGAGGGGGAGCTATTGGGGATTCACTCATGTTGAAGCTCAAGGTCAAGGATAAAGCATGGAAGCGCATCTAGGAAGTGGACACACAAGAAGAAAGAGCAAGTAGGGAGCTCCAAGAAGCACATGTCAAAATTTCAAAAGAAATCCCTATAAAAATAGTGATTTTCATCACTAAAAACCATTGTAAATACCAGTTTCCATTTTTGCAACTCCATTTTGTTCAAGCCGAGGAGTCCTCAAGCTTGAGGAGTATTAGAACTATCTCCCTACCAATTTTCATAATTTTTAGACTTCGTTTGAGCCCCCAAATAAGCCTTGGAACCTATTTTTTAACTAGGCCAGACAGTAGGTCTGGACATGGCCAAAACCACTCAAAAAACTATAAAAAGGGCTGGAGAGCTCATTTTTGAGGGTAGCTTGTTGTAAATTCCACTCTTTTGCAAGAGAGAGCTCTTTTGCAATCGAAGATCTTCCATTGTTCCACTTTTTGCTCTTACCTTGTGTGTGTGTGTGTGTATGTGTGTGCATGCTTGTGTACTTTCACTCACGCATTTGTGCTAGCACTTGCTCATAGTCTTCATACTAGTCCTCACGTCTCCACGGATTGACAATTATGAGGTGTATCTCCTCACATTGGTACTCACCATTGTGCTAGAGTGACACCAAATTTGGCGTTGTTGCCGGGGAGAGAGCTTGGAGGACGAGCATGTGACGGTAAGACGTAGAGTAGCGATGTTGGAAGGTAAAAAAATCACCATTTTCAATTCAGTTTTTGAGTTTTTCTTCTCCATCTTCATCATCATCACCATCTCCACCCACCTTCATCTTCTCAGTTTTTTCCATTTTTTAGAGTACATTCACCTCGCTTTTTACTTGTGGTTGTGAGAAAGATCCTTAGAGAGGGTCCATTACTGAAGTACTGAAGAAATAGAACCAAAATAGCCGAAAATCAGAGTGAACAACCCTGAACGTGACATAACCTGTGCCCAGTATCGTGAGTGCAATATCGCGGGTTTGAAGGGAGATTTGGCATCTACAGACACATAGGAGTGACAAGGAGGACACAAGGTACTCATATTTGCAAAAATTTTTGAATTTGGACTCCAAAAAAATCCAAGTATCGTGTTCTCCCGCAGTTGAAGTATCGCGATACCTGGATATCATGAAACTCCTGTGGTCGAGTATCATGATACTTGCAGTGGTCACATATTGTGTATCGTGTATCGCCGAGAAACATTCACGATACTAGACAGATATCGTGTATCGTATATCGTCAACTTCTGATCACGATACCTATCGTGTATCGTGTATCGTGGAGTTAACTTTCGCGATACCTGGTAGATATCGAGTATCGTCAAAAATTTCTCGCGATATTGGTCACATATCGAGTATCGTAGAGACCTGAAAACGATACTTGAGGAATATCGAATATCGTGGGAATTCCAAGTATCGTGTATCTTGATTTTTTTCGCGATACCCACCCAATATCGTGTATCGTCACCTGCAGTGTCAAGTATCGTGAGTCTAACTCTCGCCTGATATCGAGTAACGTGTATCGTGGGATTCCTCTTGGCGATACCTGTCCAATATCGAATAACGTGAGGACCCTTCCGCGATACTTGTTGGATATCGAGTATCGTGGTCTGTCTAGTTGGTTGAGTATCGAGTATCGTGGAGTCAAGTATCGCAGTATTCAGCAAGTGTCGAGTATCATGATCTTTCGCGACATTCGTCACATATCGAGTATCGTGACTTTTCCAGTGTGTCAAGTATCGAGTATCGTGGGTTTTCTCTTGGGTCAAATATCGTGTGTCATGGAATTCCAAGTATCGTGTATCGTCATCTTCCAAGTATCACGATACTTACTAAGTGTCGTGTATCGCCTATTTCTAAAGCACTTCCTGAGAGGTCCTGTTTCCCTGTTTTAAACCCCAAAATCCTGAACTGGCATAACTTTCTCATACGAAATCCGTTTGCTGTGATTTTGGGTTTGTTGGAAAGCTCGTGGGGAGTACAACCAAAACTTCCATTGGTTACGGTAAAATTAATATCAAGAATATTAGATATAGTATTTTGAAGTTGACCCTCAGGTGGACTAAGAAACCAAGGAGTTCCAAAGGATTTTGAGCAATACAAGGGGAAATTTTGGACATGTAGACAAAGCTTATGAACCTGAGATCTGGCAGACACTTAGGCAAGGATAGGCAAAGCATTAGATCATCAGAGGCTAGTGTCAACCATATAGCTAAGTCTTGGGCACAACAACTAAGTGGTTATCCCTACGTGCTAAGTTCCGACACAAGTGACTCAGAAATGTCCTTCAACATGGAAAGACCCACGCGTAGCTCAGGTACTTCCTATTTACAGACACCGGAAGGTCCCTATAAGACACAATTGGAATACATCAGGACCAACCAATTAGGTGCTCGCATCTATGAGGATGGCCTGAGACGATCAGTTGTCCAACTCAAAAATCCCGATCAACCCTTTGGACTTGAACACCCAGTGGTCAAGTTCGAAGAGGGTGCATACATTGATAAGGAAGGAACCATGTATGTGGTTACCAGCCTACCAGACAAGACAAACGAGTTTGGAAACATCATTCCTGAGAATGAGATAGGAGACATAGAGCAAGGAGACCTAGGACGAGAACCCAAGACCCCTAGAGGTAAGTCAGTTTTGACCAGAGTGATCACTCCAGAATGGATTTCCCAAGACAACAAAAGCATAGAGTTATTCTTGAATAGAGAAATGGAGGAAGCCTTTTGGAGATTCAAACCAGATCAACCGAGCCCTATAGTCACCATCTATGAGTTCAAGGATCCAGAGATACCAGGCAAAGTTGTCTATCTAGATCACGCATCCGAGAAAATGTTCTTGGTGACAGAGCAGGATAGGCATGCATACACTTGGCAGGGTGAAGCAATTTTCCCTCCATCAAGATCTAATGTTTCCCAAGGCCTCCAAGAAGCAGGATCATCCAAGGCTCATGAAACCAAGAACATGGAAGGATACCAGAGAGAAGGCTAATCGCAAGTGGAACAAAAAGCTATCCGAGCTAGAAGAAAGCCTAAGGGATACCAAAACAAAAATAGAAGACATAGCATCTCAAAGCCCCTTGCATGCCGAAGCTCCATCCACTCCACCTCATCCCACCCCACCACCCATTGTAAATAGACCACAATCAGGGTATGTTCTTGCAGATCCAACCCCAAAAAAATCCATCTATCTACGGAGACCAAACAGAGCAACATGAAGATGAAAGATTAGATTTTGAATCTAATTCTTTACAAGAGTTGCCAGAATTCACAGGCCCATGGGAATCTGAATCTCTTCAGATCAGAGCTCCCACAATATTGGTAAGAAATGAAGACTCAGTGGTTCCAAGAAACACTGATGTCGTGAAGAACACTAAGGTTCAGTGTCATCTCACTGTGGAAGATCTGCTCAAAGCGAAACCCGAGCTATGGAATCATGTGAAGGATCACGTTCCAAAACTTGATTCCAATATGCCAAAAGTAGGCTCTGAGCAAAAAGTTCCAGAGATACCTCTAGACAAGATAGGAGACATGAGCGAAGGTGAAGAAGGTAATACTTATCTTCCGATCACCTATCAAGGTTACACAACCAAAGCAATCGTAGATTCGGGTGCTGGTGTTGCTATTGCGACCACCTCCTTGTGGAAGCGATGGGGCAAACCTACATTAAGACCAACTAGAATGAAGCTTCAAATGGCTGATGGTCATTTTGAAAGACCTCTAGGATTGCTTGAAGGGATAACTCTAACCACTTGTGGTGTAGAGTTTGAACACACATTTGCTATATGTGACTTTGAGAAAAATAATGTCTAGATACTAGGAAGACCCTTCCTACGACAATTGCAAATAGTACAGGATTGGGGAACCAATTCCTTGTACTTACAGCACTTAGGGGTCACTACCAAGGTCAATTTGAAGGATTACACCTTCAGAGATGTACCACCCCTACAATGGAATCCTATCCACAAAGCGAAAGAAGATTGTATCTCCGTGCTTTCTGGAAGTTCACCTGATCCATCCTGGCTGCATGAAGATACTCATTTGTGGATGTGCAAGGTCACAGAGGAACAGGACAAGCGCCTAAAAGCAAGGGAAGAAGGAACTCCCCCAGGAGATAGATCAATCAAAGACCCAGCCTATACAACGGTGATATTTCCAGATGAGGAATTTGAGCCTCATGGTTGGGCAGAAATCTTAGCTACCATGGACATTGCAGTCAACGAAGAACAATGGACACCTCATTGTGATGAGGAAGGTTATGATATTTCAGTGTTCATGTGCCAGCCCTTGTTGGAAGAGTGTGATCCTAGTGAGGTCATAGAAGAAGAAGAGAATGACGATGATCTAGAATCCATTGTGATGGATACTTACTTTGACTCAGAGGAACACTATTTAGAAGACATAGGAGTGTTAACCCAAAAAGAAGAAGAACCCCCCACAAGTATCAAACTGTAAATTCAAAAGAAGGAAGTGAAGGAGGTCAAAAGAAAAAGAACAGAAAAGTAGAGAAACAGGAAGAGGAGGAATCATTGTTTGAAGTACCAGAAAATTTCAAGAAATATGAAGTTGAAGACCGAAAAATTCTGGTACGAATGCCCAAGAGAGAGGCCATCATAGGCGAATCATATGATAATAAAGAGAAAACTAAAAAGATTGTGATAACCATTGAAGGGAACGAAGAGCGATGCACATACATAGGGGATGACCTAAGTGCAAAAGAAGAAGCAAAGCTTGTAGCTCTATTAAGGGAATATAGGGACGTGTTTGCTTGGCACTATAGAGATTTGAAGGGAGTAGATCCAAAAATTTGATCTCATATGATCCCCATGACTGCTGATGCCAAACCCACCAAACAAAAGCCCTACACATATAATGACAATTATGCAGCTAAAATAAAAGAGGAAATTGACAGGTTGATTGAAGCTGGATTTATCTACGAAATTGAGCATACTGAATGGGTGTCCCCCATTGTAGTGGTGCCCAAGAAGAATGGAAAATTGCGAGTGTGTATTAACCTTAAAAAAGTTAATGCTGCTACGATTCGAGATAGTTATCCACTTCCAATCACCGAACATTTATTGGAGCGTGTTGCAGGCAAGGAAGTTTATAGCTTCCTTGATGGATTTTCAAGTTACAACCAAGTAGCCATTGCCCCAGAAGATCAACACAAAACAGCTTTTGCCACCGAATGGGGAATCTTTGCATTCCGCGTGATGCCATTTGGGCTCACCAATGCACCTGGAACATTCCAGAGGCTCATGTGTCATGTCTTCAAAGAGTTCTTGTGAAAGAACTTAGAAGTATATGTGGATGACTTATGTGCTCATTCCCAAGTAAGAAGATACCACATCCCTTAGCTCAGACAAATCTTCAACAAGTGTAGAGATTATCGAGTGTGTCTGAACCTAGAGAAGTGTGTGTTCATGGTATGACAAGGTAAAATCTTAGGTCACATTGTTTCTAAGAATGGAATTTCAACAGATGAGGACAAAGTAAGAGCAATAGCAGAGTTGCCCAGGCCAAGGAATGTTAAAGAGGTACAAGCCTTTATGGGCCATTGTGGATATTACCGTAGGTTTATCCACATGTATGCCATCATAGCTAAACCTCTTTATGGGTTGTTGACAAATTTTGAGTGGAACGAGGAATGCGAGAAATCCTTCAATGAGCTAAAAAGGCGCTTGTGCTCAGCACCAATACTGACCACTCCTGATTGGAGTAAACCATTCCATGTCCATGTGGATGCATCCAATCATGCAATAGGATGTGTGCTAGCACAACCCACAGGTGAAGGAAACCTAGATTTGCCGATAGCATATGCTAGTAGGCAATTAAATGCAGCTGAACAAAATTATACCACAATGGAGAGAGAAGGCTTAGGCATGGTATATGCTGTGAAGAAGTTTAGACACTATCTATTGGCCAATAAGTTCAAGTTTTTCACTAATCATCAAGCTTTACTATATTTGGTCTATAAACCTTGCAATACAGGCCGTTTGGTAAGATGGTTCCTTTTACTAATGGAATACGACTTTGAAGTTGTTGTCAGGAAAGGTAGGACCCACCTTAGGGCGGACCATCTTTCTCGCATCACTTCAGGAGAGCCACTGCAAGGAGTGTCGGACGAACTACCTGATGCTTATTTGTTCAATTTAGAAGTTGTTCCTAAATGGGCAAATAAGTTAGTACCTGTCCTAACCTTCGGCCCTGCAAATAAGAACGTAAAAACAAACAAAGAAGAAATTGTACGATCACAGCAATATCAAATATTGCCAGGAAGTATGTACAAGCAAGATACCGAGGGCGTACTAGCTTGTTGTGTTGAGGACGATGAACATAGTAGTTGGTTGCAACAAGCCCATGAAGGTTTGCGAGGAAATCACTATTCTAAACAACGAACATTGCAGAATCTAAAACGTTTAGGAGTGTATTGGCCTAGCATGGACAACAAAATTAATGAGTGGATCAAGAATTGTCCCGTATGCCAGGTGAGACCCCTAGTGGAGCATGCTACTCTTTATCACGTGTCATTAACTCCAGACTGGAGTGCTCCATTGGTAGAATTCATGAGGTCGGGAACGTCACCCAATGAGGCTAGCCTAGCACGAAGAAGAAGCATGGAGCAAGAGTCTCAGGACTATGCCTTAGTAGGAGACAACCTATATCGGAGAGGCAAAGATGGATACTTAAGACTGTGCGTTCATGAATCAGACTATTTGAAAGTCTTAGAAATTGCACATAGTAGTGTTTCAGGTGGACACTTTGGGCTTGATAGAGTAATCAAGACCATTCTATTCTCAAGACTTTGGTGGCCAACTCTTCATATGGATGCACATACCTATGTGAAGAAATGCGACACATGCCAACGTGCGCAATATCCTATTAGAAAAGATGAGATGCCTTTGAGACCAATGATGGGAGGACGTGCATTTTCGAAGTGGGGTATCGACTTTGTAGGTCCTATTAACCCCCCAGCTAGGAACTCCCATGCAGAGTACATCATTGTAGCCACAGATTACCTTACAAAATGGGTGGAAGTAAAAGCCACGACAAAGAATGATGCTCAAACGACGGTAAAGTTCTTATTTGAGAACGTATTCACGAGATATGGACTACCAATAGAGTTGTTCAGTGATAGAGATACGCACTTCTTGAACGAGGTCATTGAAAATCTCCTTCAAGAATTCATGGTGATACACAAGAAGTCTGCCCCTTATCACCCACAAGCCAACGGACAAGCCGAGAGCACGAATAAGATCCTACGTAATGTATTGACAAAACTCGTAAATAATAAACGCTCTGATTGGGACAAACAGCTTCATCATGCTGTTTGGGCATACCCAGTTGCCTATAAAACAGTACTCAGTGCCACCCCATTTCATATGGTCTTCGGACAAAATGTTGTGCTACCATTGGATTTCCTAATTCCAGCCTTGAAAGTAGCACAAGAGCACGAGTGGAATGGACACGAGTTGTCCTCCAGGATCTTTGATCTAGAACGCTTAGGTGAGACGAGGCTACGAGCAGCAGCAAGCATCTATGCTGCAAAGAAAAGACAAAAGGCATACTTTGATGCCCATGTAAAGGACAAAGGATTGAAAGAAGGAGATCTGGTGCTGGTTTATACGCTAAAGCAATATGCCCACAACTTGGAGAAACGAGGATATGGACCCATGATCATTAATAGAATCTCCACTAGTGGTGCAGTTCAATTGGCCACTTTAGAAGGTGATATCTTGCCGAACTACATAAGTGGTTGTCGATTCAAGTTATATCAAGAACCGCTTATAGAGGATATGCTCATGAGACTCAACACTGCTAAGAAGCGAAAAGAAGAGGAGTTAAGGGTTAGAGAAGAAGCACAAGCAGAGGCTAGAGAGTGCATTAGAAGAAATAAGTTACGACGACTAGGCCTAGATGTCAACACAAAAGCTCCAAAATATCACGTGGACATGTGCCAAAAATCGGACTTAACTACTTCTCGAATAATTGACCGACACCCCTTTGTGACCATAGAGGTAGGACAAGGAAAGAGTGTAAGGATTGTGAGAGCATTGGTTGACTTAGGTGAAGCAACTAGTGCAGTCAGACTTTCATACTGCCAAGACTTGCAAGTGGACATCAAGCCCATAGAAGCATATCTCATAGGATTGGGAGGTGTGGAAACCCCTTGTTTGGACGAGGTGGAACTTCCCATCTACCTTCACGATGTTCCAATGAAAGTCAAAATGCTAGTGTGTCACGATGAGGACCTTACAGAGCCACTTGTCTTGGGTCAAGATTGGATTTATGACTATGCAGTCAACTTGAACCTAAGAAGTCAACTTCTTCAAGTTTGGGTACATGAACAATGCATTACATTAGAATTAGACAACTACATGCTCACAGATCATGGCACCACACACTCTCTCAGTTCCTCTAAGTCCAGTCTTCATGAACAAGATGTTGTGTGTGTCAAAAGCTCTATGACCCAGAAGAACTCAATCATGGAAGAACAGGCTCAAAGACAAGCAGACTCCTCCTCTTGCTCAAAGACTAAAGCAGTCACAACAACTCAACCACAGAAGCAAGTAACAAAGCCCAAGAGAACCGCTATATCAAATACAAAGACAAAACTCAAGAAGAAAGAAACTCCATGCACGAAGCAGATATGGGTTAGAAAAGGAGAGCAACCACCAGCTTTGCCGCAACAATTTCCATCCAAGAGGGCTAATCATGCCAAAAGAAGCAACAAGAAAAAAGGACAAGCTCAACCACCAGGTCTCCGACAAATCTGGGTGCCTAAGAAATTAGCTACAGTTCAACAAGGGCGATTACACATGTGGGTACCCAAGAAGCTCTTACATACGCAACGGCCTTACCTCCCCACCATGCTAAAGGACTCAACAAAGAAGCCAAGGAGGGAAAAGGGTAAAAACAGAGCACAAAGACCAAAAGAAGATAAAATCAACCCTTCGACAAAAGTAAGAAGACAATCATCAAGGATATGGGTTTGGAAGCCTAAGGTACCAGTAGCACCCACAGCACCAAAGAACGAACCAATCCGGATACAAAATTCAAGCAATCAACCAAAGATGAAGGAGTCAACAAGGACTTGTACGCAAACCAACACTATTTTGAAATGGATTCCTATAAGGAGGATTACATCATTGCCAGATTCAATCGACAACTCCAAACAAAGACTGCATCAAGTCTACAAGTAACATCAAAAGTCTCGACCAGCAACAGCCATGTGCCTTTGGCATAAACTTGTCTTTTGCACCATTCAGGTCATGCATTTCCAAAGTATGCATCAATATAGGGCCACATTACATGGCCGTGCATAGACACACTTGAGAATCCCAGACACATGATACACATATGAAATATTTTGTTGGTACTAACCTCTTTCTTCCTGTTTTGTGACATTGTTCCACTAAAAAAAAAAAAAGAAGAAGAGAGAGCAAAGAAAGAAAAGAAAGAAGAGAACTATATGCTTGAAGATGCTCATTAGCGAACCATCAGCAAGGACATCCATCAACAAAAAAGAC
This sequence comes from Ceratopteris richardii, assembly GCA_020310875.1. Taxonomy (NCBI): domain Eukaryota; kingdom Viridiplantae; phylum Streptophyta; class Polypodiopsida; order Polypodiales; family Pteridaceae; genus Ceratopteris; species Ceratopteris richardii. The sequence goes on along the minus strand of CM035433.1, from coordinate 121,050,073 downwards.
AAGCCAATGGTCAAACACCCTAATGGAAGTACGACACGAAGAGATGAAGATCAACGGACCTTTCATCATGATAAGACATGTATGCTTCAACAACACTATAACCATGATAGATTAGGAAACCTCTTCGTCAGAATACCCTTGGGCACTTAGCTCAAGACCCCATTTCTTGCACCATACTTTTTCCAATGCATTTCCCAAGTACGCATGCATAGGGCCACATTACAAGGCCGTGCACAAGGCACATATTTTTCTCAACCCATGCACTAATGCACTTACCCATCATTAATTATGGGTTACAAGTACTCGGCACAAAACTAGTAAAATCTACGATTGGAAGATCCAAAGGATATCCACGCTACAACATCGGTGCCTACGACGTCATTCATGGTCGACAGTTGCTCAAAATCGACATTGATAGCCTCTTAGGAGCAACTAGCATATTTTGGAAGCTCACAATGACACATTTATGCTGAAATCCAAGGAAGAGCTACATGCAAAGGGAAAAACACTTCCATGGGCTAGCACTTACAAACGGAAGAAAAGGACAATGAACCCTGCTACAGGTGGAAGACAGACCGCTCTTGTTGATACATGAAGGATGATGCCTCTCCAAGCACTACATGGAACAACCACCACAACAAGGGTCTGTCAGGGACGACAGACTCAAGAGGGGGGGGAGTGTTGAAGCTCAAGGTCAAGGATAAAGCATGGAAGCGCATCTAGGAAGTGGACAACACACAAGAAGAAGGAGCACGTAGGGAGCTCCAAGAAGCACATGTCGAAATTTCAAAAGGAATCCCTATAAAAATAGTGATTTTCATCACTAAAAACCATTGTAAATACCATTTTCCATTTTTGCAACTCCATTTTGTTCAAGCCGAGGAGTCCTCGAGCTTGAAGAGTATAAGAACTATCTCCCTACAAATTTTCATAATTTTTAGACTTCGTTTGAGTCCCCAAATAAGCCGTGGAACCTATTTTTTAACTAGGCCAGACAGTAGGTCTGGAAAGGGCCAAAACCACTCAAAAAACTATAAAAAGGGCTGGAGAGCTCATTTTTTAGGGTAGCTTGTTGTAAATTTCAGTTTTGTAAGAGAGCTCTTTTGCAATCGAAGATCTTCCATTGTTCCACTCTTTGCTCTTACCTTGTGCGCATGTGTGTGCATGCTTGTGTGCTTTCACTCACGCATTTGTGCCAGCACTTGCTCATAGTCTTCATACTAGTCCTCACGTCTCCACGGATTGACAATTATGAGGTGTATCTCCTCACGTTGGTACTCACCATTGTGCTAGAGTGACAACTCACTTATTAAGCATGAAGATATGAAGACAAAAAGACTATGAAACTTGGATACTCAAAATCATGCCTATGTGAAGGGATAAATTCACACATGTAATATAGTGATAAAATTAGGATCCAAAATAGTTCTAGAAACTTCAAAATTATGAGTTTCATAAATAGAAGCATAGATACTAAATGTATAATTAGGATCCAAAATAGTTCTAGAAACTTCAAAATTATGAGTTTCATAAATAGAAGCATAGATACTAAATGTATATGAGTTTATTTGATATATAGAGATATATTTAACTTGATTATAAGTCCTTATCTGAGAGAGAGACAGAGAGGCAATTGGGGTTTTTCAAGAGGTAGATTGTAATAAAAGATCATTTATAGATACAGATCTTTCTATGCCTATGGGCATGATGAGACCATGCCAATTTGTACACATCTTCTCTAATAGTAAAAACATGTTTGTGTAGAAGGAATTGAGTAGATTCTCATTGTGTGAAGAATTCAAAGTGATTTTATAACTGTATGAATGACAGTTACAAGTGATGAGTTTTCTAGTGTAGATTTCCTTGAACTTCTAAGAATGAGATCTGAGAGTATAGTGTAAAGTTTTTCGTGAATCATAGTTCATTTGAAAGCTATCATCCTTGGCTACAACTGACCTAAAGATATTTGCAAAATGGGATGTGTGCTCAGAGAAATAAGCTTAATAGTGAAGGCATGTCAAATTGATGAAGGTAAATTTCAGATTTCAGACATAGTGTCATTCTTGAAGACATTTCAAGTCATTTGCAAGCAATTACTTGAAAGTTTTTCCTGGAATTTGTTGCTTACTATATGTAAGAACTTCTATTAATCATTGAGCACTAGAATCTCTAAGATTCGTTACAAGTTAGAGAGAAATTAAAGCTAGAAGGAAAGGTGCAACTACAAGGAAAGATAAATGTTCACATTCAATATGTAAAGTATTAAACTTTTGAAGTTTGAAGATTATCTGAGCTAATGATGATTGTAAATGACTTCTAATATCACATGAACTTAGTTCTTGTGATGTTCCATACATCGACAAGTGGTTTTAGAGTAGAAAAGTCCTAAAGAGTAGAAGAAGGTGCAAATACAAGAGCTTGGAATGTTTTCATTGGAAAGTTGGAAGCTAAAGCATTTAACAACAAAATGCATCATATGACTACTTCAAAATCATCCTCAAGGGTAAATACCTACAAAAGGTAATAAAATTTACACCTTAAACTTACAAGTTATACTAGAAGCAAGAAGATCATGGTAGATCATATCTCCATTGACAAATTGGATAGAGATAATTATCTTGCTTGGGTAATGAGGATGGAAGCCTTACTTGTAAGAATCTCATGGTATACATAACATGTGAAGAAGAAAAGCCTAGATTTGAAGATGATAGCCAACCAAAGAAAGAAGAACTAGAAGCTTTAAAGCTATGGCAAAAGAAAGATGAAAGTGCAAGAGCATATATATATATATATATATATATATATATATATATATATATATATATATATATATATATATATATATATATATATATATATATATATATAACACTATCAAATATCTTTGTTACCACACATCAGAGGCTTGGAAGCAGCTAAAGATATATGGAATGCATTGGATCATTTCCAAAACACTACTAAAGCTAGGAAAGCTAGCTTGTGGTCAAAATTTACAACATTCAAAAAGAAGCAAAGTCAAAGCATTAGTAATTATGTCACTAAGATGAAAGACTTGGCAGATAGCCTTGGATCTATAGATGAAGAGGTTGAAGATCATAGATTGATTGCACAATTACTTGCAAGGTTGAGAGGAGATGAAATGTGAAAATATTTTGTATTATCAATTGGACTCTCATTAAATCATTTTGTACTAGACCTAAATCAATTTCCTGGATTAATGCTCACATTTGAGCAAGATTTGAAGTGAGATGGAGATAAAGGACAAAGCTCTGCTATCTATGCAAAGAATAAGAAGACAGGAGATAAAGGTAAAGCAAAGGATGAAGAAGAATCAACTTCTCAGCTATTTATGTAAAAGGAAGAGGTAATGGTAGAGGCAAAACGTAGATGAAATGGAAGAGGAAGAGGTAATCAGAAAGGTATTCTTATGACACTTGTTATATGACTCAAAAAAGTTATGCTTGTATGGTCAAAGATGAAGACAAACCTCAGAACTATGATGAAGCAAAAGGAAAGAAACAATGCGAAGAAGCAATGAAGGAAGATTTCAATGCATGTGAAGAGAAAACGACATGGGAACTTGTTCCAAAGTTCCAAAACCAAATGGTAAGAAAGTGATTGGAAACAAATGGGTTTATAAAGTAAAGAAGCTTGCAGATGGAAGATTAGCTAGATATAAAGCTAGATTGGTGGTCAAAGGCTATGCCCAAACTCATGGCATAGATTATGATGAAACATTCACTCATGTGGCAAAAATGTCAATTATAAGGACAATTATTGCTGTTGCAGTATCTAAAGGATGGACCTTGAGTCACTTGGATATAAAGAATGCATTTTTTAATGGACATATATATGATGAAGTATACATGGAGCAACCACAAGGGTTTGTAAATTATAGGTATCCAAATTATGTTCGCAAATTCAGAAGAGCACTCTATGGGTTAAAGCAAGCTCCAAGAGCTTGGAATTATAGGCTTATGAAGTATCTCAATGATCTTGGATATCAAAGTTCAAAGGCAGATGCAAGTCTACTTATCAAAAGAATAGATGAAGGTATAATCTACAGTTTTATTTATGTAGATGACATTATAATCATAGGTACCTCAAATGAAGGAATCAAAGAATTAAAGAGATTACTTGAGAAGGAATTCAAAATAAGTTATCTATGAAAGTTATCATACTTTCTTGGAATGGAAATCACTTATGCAGATCATGGTATATATGTATCACAAGAAAGGTATATTTTGAACCTATTGAAGAAGTTTAACATGGAAAATTGCTGAGAATCTTCAACTCCACTTGAAGTTAATCATAAGGAGATAATATGAGTTCACTTTATCTTGCAGCAAATCCAGTATTTCATGCAAAAACAAAACATATAGAGATCCAATATCATTTCTTGAGAGAAAAGGTAATGGAGAAGGAACTTGAAGTAGTTTATACTCCTACAAAGGATCAGATAACAGATATCATGACAAAAACCTTGGATGGTGTGAAGACAAGAAGATTCAAAGGAATGTCAGGAATAAAAGAGAAGGAGAATGTATGAAGAGTCAAAACATGTTAATTAGTGATTGAGGGGGAGTTTTTGGGGCTTCACTCACTAACTAAGTATGAATATATGAAAACAAAAAGACTATGGAACTTGGATACTCAAAATCATGCCTATGTGAAGGGATAAATTCACACATGTAATGTAGTGATAAAATCAGGATCCAAAATAGTTATAGAAACTTGAGAATTATGATTTTGATAAATATAAGCATAAAGACTAAATGTACATAAGTTAATTTGATATATAGAGATATATTTAAACTTGATTATAAGTCCTAATATAAGAGAGAGACAGAGAGGCAATTGGGGTTTTTCAAGAGATGGATTGTAATGAAAGATCATTTATAGATATAGATCTTTCTATGCCTATGAGGAGGATGAGGCAATGCCATTTTGTACACATCTTATCTAATAGTAAATGCATGTTTGTGTCACTATGTAAAGTATTAAAGTTTTGAAGTATGAAGATTATTTGAGCTAATGATGATTGCAGAGGACTTTTTATATCACATTAGCTTAATTCTTGTGATGTTCCATGCATCAACAAGTGGTTTCAGAGTAGAAGGTTCCTAACAAGTATAAGAAGGTGTAGATACAAGAGATCTTGGAAAGTTTTCATTGGAAAGTTGGAAACTAAAGCATTTGACAAAAAAAGGCATCAGCGGACTACTTGGAAATCGTCCTCAACAATAAATACCTACAAAAGGTAATAATCTTTAAACCTTAAACATAAAAGTTGCAGTAGAAGCGAGAAGATCATGATAGATCATATCTCCATTGACAAATTCGATAGAGATAATTATCATGCTTGTGTTATGAGGATGGAAGCCTTACTTATGAGTAAGGATCTCATGGTATACATAAGAGTTGAAGAAGAAAAGCCTACATTTGAAGACGATAGACGACCAAAAAAAGAAGAGCTAAAAGCTTTAAAGCTATGGAACAAGAAAGATACAAGTGCAAGAGCCTATATATATAACACTATCATAGATCATTTGTTACCACACATCAGAGGCTTGGAAACAGATAAAGATATATGGAATGCATTGGAAGATCATTTCCAAAACACTACTAAAGCTAGGAAAGCTAGCTTGTGGTCAGAATTTACAACATTCAAAAAGAAGCAAAGTCAAATCATTAATAATTATGTCACTAAGATGAAAGACTTGGGAGATAGCCTTGGATCTATAGATGAAGATATTGAAGATCATAGATCGATTTCACAATTACTTGCAAGGTTGAGAGGAGATGAAAGGTGGAAATGAAGGGCTTTGGTGTGCAGAACAAGAGGAGCAAGGAGAAGATGGACGTGCACATATGCGTGGGAGCCTCGAAACCCACATAATGATCTCTCTTGAGGCAATGCTCTATAAATGATGTATATATATGAATATGGGGGTAAGGTCACATGACCCTTAAATCCCCAACAATATCCCACTTAAGGGTCAATGTGACCATAAGTGAAAAAATATACAAAGAATGATGTAGGACTATATACTAATGTATAGGAAGAGTCCGGATCTCAACCCATATAGATCAGCCTACATTAATTGCCTCGAACAAGGTGTATCCATGCACCTCAAACTGCTCTAAACTCATATCGATAAGAGTCAAGCTCACATCTGACTGATGCAAGAACTGATGACGTTCTGCAAAGCTCCCACTCCCTCTATGTCTGTGTCAATCATCGAACGACTTACAACTCCAGGTACAAATGCTCCAATAGCAACTGCAATGTCTGGTCTCGAGCATAACAACTCATACATCAAACTCTCGAATGTTGATGAAACATGTGTTATCTTGGCTAACCTAAGTATGTTAGCCATGCCTGTATCCAAGGCATCCAAAGCACCATCGTCAAGACCAATATGCACTGACATATCTATGTCAACATCTGGCATGAGCGAATCCAAGAATGACTGCATGACTATTGACTCTTCAGCATCCAAATCAGCCATCCTCTCAACCAAAGATGTATCTAGCTGTGCATCTTGAGAGCTGGTATGCTCTGGTATACACTGTGTATCATAAGAGCTATCTTGCTCTACCACACCAAGTGTATCATCATGCTCCACATGAGCTAATTACACAACATCAACCAAGATCAAACTCTAACAGATTATCATCATAATGCTCTACATGAGCATCCACATCATGCTCAAAAGCATCCAAATGATCATCCAAAAAGTGCTCCACATGAGCATCCATATGATTGATGAAATCATGCTCTATATAATCATCATGAGCATCCAAAACATGCTTTACATGTGCATCCATCTGAGCATCTGAATCCTACCATACATGTGCATCATGAATGTCAATAGACCTATGTGTAGGTAGACAAAATGAGACATGATGAGTCTCACACCGCACATAACGCTGAACTCCCACTGAGACGAGACTGTCTCTCACATGAAGTACCTACAGTGGATACATGTGCCCAATCTTGGCACCTCTGACAAGCATAAGCTATCCCGACTGCAACTAAAAAGGATGCTCACCAAGGAATGCATAACATCTGCTCTCTTGTAACTAGCTAACTGAAATCAAGCTCATAGGGAATGAAGGCACATAACGTACATGTCTGAGCATAAGTGATGCTCCACTAGGTAGCATAAGGCATACATCTCTTGCACCCTCAATGTCATATGTTGTACCATCAGGCATGTGCACACATCCATGACTCTCACCTGAGAATCGATAAAACAACTCACAATGTGGAGTAACATGAAAACTGGCTCATGCATCAAGAAACCAAGCCATATGTGTGCTCTCCAATGAATAAGAGGAATCATGAGATGATGCATAAGAGATAGTGATATCACCATCACTGGCATAATCAACTGCCATAGACTCTCCTGAAACCACTACCTGACCTACATCATGTGCATATCTATGTCATCGTTGTCGCATCCACCTGAAGCAAGGTCATCAATATATGGCCCTCACAACCACAGTGCCAACATCGAAGTCGTCGATGTGGTCTATGTCTCACATGAGTCAATGGACTCGCATACATATCATGTAGTCTCTGCCATAATGCACTACTCATCTCCTCATACATCATAGACTCATATACAGAATCCACAAGCTGTAATCGAATAGTGGAGTTGGTCAATGCATCCATATCCATCCATACGTGGTCGGGCATGTCACGAGGCCTCTGTGCATCTCTATGCACATACATGTGTAAACTTGCATGAACCAATTGTAGCTCAGTGATGAGTAGCACCTCCTTTAATGTCAATCCGGGAAGATGTGAGGATGGTATGATGACCTCGAGCAAGTGAAGGCATAAGTGCGTGAGTGCGAAGCACACTAACATGCACACACATACACACACGTGCACACAAGGCAAGACAAAGAGTGAGAAGCAATGGAGTTCTTTAGATTACTTTCAAAAAGCTCATACAAGTTCAAATCAATTACAAGCTAACCTCAAAAATGAGCTCTCTAGCTCTATTTATAGTTTTTGACTAGGTTTTGGCCGTGTCCAGACCTAGTGTCCGGCCTAGTTAAAAATTAGGTTCTAGGGCCTATTTGAAGACTCAAACGAAGTCTAAAAATTATGAAAATTGGTAGGTAGCTACTTTGAATGCTCCTCAAGCTCAAGGACTCCTTGGCTTGCAAAATGGAGCTACAAAAATATGAAATGGTATCTACAATGGCTTTTAGTGATGAAAATCACTATTGTTGTAGGGATTTCTTCTAACTATTTGACATACATATCTTCGAGCTCCCTACTTGCTCCTTCTCCTTGTGTGTCCACCTCTTTGATATGCTTTAGTGTCCTAAAAAAATATTGGCCTACTTGCCACATCGTCGTTGACTACTTTGTCTGCTTGTGCTTTATCTTCTCTCTGACTCCCTTCGTAAGCTTCCTTGCCTTGTGAGTCCTTCAGTTCCAACACCCCCCCCTCTCTCGCGTCTGTCGTCCTTGACAGACCCTTGTTGGGTGGGTCGTTGGATGTAGTATTCTACAACGTCTTGTGCTAAGTGATGTTCTGAAATTCTCAACCCTTTGGCCAAGTCCGTGAGTAGAGCATCCCAATCTACCGGCCCGGGAACCTCTGGGTGTGGTATACGTAACTTTTCTGAATGAAGAGCTTGTTCCACTGCAAACAACTGCAATAAATGTGATGGTCTGGGAATGAATATCTCTGAATGATATTCCCAGAATCCCGTGACAAACATTTCTTCAAACGTCTGTTTGAAGCAGGCTGGTAGATACTTTATACGCGCATGCCATGCATATACAACATTAATAGATGGTGTTGCGCTCATGTCGTAGACAAGGTCCTAATTACCTTCATTAAATCCAAGAGCCGACAGATGAGGTTCCTTGACATTCTTGAAGGTCCTGAAGGTGACCAACATAAGTTCAAAAATTTTAAGGCACATTTGGGCCATGACATCTGGTACATTTTTGAACCGGACCCCCCAATGCCGAATCATCGAAATCATATAGCCTATGGTAGGTTGGCCTTTAGGTGGTGCTAAGTAGACATAATTGAGCCATTTCTCACATCCTTTGGTTGTCAGCACAGTTTTTGTGTATTTCGGCCATGACCTTCTTCGAAAGACAGGGTAGTAGCATGGGTTGTATTTGATATACAAAGGCATGTTATTCCATGTCCTTACCATCTCAGGGTAGGTTTCAAGCAGACGAATCCTCCATGTAGGTTGGTGTATATTTCCCTGCTTGGCACTTGCTGGGATGTCGTCCGGTGCAAACTGTGTAGCCGAGGTTGGTTCTTTTGAGGTGTGGTGCTTGATTTCAGCATTGTAATCTGCCATTAAGACACAGAAAGGAACATACAAATCGTCGGATGTGCCGATCCACCTATGATGGGAGAGGTTTCTAAAGTAATCCGATTTTATGACTACCTCTTCCAAACGTGACATGGAAGCTATCTGAACTGCCACTCTGTCATCATGGGTTGTGGCCACTTTCTCTAGCCTCTGCATCCATTCAAGAGCCTCGATCTTGATGGTGTCCATGCCCTCTTCTGTTTGCTTGCCCCCTGGTGCAGGCATGGGAACGTATGGGTCTTCGAAGGTTTCTCTACTTCAATTGGCACTAAGTCTTCAGGTTCGGGTTCTACAAGGGGAGAGGGTTGACGTTCGTATTGCATGACTTTACTTCGTAATTCTTCTAGTTCTGCTCTAAGTTTTTCGACTTCTTCCGACGTGTCAACTACGGTTGTGACTTTGCTTGGTGACTCCTGCTGGGTTGCCAGCTGCTTCAATAGGTCATCTCTTTCTCTTTCTAATGTTGCATGGGCTTCCAGGAGGTCGGCATGGGTTTCCAACACAATTTGCATATTCGTTGAGGGTATGGCCTTGAATTTATCTGGGTCGATTTCCTATGGGGAACCCTCCATGGCTGCTTCCAAGTTTTCTTCGTTTTGTTTCTGTAGTCATTTATTCTCCTCGAGTGCAGTAGACATGTGTTTGCGTAAGAGGGCCAGGTTGCGTCGAAGCTTGAGATTCACTGGGAGTGTAGCAGATCATCCATTTGTTGTTTTTCTTCTGCATCTGATTGGGCTGGATTGGCTACTAACTGCTCATGTTGTTCCTGTAAAGTGACATACTGTTGTTGTAGTAGCCGCTTTTCCCTTTCTAGATCAATGAATCGTTCTTGAAGTTCTTCATGGCTTCGGAAGAGTCTCGTATGTTGGTTATCCAGATGCTAGTAGTGTTGTTGTAGTTGCGACATACACTGATACATATTATTAAATACATTGTTAATAGGGGTGGGTGCGGGAAGGGTGTTGAATGCAGAGGGGAAGGGGAAGGGGAAGGGGAAGGGGAAGGGGAGTGTGGATGCGGTGCTGGAAAATGGTGAAGTGGGAGGTGGGGGAATGGGAGATGGTGGGTGTATGGGGGAGGGAGAGGTGCGGAGGTGGGTGATATGTCCATAAAATCAAAAGTGGATTCAGTGGTGGGAGTGATTGTGAACATGGGAATTGTGGGTGCGGTGATAGTGGTGAAAGTGTACAGTGGTGTGTGCAATTGTGAATACGAACTGCCAGGAAGTGTGATCGGGGGAATGAGGTTTCCCGTGGCCGTATAGACAAGAGAGGTGGAGATAGGGTGTGTGGGTTGTGTGGGTTGACTGACGGTCTGCGCTTCGGTATGGGTAGTGGACTCGGAGGCGGTGACAGTAGTGGTTACATTGGTTGTGGGAGGTGAATGTGGTGGAGTTGGAGGCAGGGCTGGCAAAGGGGGTGACGGAGGTGCACTTGATGTATGGGTTTCCTCAGTATCATGAATGGTGTGTGCTGTGCCCGTGGTTGTGGATGTGCCTTGTGGTTCTGATACTAATACATTCATCTGTTTTCCTGATCGAGGGGGACGTCTACCGTATCTTCGCTCCATTCTTCGTGCTTGTGCAAGGGCGGTATGCACCGTCTCAGGTACTCCTAAAGCATCAGATATCATATCAAGTGTGGCGCGGTATTGCTCGTCTACTCCCTCCTCCTCAAGGATTTGTTTCATGAGAGCTTTTCCTGCTGCGAGGGACAGTCTATGTTGCTCTTGAACCCTGTTGATGGTATCATAGAGCTTTTTCAATTCCTTAGTATAAGTCGGGCACCCTCAAGTACTTGCAGAGCTTCCTGATCATATTCCTACTCTTCTTCCTCGGATTGTCCACCATGTTCCTCCTCTTGTTCTTCTTCTTCACCCTCCACATTGACGACATTTGGTTGTCTGGGATGGGGTTGGTCTGTAGCAGTTTGTTGTCCACTAGCTTGCTCTGCCTCGACTTCCGCGTTAACAGCTTCGATTATTCTGGCAACCTCCTCATCAGTTAGGTCTTCTAATGTGAATCCATGAGGAAACTCTAGGTCGGTTGGTACAGGTGGGAACACCAGATTCGGTCCATCAGTGCTGTGTCTTGGTAATCTGATAGTGAAGGGTTGTACCCGTCTCGGAAGTCGTGAAGTTGTCTCAGGTGTCAGCGTCGCACCGCGGGGTTGTGTACAGGGCATCTGAACTGCGCCTCTCATTTTCTTAGATGGCGGTCCTGTGGTTGATAATCTACGTTGAAATTCCTGTACCCTGGTCCAGATTAATGCCCTCTGAACTAGCACATCATAAGCCAAACATCTATACACAATCCGGGTGAGAGCACAGCATCCATACAATACAGACTTTTGTTTTTTATACCACCTTTGATGAGCCAAGTGGATTTGGTCGATAATCCAGTGGGGCATATTGATTGTCAAATCAAAAGTGTCAGCCAAGTATAGACTAAACCATATCTTTTTGGGTGGAATTGTGAACCTCTCCTGAGCGGGGAATGCGAAATGCTGCATGACCATGCGCAAATGAATGGCAATTGTAGGTGTCATTGCCACCATGTCCTTTAATTTCGTCAGATTCCTGTTCTTCATATTGTCGGGGACCATAGTCTCTTTCTCCGTAGGAATGTGCATACCTTTCATGTCTGGAGCTTCCCTTACCAAATTGATAGTCAACCTGAAGTGCTTCAGCTCATTGCCCCTTGTGAGAGATGGAAGGACAAAGGTGTTGTATCCCTTTTTGTCTTTGCTCGGAGTGAGGGTGCTAATCAAATATGAGCATCTTAGAAAGTCGGGCTTTGGCAATTGGAATTTGAAGTAATCGTAGAGTCCTGCCTTCTTCCATATAGGTTTCAGTCCTTCATTATTTTGCAGTTTCTCAAATTCCCTGGTGAAGAAGTGATATATGCCCCAGTGCCCATTGAATTCTATCTCGGCCTCCCACATGTAGGTGCCTTCGCCCAGAGTTCCTGCCACATCACTAAACCAATGTGAATTTTTGCTGACCGGCATTGTGTGCCCTTATGGAGGATTCTGAATCGGTATGGCGTGTAATGCCCTCAATGCCATTGGGCGTTCCTTCAATTCCTCCTCAACGGGAAGACTTTCAATGTCCACAACTTGGGGGCTGGTGCCTGCCTGGGAGTTAGTTCCTGCCGTATCTGCCATGTTACTTCTTGCCTCCTGACTCTGTGAGAATATAGAAACATGTGTTAACATTGTAAAGGACAAGATAGAACCATTTTTGTCCCCATTACGACATTAACATGAGGTTTGGGAGAGATTAGTAGGTTATTAAGTGCTCGGTGCTTGTGCGTGTAGTTAGGAATTGGGTAGACCTAGGAGCTAAGTGGAATGATGTAGTGTGAGAGTGATGTAGTTAGTAGTTGGGCATGGATTTACAACTGGGGTATGGGGGTTTATTACAAGTTTTGGGTTGCCAAATGCAGTGGGTGGGTTTTGATCTTGATTTTGTGGAGACTCTGGAGAGTTTGATAGGAGTATTTACTTGAAAATGAGGCTTTTTAGGGACCCATTTACAAGTGATTCTACTTGTGCTCATGGAAGAGTATGTGCCTATGTGTGATGTATAAGAATGGGCATCGGATGTTCGTGTGAGTGAAACATGTTGTACCGTGTGTGGCCTCGGTGTAGTTATTTGAGCCCGCAAGCAAGCCTTAGGCACCCAGATTTGTCGTGATTGTGGGTTGGCCTTCATCGACTTCTTGGGTACCCAAATAGACTTTCCTTTCACAGAAGAATTTATGAAAGACTTCTTATTAGTGTCGTGTTGTCGATTACTAATAAGAGGTTTTGGCCGTGGGGTTGGCGTGGTCACAATAGGGTGTTCGCCTTTCCGCACCCACACTTGTTTCAACGGCTGAGACATTCTGCTTCGCACGTGTTTTTGGCATCCAGTATAGGTAGTACTCTGCTCCTTCTGTATTTGATATGCCTTTGGTTGCTGCATCCCTCTGGCCTTTGGAAAAGAAGGGAGTGTCGTCTTATCCTTGACTCCGTTGTTGAGACAATCCTCTTCCTACATCATACAGTTTTGGACAAGAATAGCATTGTCAACTTCATGTGCGCCCCTGGAAGGACCAGGAGTTCGTGCATTACCTAGTTCCTTGAGTGCCTCATTTTCCAATTCAACTGTAATTCGACTATGATTTACCCATACCTGAAGAAGTCCACTTCTTAGGTTTAGGTTGACTGCATGATCATAGCTCCAGTCCTGACCCAAGACAAGAGGCTCAGTGAGGTCCTCATCTTGACACACTAGTACTTTGACTGTCATTACTTCATCTTGAATGTAGAGGGGAAGCTCCACCTCGCCCATGCAAGGGGTTTCCACACCTCCCAATCCTATGAGATATGCTTCTATAGGATTGACAGTTAATTTCAACTCTTGACAGTACGAAAATTTAACGGCACTAGTGGCTGCACCTGAGTCGATAAAGGCTCTTACAGTCCTTGCACCCTTTCCTTGTCCTATCTCCAAGGTTATAAAAGGACGTCTATCAATTATCCTATGAGAGCTGATACTTGAAACTTCACACATAGCCACATGATATCCTTGATCTGCATATGCATCTGTCCTAGGTTGCTCTCCACCCTGTCTTCTCAGCTTCATTCTCCGGATGCGTTCCAATGCTTCTTCTTGAGCTTCTTCTCGAATTTGTCTTTCTTCTTCTTTGCGTTTCTTAGCAGTGTTGAGTCGACTTAGCATCTCTTTCGTCAGAGGTTCCTGATATAACTTGACTCTGCATCCGCTTATGTAGCTGGGGAGAATATCGCCTTCCAATGTGGCTAGTTGCACTGCTCCACTTGTTGAGATTCTATTAATGATCATGGGTCCGTAGCCTCTCTTCTCTAGTTTCCTCGCATGTTGTTTCAAAGTGTAGACTAGTACTAGCTCGCCTGCCTTCAAACATTTATCCTTAACGTGGGCATCAAAGTATGCCTTCTGTCGTTTCTTAGCTGCATATATTCCTGCTGCAGCTCTTAGTCGGGTTTCACCTAATCGTTCAAGGTCAAAAATTCTCGAAGAGAGTTCATGACCCGTCCACTCATGCTCTTGTGCTACTTTCAATGTAGGTATTAAGAAGTCCAATGGTAGCACTACATTTTGGCCAAATACCATCTGAAAGGGGGTGGCTTGGAGTAGCGTTTTGTAGGCGACTCGGTATGCCCAAACAGCATGGTGTAGCTGTTTGTCCCAATCAGAGCGTTTATTGTTCACTGATTTCGTCAGTACATTGCATAAGATCTTATTTGTGCTCTCAGCCTGGCCATTAGCTTGAGGGTGATAGGGGGCAGACTTCTTATGTACTACCAAGAATTCTTGGAGCAGATTTTCAATAACTTCATTCAAGAAGTGAGCACCTCTATCACTTACCAGCTCTATAGGTAGCCCGTATCTGGTGAACACATTCTCAAATAAGAACTTAGCAGTCGTCTGAGCATTGTTCTTGGTTGTAGCTTTCACCTCTACCCACTTGGTTAGATAGTCAGTGGCCACAATGATATATTCAGCATGAGAACCCTTAGCTGGGGGATTAATAGGACCTACAAAGTCTATTCCCCACTTAGAGAATGCTCGTCCACCCATCATAGGTTTCAGTGGCATCTCATCTTTGCATATAGGATACTGAGTTCGCTGATAAACATCACATCTCTTCACATAGGTATGTGCATCCATGTGAAGGGTAGGCCACCACAACCCTACAAACAGGATTGCTTTAAACACCCTATCTGGTCCAAAATGTCCTCCTGCTACACCTTGGTGAGCAGTTTCCAAGATCTTGAGATATTCACTCTCATGGACACATAGTCTCAGGTAACCATCTTTACCACGCTTGTATAAATTATCACCAATGAGTGAGTAATCTAGGGCTCCTTGTTCTAGACTTCTTTGTCTAGTCAGGGTCATGTCTTGAGGGAATGTTTTCGTCCTCAGGAAGGATACTAGTGGTTCACTCCAATCTGGCACTATGGACACTTGATAAAGAGTGGCATGTTCCACAGGTGGTTTAGTGCAACAGATTGGGCATTCCTTGCACAACTTTTGGACATCAGCTTCCATAGTCGGCCAATGCACTCCGAGTCTCCTTAGTGTTTGTAGGGTTCGTTGCTTTGAGTAGTGTTGCTCTGATGCACCTACATGTGCTAATTGCAACCATTTAGCGTACTCATCCTCTTCCACACAACAAGCCAAGATCCCTTGATCTGTGTGCTTGTACATACTACCTTCCATGATGTGATACTTTTGGGCTTTTACTACCTCTCTATCCTGTGTGTTTATTACTGGGTGGTTAGGCCCGTATGTCAATACTGGCACTAATGGCTTAGCCCACTGTGGCACCACTTCCAAATTAAACAAGTAAGCATCAGGAAGGTCATCTGACACTCCTTGTGGGGCTTCTCCAGATGTGAGCCTAGAGAGATGGTCTGCTCTCAAGTGAGTCTTACCTTTCCTCACTACAACCTCAAAGTCATACTCCATTAATAAGAGAAACCATCTTACTAATCTACCTGTATTGCATGGCTTGTTCACCAGATATAACAATGCTTGATGGTCAGTAAAAAATTTAAACTTATTTGCAAGCAAATAGTGTCTAAACTTTTTTAACCGCGTACACCATGCCTAATCCTTCTCGTTCAGTGGTTGTATAGTTCCGTTCAGCAGCATTCAATTGTCTACTGGCATAGGCAACATGGAGATCCATATTACCTTCACCCGTAGGTTGTGCGAGTACACACCCAATTGCATAATTGGATGCATCCACATGAACATGAAAAGGCTTATTCCAATCTGGTGTGGTCAAGCTTGGTGCTGAACATAATCGCAGTTTAAGCTCATTGAAGGAATTCTCACATTCATCAGTCCACTCAAAGTTAGTCAGAAGTCCATACAGAGGCTTTGCTATGATGGCATACATGTGTATAAACCGTCGGTAATAACCACAATGCCCCATGAAAGCTTGTACTTCCTTGACATTCTTTGGCCTAGGTAGCTCCGCTATGGCTCTCACTTTCTCTTCATCAGTGGATGTGCCATTCTTCCTAGAATCTTGCCTTGCCTGACCATAAAAACGCACTTTTCTGGGTTCAGGCAGACTTGATATTCTCTACATTTGTCAAAGATTTGTCTGAGTTCAGGAATATGGGTTTGCCTAATGTTGGAATGAGCACAAAGATCATCAACATAGACTTCTAAGTTCTTCCTCAGGAACTCTTTAAATACATGGCACATCAGCCTCTGGAAGGTAGCTGGTGCATTGGTAAGCCCAAATGGCATTACTTTAAAGGCAAAAATGCCCCATTCAGTGGCAAAAGCCGTCTTATGCTGATCTTCTAGAGCTATGGCTACTTGATTGTAGCCCAAAAATCCATCAAGGAAGCTGTACACTTCCTTGCCTGCTACTCTTTCTAAGAGATGTTCTGTGATAGGAAGCGGATAGTTATCTCGAATTGTGGCTACATTGACCTTTTTCAAGTTAATGCATACACGCAGCCTTCCATTTTTCTTGGGCACCACTACGATGGGGGATACCCACTCAGTATGCTCAATTTCATAGATAAATCCAGCTTCAACCAAGCTATCTATCTCCTCTTTGATCTTAGCCACATAATTATCATTATATGTGTATGGCTTTTGCTTAGAAGGTTTGGCATCTGAGGTCATGGGGATAGTGTGTGAGCATATGTCAGGGTCCACGCCTTTCAAATCCCTGTAACTCCAAGCGAATACATCTCTGTATTCTCTTAGCAAGGCTATCAATTCGTGCTCTTTGTCTTCCGTCAGGTCATGGCCTATGTACGTGCATGTCTCTTCTCCTTCTTCCATAGCTACCACTATTTTCTTGGTGGTTTCTTTGTTATCATAGGCCTCCCCCGATTGTGCCTCTCGTTTAGGCATTCTGATCATGACTCTCCTGTCATCTATCTCATACTTCTTAAAATTTTCCGGGACCTCAAATAAAGATTCTTCCTCTTCTGGTGTGACTTCTCTCTTCTTTCTTTTCTTTCCTTCTTCCTTCGGGGTCACATGTGTGGCTAGCCTTACATCATTTGCAAGCTCTCCATGCCTCTGGGATTGAAATTCTACTTCATAGAAGTATTCTTCATCTGATGCAAAAGGTGGGTCCATAATGATTGACTCTAGATCGGAGTCACATGCATCTTCAAATGCATCAGGGCTAGGTTCACACTCTTCTATCACTGCCGCTCCCATGATTGGCTCTATGGAGAAAACTGAAATGTCATAGCCATCCTCATCACAGTGAGGTGTCCATTGTTCTTCATTGATGGCTACATCCATTGTTGCTAGGATTTCTGCCCAGCCATGGGGTTCAAATTCTTCGTCAGGAAAGACTAAAGGTGCATAGGCTGGGTCTTGAATTGATCTACGTGTTTCTTTTGCACCTATCTCTTTGGCTTCTTCTCTCTTCTCTTCTTCTACTGCTACTTTGCACATCCATAAGTGGGTGTCTTCATGCATCCATGAGGATCCTGATCCTATGGAATGCACCGATTCCGTATCATCTTTGGCTCTATGGATGGGATTCCATTGGATAGGAGGGACATCTCTATGAGAGTAATCTTTGAGATTCACTTTGGTTGTAACACCTAAGTGTTGTAGGTACAAGGAATTGGTTCCTCAGTCCTGTACCACTTGCAACTGTCGCATAAAGGGTCGCCCCAAGCTCATTTCATAGGCATGATTTTTGCTAAAATCACATATAGCAAATGTGTGCCCGAACTCAACACCACATGTGGTGAGAGTTATTCCTTCTAATAGCCCCAAGGGCCTCTCTATGTGACCATCGGCCATTTGCAATTTCATCCTCGTGGGCCTGAGTGCTGGCTTGCCCCAACGCTTCCATAGGGAAGTGGTAGCAATTGCAACTACTGCGCCTGAGTCTAAAATGGCCTTGGTGGTGTATCCTTGATGGGTGATAGGAAGATATGTGTTTCCCTCTTCGCCCTCACTCATTTCTCCTATCTTGTCCAATGGTATTTCTGGCACTGTTCTCTGGGATCCTCCCTGAAAACGAGGTTTTGCTATCTCTGGTACTTGTTGGCTACATGTTTCCATAGCTCTGGCCTTACTTTGAGTAGCTCTTCTAAGGTGAGGTTGCACTGTACTTTAGTGTTTTTCACTACCTCCGTGTTCCTAGGTATGACTGAGTCCTCATTTCGTACCATGACCGTGGGTGCTCTCATACAATTAGACTTAGCTTCCCATGGGCATGTGAAGTGGGGTAATTCTTGCAGAGAGTTAGACTCAAAGTCTAATCTTTCCTGAGATTGGATGCTCTCCTGCTCCTCATAAATGGATGGGATGTCTTGTGGGAATTGGTCGTGTGCATCATCCACAAGTTCAATAGGAGGAGGGACTTCACTTTCTTTAGCCCATTTGTCTTCTTGAATCTCTCGTAGGAATTCGGGTGTGAACCGATTCATAGAAGATGATGTGTCTGGCTCCGTAGAGTTAGGCACATAGGCTTCCTGGGCAAGAAGGCTTACTCTTTCACTAGCCTTATCCTTGTGTTGAGAGGCGGGTTCCTTTTCTGATTGTGCAATCAGCCTCTCTATTCTTTCTAACAGTCCTTCAAAGTGCAACTGCGTCTTAGCTGAGCTAGAGATGTTAAAGAGGCGGCTGGCTTCAAACATGGTTTGAGCCAACTCCACCATCTTAGCACAAATTTTAGTTCGTTCAAGCTCTAATTCTGCTCTAGGGTAGCACTTTTCATGATCAGTTATGTTTGGCCCTGCTTGGATTCTGGTCTGATATGCTTTGAGCATCATGTTTAGGTCCTCGAGAGTGGGATCTGCTAGGACTGATCCTACACTAGGGGGTGGTGGGATTAGGTGAGGCTGGTTGGAAGGTGGCGGGTCGGATGGAGTTGGGAATGGTGGAGGTGGGGTAGTGTGAGAGGGAGTTTGGGATGTGATTTCGGTTATCCTGGCTCTCGTTTCTCTTAGGCTTTCCTCAAGTTCGCTCATTTTCTTTGCCCATTGTCTTTTCATTCTTTCACGACTATCTCTCCAAGCTCTAGTCCTCTTCTTTGTCATGCTCTCCGTTTCACTAACATCTGGGCTCTTTTCCTGGCCTACGCTTTGGTTCTGTTGCAAGGCTTGGGCTCTAGTGATCACTTGCATTGGCGTAGTGGACGTCACACTTCCTCTGGAGTCTACAATGAATCCTACGACATTGATAGGAGTGATTTTTGGCATATTATTAGGATTCTTTGGGCAGTCTCGTAAAAGGTGCTCCTTTCCACACTCTTGGCAATAGCCCTAGATCGTCACTGACTGGGGTTGTGCGGGTGGAGGCAGGGGACAATCACGAATGAGATGATCTCCCTGACATCTGTAGCATGGTCCTCTAGGAAGTGGGTTCTTACTTGCCTAGGTTGAGGTCTAGGGTTGGGGTTCGCATACATGACATTAGTATACTCGGGCTCCCAATTAGGTTCACTCGGTTCCTCACTATAGTAGGACTCACCATGTTCAGGAGATTGCATGTAGTAGGCCTGGGGACTATCAACATGCGTAGAATCAAAGCTATGGTCACTGGGATCACTTTCTGAAATTAATGGTGTTACTGGGACTATAGCTCTATTCAGGTTCTCTTCTGCAGCTACATATTTTACTGGGATCACATTAGTAGGAGGAGGTGGTTGTTGTGCTAGCACTGGCTGGGGTCTCAATTGGGCCTGATATTGCGGTTGGTAATTTTGCTGAGGCCTAGTATACTGTTGTGGTGGGTATGGACTCTGGTATCTGCCTTGTTGAGGGTATGGCTGAGGGTAGGTTTGCTTAACAGCTTGCTTATTGTATGGGCAGTCTTGTGCGGTGTGATTTGTGTATCTTCGTTCTATGGTGCAGTACTGGCTACTAGGATTTATTTGGGGTTGAGCCATAATGGGACATACATTCGCCATATGGTCACCTCCACCAGTATAGCGTCTTTTCACAGGGGCAAATCTTGGGATCTGTTTGCTAGTGACATCTAATTTCTGAGCTACTTTCTCTGCAAGTTCCTAAATTGATGTGGATTGCGAGGAAGAGAGGCTAGAGGCACTATCTGAGTCTTTGTAGATTTTGGAGAGCTCTAGTTCTTCCCCTAGGTTATCCTCGATGTCAATGCACATGCGTACACACTCTTCTATGGTCCTAGGGTCCTTCAAGTACACATATGATCTCAATTTGGTACTTAGCAATCCATCCAAGAACAAAGCCACTTGCTTAGCTGGCGTGGGTAACTCAGGGACAGGGCATCTCTCTAAGTATTGCCTAAATCTTCTTCCAGCAAGTCTCACTGTTTCTTAAGGGGTTTGCTTGAAGCTGTGAATCAGCGAGGAAGTGTTATGTCTTATGCCACTTTTAGAGAATTCGATAATGAATGCCTCTAGAAGTTGGTCTATGCTCCTGAACTGCCTCTCGTTTAGTGGTTGAAACCATGTCAGGGCAGTGTTCCTAAGGGTTAGACCAAAGGCATTGTACTGGTTGAACAGATCTTCAACTTGTTCAGCTCTCAAGACTTGCCTAAACTCGGCTATGTGATCGTAGGGGTCTCCGGTGCCATCGAAGTAGTTCTTCATGGACTTCACTAACTGGGTCGGTCTCAAAGTCCTCGTGTGCTCTCTCGATCTTGGCAGAGGGAACTCATCCGTATTTCTTTGATTCCTTGGAGCTCTAAGTACCTCAGGTTCCACTCTATTTGTTTCTGTTCTCGTTCTTTCTCTGCCCCCTGGGTTGGCAAAGCTTACTTCTGGCCTATCTCTACTTCTGTCTCTTTGAGCTCCATGAGCTTGGGATGTTCCAGCTCCAGGGTGACCATAGGACACGTTCGATCTTGGTTGGGGAAAAACGAATTCACCCTTCCAAGTATAAGCATGCCTGTCATGTTCTGTAACCACAAAGATCCTCTCTGAAGCGTGATCTAAGTAAGTCACTCTGCCTGGGCTATCAGGATCTTTGAACTCATAGATCAGGATTGACCCAACATCATTTGGCCTATTTGATTTATACCTCCAAAAGGCTTCATCTGTCTCTTGGTTTAGGAGCAGATCTATGCTCTTATTATCCTGGGGAATCCACTCGGGATTGGGGATTCTAGTAAGAACAGACTTCCCCCTAGGGGTCTTGGGCTCTCCTGCTACGTTCCCTCGCTCTAGGCCACCTATGTCCGTCTCAAGGATCACATTCCCGAATTCATCTATCCTATCTGGGTGACTGGTGACTACGTATATGGTTCCTTCTTTGTCCAAGTATGCTCCATTTTCAAACTTTACAGCTGGGTGTTCTATTCCAATGGATTGGTCAGGGTTTTTAATCTGGACCACGGATCTTCCTAGGCCTTCCTCATAGATGCTAGCACCTAATCGGTTGGTCCTAAGGTATTCCAGCTGCGTCTTGTAGGGGCCTTCCACCCTATACAAATGTGGCACACCTGTACTTCTGTAGGTCTGTCCATACCTTGAGACATCTCTGATTCACTAGTCTCAGAGCTAGGGTAGTAAGAGTGATGACTCAATTGCTGGGCCCAAGACCTAGCAGTGTGATTGACACTAGCCTCTGAAGACCTAAGACTCTGTCTGTCTCTCCCTAGATGTCATCCTGATCTAAGGTTCATATGCCTATTTAAGTAGCCCCTATTTTGCCCAAGTACAACCTCGTTGTTGAGTTCTTTTGTATCAGTTACTTGATTCTTTTTTAGTTGATTACTGTGTTTATACTCTTGTCTGATATCACGTCGTCAGGTATACTTGAGTGTATTTTCGCACTTGAAGTTGATCGTTCCACGTTACGTTCTTTTTCCTTTAAAGTTCTCGACCGTACAAAGATTATGTCGTTAGCTTGAACTTGAGTATTTAGGTAGTGTTCAACTTGATAAATGCCTATCGCTGCCCTGGCCTACTCCTATCACTAGTCGTTCTTAGCCTAAGCTAGGAATTGACAGAGGGAGTTGAGAGTTTCCAACCTTTTGTTTCCTTCTTGGTTGCCCTTGAGTGCCCAGGAAACGTGTTCCCAAGCTTGCACTTACTCTTGCTTAGAATGCCCTTCGATGCTCTCAATAGATCTGTAAGAGTTCCAAAGT
Source organism: Ceratopteris richardii (assembly GCA_020310875.1). Lineage (NCBI taxonomy): Eukaryota > Viridiplantae > Streptophyta > Polypodiopsida > Polypodiales > Pteridaceae > Ceratopteris > Ceratopteris richardii. The sequence goes on along the minus strand of CM035433.1, from coordinate 121,027,600 downwards.
TAGCTCAAGACTTAAATTCCAAAGACAGAACCAATCACTTTCATGCATGTAATTCACAAACCAAATTGCCTTTTGCCTTTATGGAAAACTATCACATGGGACCCTCAATTTCCTACTTCGGGGTATGGTCAACTTCAAAATACCCTATCTAATAATCCTGATATTAATTTTACTGTAACCAGTCAAAGTTTTGGTTGTACTCCCCACTAGCTTTCCAACAAAACAAGAATCACAGCAAACTGATTTCGTATAAGAAAGTTATGCCAATTCAGGGTTCTAGGGCTAAAACAGGGTTCAAACAGGCTAACAGGCCAACAGGGTTTCCTCAAATTATTTGCTTATAGCCTCTGTATATGCCCTATAGCCAATATTTATGCCCAAAATTAGCCAAAATCCTCAAATTAAAAACCCTAAAAAATTGGCCGAAAATGGCTGTCAATCGCGATCGACTGAGCTGTCAATCGCGATGGACAGGGCTGTCCGTCGTGGCCTGTCAGTCGCGATGGACACGTGTCAATCGCGATTGATGGGTGTCAATCACGATGGACAGGGGGTGTCGGTCGCGATGGACTCCTGTCAGTCGCGATGGACTCCTATCAGTCGCGATGGACAGCTGTCAGTCGCGACGGACTGTGTCAATCGCGATGGACTGAAATTTCGGGTTTTTTCCGTGTTTATGTGTTGATCGGGGCTCTATACGTCGCGATGGTCAAGATTCTCGTCAAAATGGTGTGTCAATCGTGATTTTTCTGTCGGTCGCGATGGACAGGGGTGTCCGTCGCGATGGACACGTGTCCGTTGGGGTCTGTCAGTCGTGATTGACTGGCTGTCCATCGCGATGGACAGTGTCAATCGCGATTGATGTTATCAATCGTGATGGACTGAAAAAAAGCCAATTTTTCAAAAAATTTTGTGGATCTCTGATGTGCAAGGTCTCTAGTCTACTGTGGTGCACTTAGTTTTACCAAAAGATGAAACTTTCTGTCAATCGCGATCGACAGAAGCTTGCGACACAGAGACAATTCTGCACATTTCCGTACCTGCACGACGTGTTGGAGGGGATGATACAGCTGGATCCTGCAAGAAAACTCAACAACCATGCAAAAACAATGCACACAATATTGCTCTCTCGCTCTCTCACACAAGTGGAATGAGGGAAATGGAATGGAGAAGGTGATAAGATCAAAACTGAAAATTTTCGCGATGATGGAGATGGAGGTGGGAGATGGTGATGATGATGATGGTGATGATGGTGGTGAAGTAAGAAAGATCAAAATAAGAAAATTAAAGAAATTACCTACAACACCAACGTCTCACATCTACGTCTTACCATCACACGCTCGTCCTCAAAGCTCGATCCCCGGCAACGGCGCCAAAATTTGGTGTAGCTCAGTGATGAGTAGCACCTCCTTTAATGTCAATTCGGGAAGACGTGAGGATGGTATGATGACCTCGAGCAAGTGAAGGCACAAGTGCGTGAGTGCGAAGCACACTAACATGCACACACATACACACACACGCGCACACAAGGCAAGACAAAGAGTGAGAAGCAATGGAGTTCTTTAGATTACTTTCAAAAAGCTCATACAAGTTCAAATCAATTACAAGCTAACCTCAAAAATGAGCTCTCTAGCTCTATTTATAGTTTTTGACTAGGTTTTGGCCATGTCCAGACCTAGTGTCCGGCCTAGTTAAAAATTAGGTTCTATGGCCTATTTGAAGACTCAAACGAAGTCTAAAAATTATGAAAATTGGTAGGTAGCTACTTTGAATGCTCCTCAAGCTCAAGGACTCCTTGGCTTGCACAAAATGGAGCTACAAAAATATGAAATGGTATCTACAATGGCTTTTAGTGATGAAAATCACTATTGTTGTAGGGATTTCTTCTAACTATTTGACATACATATCTTCGAGCTCCCTACTTGCTCCTTCTACTTGTGTGTCCACCTCATTGATATGCTTTAGTGTCCTAAAAAAATATTGGCCTACTTGCCAGATCGTCATTGACTACTCTGTCTGCTTGTGCTTTCTCTTCTCTCTGACTCCCTTCGTAAGCTTCCTTGCCTTGTGAGTCCTTCAGTTCGAACACGAATGTATGCCACATCTAAGCTTTCCATCTCATAAAGTTAGTGCCATCAAACCAAGAAGACACCATGTTGGCAATCCAAGAGACTAGAAACAATACTCTATCACCAATAAGATCACACCTGCATATCCATATGCATAACTCACATCACAAATGTCTCATTAGAGAAGAAACCATGTGAACAACCTATCACATAACCATGCATATAAAACCATGGGCATAAGACTGCTCACCAAATCTCCAAACTGACCAAGTAGATATGAAAGAATCCTAGAAAAAATGCAGTAGAGTATCCTTTGTAAACTAAGCAATCAAACAAGATAATAAGTAGCAAAAGAACAATGAGTAACTTGTCACCACCTATCACTGATCCAATAAAAGATAATGGCAAATATATATGCCAAAACTGGATGGCAATACATGCCAATACAATGGAAATATACCTCTAACTCAAGAATAAATCCTATAAGATGGTCCAACTTGTCACGAATAACCTGTGACCAAGTCCAAGTGAATGGAGGTAAGCAATGATCCAAAGCTATCACACAAGCATAAAGAATCTACTAGAGTGCTCTTCTAGCATAAAATCTGACAAAATTTTGACAACATCTCCTCTATAAAATGGACTCTGAACCAAAATAACCATGTGGGAATCACCATCCACATATGCCAAGAATCACACTGGCAAATAAGATATCAAATCAATGACCATATGCTAATAGAATAGCCAAACAAGGTGACAAATGAGTATGCATTCAAGGCTCTAATCTGGATCATGTACCTCTAAAGAAAAACAAAGATACAAGTACCAAACAAGATCCACAATCAACTCTCATAAAATTATGTGCAACTAGCAACCGACAACTGCCAACCGTCAAGCTCTAAAAATAAGAGTTTGCACACCAAAAAATCTCTCTTGAAAAAGTTCCAAAGCAAATTGAACCTCCAAAAGCAATTAGGGTTCTTATGGTGAAAATATGTTGCTCTGTGTTTTGCTATTTCAAAGATGAAAACCTCTGAATTGGAAGTTTTTATCTTAAAAAACTTCAAAATCTTTTTCTTGGATATGTAATGATATAAAGAACTCCTCAATCGGAGGTGTGTAGCTCAAGATATACACAAAACATGCATCTCTTATCGATTTCACCTTCACCTATAACACTACTTCTCTGTATTTTGCAATTTCAGCAACCTAGCACTCAAAATCTAGATCTGCATTCTTCTACAAAATTGTAGTCCTTTTTTCAACATATGCATAACAAGTTGAATCACATGAATCGGACTTGTAAAACTCAAGTTATAACCCAAAAATTAACCTGCTCTCCAAGTGATTGTAGATTCGTCTTCTACATTAATCTACATTTTTTGAATTTTCAGTAGTCTAAAACTCCAAATCACGTTCAATGCCCTCTGTCAAGTCGTAGATCTTTGTCTCAGCTACGCACAGAACTTTAAAACGCATCAATCCAAGCTTCCTACCTTGAGTTATGGCCGAAATAACAAACAGCTATCAAGAAGTGCCAACCTACACTTTCACCTCTTGTGACCTACACTTCCATTGAGGCTTCTTGCACACAAGCCTTCAGCATGCTCTGATACCAATGAAGGGCTTTGGTCTGCAAAACAAGAGAAGCAAGGAGAAGATGGAGGGAGAGAGAAGAGATGAGAGATGCACACATATGCATGGGAGCATCGAAACCCACATAATGATCTTTATTGAGGCAATGCTCTACAAATGATGTATATATATGAATACGGGGGTAAGGTCACATGACCCTTACATCCCCAATAGGAAATATTTTGTGTTATCAACTGAATTCTCATTAAATCATTTTGTACTAGATCTAAATCAATTTCTTGGACTAATGCTCACATTTGAGCAAGATTTGAAGTTAGATGGAGATAAAGGACAAAGCTCTGCTATGTATGCAAAGAATAAGAAGAAAGGAGATAAAGATAAAGCAAAGGATGAAGAAGAATCAACATCTCATGATAATTATGTAAAAAGAATAGGTAATGGTAGAAGCAAAGGTAGAGGAAATGGAAGAGGAAGAGGTAATCAGAATAATAACAAGAAGACATGTTGGATTTGTGGCTTGAGAAATCATTTGGCTTATGATTGTTGGCACAATCAACAAGGTTCAAATCATAATAAAAAAAACAATGATAGAGGCACAAGTGGAAGATATCCAAATAATTTTCAAAGGAAGGCAAAGTCAAAGTGTCAGACATTGGTCCACAGGGATCATATTGGTCCATAGGGATCAATGTTTGACACAAAGAGGTTTCTACGGTAGAGGTTGAGGAAGAAATCGGGGGCATACCCAATCCTACAATCTACCTACTACAATTATGCAAATGACACACAAAATGAGAACCATACAACATTGATGATGAATTCAATAAGTACATTAGAGAAAGAAGACCTCAAGGTATTCTATATTGATTGTGGTTTTTCTAATCATTTGCCAAGTAATATAGAATTAATGTCAGAGTTAGAAGAAGGCATCTCTAGTCATACAGTTCAAATAGGTGATAACACAAGACACAATGTACATTCAATTGGAAACGTGAAATGCAAGAGTGGAGCATATTTGTTAACCAATGTTTTGTATGTCCCTACAATACATAAGAATCTTATTAGTGTGGGACAAATAGTTGAAAAAGGTTTTCAAGTCAGATTCTTAAATGAAGGAGTATTTGTGGAAGATCCATAGAATGAATATAATCATATTGTTTATAGTAAGAAGGAAGGTAGAATTTTTACTCTAAAAGTGCAAGGAAATATTGGGTCAAGCTCTACTTACACATGGTGAAGGAGTGATTACAGAACTAGAACTTTGGCATAAGAGGTTATGACACTTCAATGAAAGAGGAATCAAAGTCAATTTGTACTAGGTTACCAAATGTGGAAAACCAACATAGTCTACAAATGTGAAGCATGCCAAATGGGAAAAGCACACAGATTGCCATTTCAAAACAAAGGGTTCAAGCATGATGGAATACTAGAGATCATCCACACAGATGTATGGGGACCAACAAAAGAAGGATCAATCAATGGCTCTAGATATTATGTTGTCTTTATTAACGATGCTACGTGATGGATAATGCTTTATGTTTTAAAGGAAAGATGAGAAGTATTTGGAGCTTTTATGCATTTTCGTGCATATGCAAAAAGAGCCACGTGTCAAAAGCTCAAGAGACTAAGATATGATGGAGGGGTAGAACACTTCTCCCAAGAATTAAATGATTACCTTTGGAATGAAGGTATTAATAGGGAAATAACTTGCAGGTACACAGCTCAACAAATCTGAAGTTTCTAGAACTATTTTGGATCCTAATTTCATCACTATATTGCACGTGTGAATCTATCCCTTCACATAAGCATGATTTTGAGTATCCAAGTTCCATAGCCTTTTTGTCTTCATATATCCATGCTTAATTAGCGAGTGAACCCCCAACAGTTTTCATTCTTAGGATCTTCACCCTTGGATCATATTAGGTATATTGGTCTTTAGTAGTAGAATATTACCATGCATCTCTACATGAAAAGCAAAATGTCCATCGGGCACTCTTCTTTATGTATGTTATAACAAAATATGTGGTGGCCAAGTCAACAATATGTTGTTTTGTGACCATCATTTCTAAAATCTACAAACTATGTATTTCGTCTAGCCCTTTGGTTTGCCTAGTTTTGTTTTTATTATGTGTGTACAATTTCAAAGGTTGTCTACACCATAGTATAAAAAGATATTTCATTGTCTAAGGTGCTTGAAATCTCCCCTTACATGAACCGAACTATGGCACCTTGACTTCAAAATTCTTACATCCTATGTGAAGCACCTTTTATCATGTTGCGGGCAGGGGTCCATGTGACCCTCTCCTTGTATCTTTCACATAACATTCTTATATGATAATTACATGAGAAAGTCACCTTGTTTGTTCCCATTTTCTCCTCTATCTCTTCTTTGAAGACTCTCTCCTCTCTTTTTTCATGCCATACTATGTTATGAATCTCTTTTTTTCATGCCATACTCTTTTTTCATCATTGATTGCATGCATCTCACCATCAGTGCGATATGAAATCTCATTGGTTGTATAACATATGAAGGTGATAAGTTTATGTAAACATCATTTGACACACTAAACTAATATGAGGATTTGACAATTAGTTAACATAGGCGTCCTTTAGCACATTAAAATGATTCCAAAGTGTTCTAGACAAAGGATGGAACTACAGAGATGAGAAAGACCAAGCAATGATCAACATGAAAGGAATTTGTGATTTGCATATATGCATGGCAAAAGTGGGAAGTTTCATGGATGCATGTGTTCTCCACGAGCCTATTCACTTTTGATTTAAATAATAGGATGGACTTTGCATCAGATGGATGTGAAGAATGCTTTCCTATATAGTGAGTTACAGGTGTGAAGAGATGGATAGGTATGTGCTTGAAGATGAAGAGGTGTTGCAAAATCCTTGATCTACACTAGACAAATGAACTCTAGGAGTATATGGTGGGCCCTTTTAGCTTGCCAATGGATGTATTAGACACCCTATGTACCTTGGAAGATCACTCTCAAAAAGATAGATCAAAACAAATAAGTTGGAGTTAGCTCAGAGGTGAAAACTTGTTATTTTGGTTCATACACCTGTCCACTGTTTTGCATAATTCTCTGAGCACAGCAGAAAATTAGCGTAATTCCTCTTGGGGAAGTCTAGTTAACTTAAAGAGCTAACTTTCAACAGTAATCTCATCAAAAATAATAAACCACACACTGAGAATGAGTTTTAACAAGTGATGACATCATCCCGATTTTCACGGGCTGCTACAGTTTGAAACTAGTGAGCAGAAAAATGAACATACCTCAAGATTGAAGCATCCAATGATTATGAAAATTTGTATGCTTATACTACACAGTAAGTTGAATCCCACAAGCTTTAAATCATTGAATTTGGATAAGTAACCACTGAGAAATGGCTCTGACAAGGTGAGTGAAAAAGTCAGGTACCTGACAGAGAAGTGAAGATGAACAGACCTTGTTGACTTCAAATGATACATAACTAAAGATTGCAACATCCAAATGACATGAAAATTTGTGAGCATATAGTAGACTTATAAAGCTAACTTTACCAAGTTATATCACTGAAAATGATCCACCAAGCTCAGAGAAACCATCTCTGCAATCGGACTGAGAAAACTGAGAGTCATGGCAGTGAGTAGTACACTTCACAAGAACATGGAAATATGAACCCAAATGATAATGAAAATGAAAGTATATTGCTTGTACAATACAATGGACTTACTGATACATATGTGTGCCTTGTAATCACACCTTGATATCGCATAAAGCTCAGCTCTTGGAGGTCTTCAAATAGGTCTCTCTAACCATGACTAAAACTGCCATCTATTTATAGTTGAGTTTGGGAGGCTAACTTCCCTCAATCACTCTCCAATCAATTAGTGATTGATTTGATTCTCTACCTACCACAAATCATGAATTCGTGGCTCCTCTTTCCCTTTTTGATCAAGTGGACTCAACCACTTAAGATTCTTTCACTTTTACATTAAGTAAACTCTTCAAAAGTTACAAGAGGTAGTTCACAAGTGAACTTTACATAGTGTTCATTTTGAAGCTTCTTTTATGACTTTGTGGGACTCAAGCCAATACTTAGGCTTGTCATAGACTTGCTCCAACAGCTCCCCCTCAAGCCAAGTATGCTTGAGGTCTTTAATCTTCCAAGATTACCTGCAAACAAATCATAGCCTTGAATTTGCAAAGCTTTGTACCATCCAATGCTTTGGTTAGAATATCTGCACATTGTTGATGAGTGGACACATATGATATTTGAATCTCTTTGCTTAGAACCTTCTCTCATACATAGTGATAATGAACTTCAATATCTTTAGTCCTTGCATGAAAAATATGATTAGCAACCAAATGAATAGAACTCATATTGTCACCAAAAATAGTTGGAGTTCCAAACTCCAATCCAAGATCTTTGAACAATGTCTTCATCCACATAGCTTCTTGTGTAGCTATGGAAAGACCTCTATATTCAGCTTCAGTAGAAGAGAGAGCAACTGTGGGTTGCTTCTTGGATGACCATGAAATAAGCTTTGAACCTGCAAAGGTAAGATAACTTGAAGTGCTCCTTCTATCTTCCTTGGAGCCAGCCCAATCTGCATCAGAAAATAGCTTCAAACCTAAATCAGATACATAAGGATAATAAAGTCCTTCATTTATGGTACCTTTGAGATACTTGAGAATCCTTTTGGCAGCATCCATATGTGGTTTCCTTGGTGTGTGCATAAATTGACTTAGCACACTCACACTCTAACATATATCTACTCTTGTCAATGTGGCATAGTTGAGACTACCCACTAGACTTTGGTATGATGTGATGTCCTCTATGAGTTCACCTTCATGTGAGCTCAATTTGAGATTGACCTCCATTGGAGTACCTACAATCTTACAATATTGCATCTTGAATTTTGCCAACATGTCCTTAATGTACTTTCTTTGAGTAAGAAACAAACCATGATCTTTGTAGACAACTTCCAAACCTAGGAAGTAGGTAAGTGAACCCAAATCACTTATCTTGAACTCTTCTCTCATCTGATCTTTGATCTTCTTCATACCATCTGCATCATTTCCTGTCAATATAATATCATCCACATATACACATAGGTAGATGATCTCAGAATTACTCTTTTTAATAAAGAGTGAAGGATCTGCCTTGCTTGGTTGAAAGCCTTTGTCCTGCAAGAATGAAACAAGCCTGAAATTCCAAGCTCTTGGAGCTTGCTTGAGACCATACAATGCTTTGTTAAGTTTACACACATAATCAGGATAAACTTGATTCTCAAAACCAGGTGGTTGTGCCATATATACTTCTTCTGTTATCCAAGCATTCAAGAATGCATTCTTTACATCTAGTTGAAGTATCTTTCAATTCTTGGAAGAGGCAATACTAAGCAAAACCCTAATAGTAGGCATCTTTGCCACAGGAGAGAAGGTCTCCTCATAATCAATTCCCTGAGTTTGTGCAAAGCCTTTTGCTACAAGCCTTGCCTTATACCTGTTAATGGAACCATCAGAATTCTTCTTGAGTTTATAGACCCATCTTGAGCCTATTACCTTCATGGATGAAGTCTTGGGCACCAAATCCCAAGTGTTGTTTTCCTCAAGTGCTTCAATCTCTTCCTTCATTGCATGCTTCCATTCTGATTTTGCTTTGGCCTCTTCAAATGATGATGGCTCCTCTTGGTTTATGTCCTGTGCTATGTAGATAGAATGTTTAGTTACTAATGAGGTGTCAAACCCATACCTTTCTGGTTTTTTCTTTTCCCTCATAGATCTTCTTAGGCCATGATGTGATGATTCTGCCTCATGTCCAAGTTCTGCAATTTTGCTTTACCTTTAGACTTCCATGCTTTGATCTTTTCCATATGAGATTCTTCATCATCCTCCAAGGTGTCTTGTTCTTCAATATTTGGTTGTTCTCTACCAAGCTTTGGAAAATCTTCTTCAAGATTATATGGTAAATCGACCTTCCTGCATGAATCTTCATACCATGAATTGTTTTCATCAAAAACTACATCTCTACTTACCAAGAATTCTTTGTTGGTAGGGTTGTATAACCTGTAACCCTTTTGATTATTGTCATATCCAATAAATACGCACCTTTCTGCCTTTGGTTCCATCTTGCCTCCAACCTGTGAAGGAACATGAGCAAAAGCAATACATCCAAAAATTTTACAATGATCTAAGCTTGGTCTTCTTCCATTCCAAGCCTCATATGGAGTCATCCCATCAAGGGATTTTGAAGGCAACCTGTTAATCAAGTAAGTGGCTGTAGATACAGCCTCAGCCCATAAGTAATTAGGTAAATGCTTTTCATTTAACATAGACCTTACAGATTCAACAATTGTCCTATTCCTCCTTTCTGCCACTCCATTTTGCTCAGGAGTGTACCTTGTAGTTACCTCTCTTTTGATTCCTCTTTCTTGAAGAAAAGAATGAAAATCATGGGAGAAGTATTCTCCCCCTCCATCTGACCTTAGCCTTTTTAGCGATTTACCTGTTTGATTCTCCACAAGAGCCAAATATCTTTTGAAACATGAAAAAACTTCATCTTTATGTTTCATAAAGAATAGGATAGTCCATCTGCTGCAATCATCAATAAAGGACACATAATACCTTGATCTAGATATTGAAGCTTCCTTGCTAGGTCCCCATACATCTGTATGAACCAACTCCAAGAGATCTCCATGCATATAACCTTTCTTCATGAATGGTAACCTGTGAGACTTTCCAAATTGACATGCACTACACTTATAAATCATATGTTGTTTTGACAAATTAGGGAGTCCAAGTACACTTTGGTCCCTGCAAATTTGCTTTAATGACCTTTCACCAATATGTGCTAACCTTTTGTGCCATACTTCCAATTCTGTGAGTGTCTGACTACCATAATTAAAGAGAGCAATGTTTCTAGTGTCTTGTAATTCAAATGTGAACAATCTACCTGTCTTTTCACCTTTTGCAATTCTTCTGAATCCTTGACTTGGATCTTCAACAAATGCTCCTTCTTTTGTGAACCTGACTTGCAACCCTTTCTCTACTATCTGCCCAACACTTATCAAATTCTTTGTAATGGTAGGGACATAGAGTACCTTACTGAGTAGGTTGATGTTTCCATCAGGTGCTTTGACATTGCCTATTTTCTCCACAGGATGTTTTGTGTCATCTCTTGTTTGTACCTCATGCTTATTCCTTGGATCTTCTAAATCTGATAGGAGTGCCACATTTCCTGCCACATGAGTTGAACAACCTGAATCTATGTAGAAAACATGCTCATCAGATTTACCTTGTGGCATAGCCATGTTCATGATCAATAATGAATCCTCTTTGTTTGATTCTTCTGTGTAGTTATTGAAGTCTCTCCTTCCTTTGTAGCCTCCTTGATAGTTTGAATGATTGTAGTTGTTGTAGTTGCCATGATAATTGTTGAACCTTCCTCTTGAGTAGCCATAGCTTCCTCTATTGTATCCTCTGCCTCTTTGATTCCTAGAATTCCTAAAGCAATTTTCAGTTGTATGATTAGTTAGTCCACAAATAGAACATGAGTTGGAGTCTTGGGATCTCCCCGTGCCTTGTCTACCTCCTCTTCCTCTACCTGCATAGTTAGCTTGATATGTACCTGCTTCATCATCCACTTTCTTTGCCTTTCCTTTGTTATCTTTGGACTTGCTTTTATCAATGTATAAAGCTGAAGATTGATTACCTTTAGAGCTTTCTCCATTTTTGATAAGCTTTGCCTCTTGAGTAAGTAGTTGTCCAATGAGTGTATTGAAATCAGGTACATGCATGTCCATGTACAAATCCATAGCTGTGGTGAATGCTTCCCACTTGTCATCTGCCTTCAAGCCATTGATGACCTGCCTTACAATTTGCTCTTCATCTATTACCTCTCCAATGCTTCCCAACTGATCCGCTATGTCCTTGAGCTTTGTGACAAAATCAGTCACATTTTGTTTGGGATCCTTCTTGAGAGTTGTGAAATCCAGCCATAGTTGATGCTTCCTAGCTTTGGTACTTGAAGAAAAGAAAGCTTCAAGTGCATCCCACACTTCCTGAGATGTCTTACAACTTCTAATATGAGGCAACAAAAAATCTAAGATACAGTTAAGGAGATAAGACCATGCAAGTGCATCCTTGGAGCACCATGTGCTCAATCTTTCTTGCTCTTCTTGTGTTGGTTGACTTTTGTTCCTGAAACTTGGCATAACTTCATCTCTATCCACATAACCATATAAACTTCTACCTTGGAGATAAGATTCCATTCTTAATGACCAAGCTAAGTAGTTACCTCTGTCCAATTTGTCAATTGATGAAGGAAATCCATCTGTCATGTTGTCCAACCTTGCTGTGATACCACTGTGAAGAGATGGATAGGTATGTGCTTGAAGATGAAGAGGTGTTGCAAAATCCTTGATCTACACCAGACAAATGAACTCTATGAGTACATGGTGGCCCTTTTAGCTTGCCAATGGATGTATTAGACACCCTATGTACCTTGGAAGATCACTCTCAAAAAGATAGATCAAAACAGATAATTTGGAGTTAGCTCAGAGGTGAAAAACTTGTTATTTTGGTTCATAACTCTTCAAAAGTTACAAGAGGTAGTTCACAAGTGAACTTTACATAGTGTTCATTTTGAAGCTTCTTTTATGACTTTGTGGGACTCAAGCCAATACTTAAGCTTGTCATAGACTTGCTCCAACAACAGGAAGAAGTATACATGGACTAGCCACAAGGATATGAAGATTCAAAGCACCTAGAACATGTTTGCATGTTGCAAAAGGCTTTATATAGGCTTGAACAAGCTCCTCGTGCTTGGCATGCAAGGATTGCTCACTACCGAACCACCATTGGATTTTCTATGTGTGATGTAGATCACTCATTATATGCAAGGGTGATGATGGAATCATGATTGTGTCTATTTATGTTGATGACTTGATTATAGGTGGTGATAATGAAGAAAGAATTAACGAGGTAAAGCAACTACTTATGCAGGAATTTGACATGAAAGATCTTGGTTTGATGCACTATTTCTTGGGCATTGAATTTATACATACAAAAACAGGTATATGGATGTCGCAAAGGCAATACACCTTGACTATGCCCCAAAAGTATGGTATTGTTGATTGTAAGCCAATTTCTATGCCATTAGATCAGAATTTGAAGTTGGATACTACATTAGGTGAAGCATTGGAAAATGTTGCTATGTAAAGGAAAATTGTGGGAAGTTTGATATATCTCGCAATTACAAGGGCTGATCTAAGCTACATTGTTGGACCTGAAAGTCAATTTATGCATGTTCCCAAGAAGCCGCATTTAGATGCTAAGAGGTGCACTCTACGTTATGTGAGTACTATTTTGGATTATGCATTATTTTATGAAGCTAGTGTAGATTTGCAAGTTCATGGGTACACCGATGCAGATTGGGCTAGTAGTATTTTAGATAGAACAACTACTAGTGGCTTTCTATTCTCACTTGGAAGTTTATCTATTACATGGAGCAGCAAGAAGTAACTAACCCATTGTTGCTTTGTCAAGTACAAAGGCTGAGTATAGAGGTGTTGCAATGGCAGCATGTGAAGCATCCTAGTTAGAGATGCTACTTGCAGATTTAGGTGTGGAAGTGCAAAAGCCTATCACCATCTATTGTGATAACCTTAGCAGCATACAATTAGCACAAAACCCCTTTTTTCATGCTACAACAAAGCATATCGAAGTGCATTATCATTTCATCAGGGAAAAGGTATTAGCAGGTGATAATGACCTTGTTTATGTGAGGACAGATGAGCAGATTGCTAATATTTTCACTAAAGCACTTGGAGCTAAGAAGTTAGAAGAAGTTTCGAAAGATGCTTGGATTACAGGACATGACTTTGAGCTTGAGGGGGAGTGTTGAGATATGAAGTTCAACATGTGATGATCCATGATGACACGTATCACTTTTTCATTTCTTTGACATGTATAGTGGTCATGCCTGTTTATGTTAGGGATACTTCATTGAGCTTTACTAGATTTATCTACCAAGAGTGATGACACACTTGTTTCTTTCCAGCTCACTCATTCACAAACATTAGGATTTTCTTTATGTATTATTCTTTATATATTGCACTAGTTGTATTGTTTTTTTAGGTCATTCTTGTATATTCCTTATATGTAATAGAAGAAGAAGAAGAAGAAGAAGATCATTATTCCTTACCTCAATATGTGTGTGTGCTCCTCTTTGAGTGTGAAAGTGTGTGAGTGAGCTCTCTTCCTTATCTCCTTCCTCATGACACCCCGGTGGTTCTAAGTGTTTTCACACACATAACTATTGAAATATATCAACAAAGTCAAAGAGTTGGAGCATGTAGAACTGGCAATTAATGATTCTCCCTTGGGCTAAAACAATCCACATAGCTAGGTACCACTCAAGTAGCAAAAGATACGCTTAATCACCTACCTATGCTTGACACTGGGGCAATGCATAAACCTACTCATATGAGGAACATCAAATTGAATAGGAGGCCAAGATATGAATAAGTAAATCAAGCATGCAATAGCTTGTTGAAAGCATGCAATAGCTTGTTGATAGAGAACAATATCAAACGCATCTCCAACAACATGGAGACTCAATCATAAATTTGTTTCCATGGCAATCACAATAGGTTTTCAATCTTCAAGGCCAAAATGCTAGAAAAATTTGTCAATATATTTTGTTTGAAACAAAGTTGTTCCTTCATCAACTTGCATAAATTGAATGCCCAAATAATGATGCAAATGCCCCAAAATTCACATGTTAAGAAAGTCATGCAAATCAACTTTAAATGCAAAAATAATCTTCTCATTAGGACCAATGAGAAGCATATCATCAACATATACAACAACGATTAGAAGTACATCGTCTGCACACTTAACATATAAGGTGCTCTCAGTTGGAATATTCTCAAAACCATGTGCTAACAAGTAGGCATGTATCTTCTCATATCAAGCACCTGGTGCTTGCCTCAAACCATGTAATGCCTTTTTCAACCTAAAACTTTGTTTTGATTCCCTTTCTCTACAAAACCAAGGGAGTGAAATGCATACACCTTCATGTAAATCACGATTTTAGAAATGTATTTTTAATGTCCAATTGATGTACATTCCAACCATAATGAGTTGCAAGTGCAGAAATGCTATGAACGGTGGAAATTTGGCATGTGCAAGCAAAGGTCTCATCAAAATCAATACCTCTCTCTTGATCATAACCTTTGGTGACAATTGTAGCCTTAAACCTATCAACTGTTCCATAAAGCTTACACTTTAGCTCATATACCCATTTAGTGTCGATGGCCTTTTTGCCTGGAGGCAAATCACATAAAGAACAAGTACCATTCTTCATAATAGCATCATATTTTGATTGCATAACATCCATCCAATTTTTTGAATTATTTGCTTCATCAAAAGGAACATGCTCATTCTCATCAGAAAGACTAGAGGCATCCACTGCATAAAAATCTCACCCAAAGAAATCACTATGAGAGCATGAAGTTGTACGATATGATAAAAGCGAATCTAATTTACTATCTCTCAAAGTTTGTACCATCCAATGAGGCATATATTTTGCCTCTTCTATGGTAGTCCTCTCATAAATAATTTTAGCATGATCATGATGTCCACATGTTGACTCGTTTGTAGATTTTGCATAGTCAATGAGCTTATACAACCCATGACATAAAATGACAAAAGCAATAATAACATCATCATTCGAGAGATCATGAACCCTACATCTGTCATCAACAAATTTGATAACAAAGACAATCTTGGCTAATGTTGAAATAGATTAAAAATTTTTATTGATCCTTGGCACATATAAGGCATCTAAAAATGTCAAAGATCTCCTACTCACAACACTCAAAATGATCTTTCCAACACCCATTACACGATAATAGAATTTTCTAGCACATGTAAGAATATTCCCTATAGAAGCAGCTTAAAGTATGTTGTGAGGTTATATGTTTGGTTGCACCTCATGAGAAGATGGCTCATAGCTCCAAACACTAGTAAATGCCCATTCTTCATTCTCAAGAAGATTAGAAAACTCTGTTTTAGGTGTAGAGATCTCTACAACAACCATTCTAGCCTCTTACTTTGTTTCCTCCTTTGTACATATTCTAGGACAGCTCTTGATCACATGGTCATTTGCCTTACAATATTTGCAAAATAGTTTGTTTTCTTGCCATCTTTTTCTTCCTTCTTTGACTATAACATTAGCAAGTTTTTTCTCATTAGTAGATGAGCTCCATTTACCTTTTCCCTTCTAAATAGCTAAGAAAGCTTGATCTGCAACACACATAATTGTCCTTTTCTGCCTATATGATCTTCCTACAAAAAAACAGAGACTAATTGCTCAAATCTTAAGGCATTTGGATTGCGTTTCATCATGAACTAAAGAGTAGAAGCAAAACTCCCATATGAATCTAGAAGATTAATAAGAACAATTTGCCCAAATGAACTATTTGGCAATATTTCATCAACAAAAAATCAAGTGCTTCTTCAAATCTTTGATCTTGTCAAAAAAATATCCATTGAATCTCCTTCATTCACATGCTCACCCTTCAAGTGTTTTTCAGAGGTAAGCAACATGAGCTTCATTGCTTGCATGGTATAATGTTGTAACAATATCACAAACATCTTTTGTTATTTTTCATGAGCGCATGTGAGGGATAATGGCATGTTTTGATAGACAAATCTATCAATGCATCTGCTTATGCATCGTTGACATCCCAATGAATTTTCTTTTTAGCAAAAACAACCAAAGCATGAATAGGAAACTAAAGACCATCATCTTCAACACCATCTGCACCACCTTCAATCATTGTATTTGCAGGTGTAGTAGGACATTTTTCAACACCGTGCACATTAATTTAAATCCCTTTAGCTATCGATACATGACACATCATGTATGCCCACAATGAGTAAAGTTGTAATCCAATAGATTGGCTAGAGTATTTCCCAAAAAAAAGACTCCTCTTGAATGTCTCAAGACTAAAACAAATGCTCTAAGTCGAGTAGCATGCAAAAACAAATGTGCCAAACCATTCTCTAATCCAAAAGCATGTACAGTTCTCTTTCCAAAATAAAAAAATCCTTTCTCTAGAGGATAATCTGCAAGTGCACTTTAAAATGTTCAAATGGATCATCATTGCCCATGAAAACGTTTAAGCCTATTAACTTCAACGTGTAAAGGGATGCTTCATGTGCAACATCTCATGCATATGAAATTATTGACTTTTGATCTACATGTGTTTTGCTATAGCTAATGCAATAAGTGCTCTAACAGTAGACATTTTAGCTATAGTCATAATCAATGCCATATGTATGTGCATATCCTTTTGCTACCAATCGTGCTTTATACCTGCTTATGCTACCATCAACATTGTGCTTTACCTTGTAAACCCACTTGCAGCCTATGGGTTTATTTCCTTGCAACAATGGAACTAGATTCCATGTATCGTTTCCATTCCTAAAGTGCAGCCATCTCCTCATCCATAGTTTTTTTTCCAATCTCCATTTCCAATTGCATCTTCAAAACAAGAAGGTTCAACATCTTGTATTGCCTTGGTCATGTAGGCACAATGACAAGCCATGTAACTATCATAATGTAACTATCATATGTCAATCATTGCACTAAATTTTGCATCCTCCCAGATCGTCTTGGTCCATGGTTACTTCTCCTTTGTATCATCTGCATGTGACTTTCTTACTCCTGGAGTCTTCACAGAGTGCAATCCAAGTTCCTCATCAAGTCTCTTTTCTGAATCGCTTGAATCTCCATCAATGTCTTGAAAACATGAAGATGTTTTACTACTAGCAGAAAGCTTTTCTTTACCTTTCTTGGATGTATTTGATGAATTTGCTAGACTGAAATTTCCACGCAATCTTCCACTCCATGGATTTGAGTTGAAGCTATTGCTTGGTGACGCATCTGGTCCACTCAAAACTACAGATTTTACAGCATTTTCTTTGTCATTTGGCTCAAGATTCAATCCATCTTTGGCATCTGCATAAAGCTTGAAATTTCATCAAACACCACATCTCTGCTTACCTTCACCTATCATGTGAGTGGGTTATAACATTTATATCCCTTTTGCCTAAGGACTACCCAATGAAGATACATTTTTTTGCTTTTGGATCAAGCTTCGTCCTCGACTCATCTAGAATATGTATATATGCAATACAGCCAAAAACTTTCATATGTGCTTAGTTTGGCTTTTTACCTGTAAACTTCTCTTCAGGTGTAACTTGATGTACAACAGTAGTCGGAGTTCTATTCATGATGTATACAGCAGTGTGCACAACTTCTGCCCAATAACAATGGGGCATATTCTTCTCAACCATCAAGGATCTTACTATTTCTACAATACATCTATTTTTGCATTTAGCAATGCCATTCTGTTGTGGTGCGTACCTGCATGAAAACTGACATTGAATTCCATGACTTTTAAGAAAATTATTGAAATCATTTGACATGTATTCACCTCCTCCATTAGATCTTAATGTCTAAATATAGTTCCTTGTCTGCTTTAGCACCATAGCTTTAAAATTCTAGAAGTGATTGAACACCTCACTCTTCTCTTTCATGAAATATACCCATACTTTCCATGTGCGTTCATCGATGACAGTAACATAAAACCTGCAACCACCCATAGATGTGATCTTTGTAGGACCCCAAACATCTGTATGTACTATTTCTAGCATGTTCTCATTAACATGCTTGTCGTGTAGAAATGATGCTTTCACTGTTTACCAAATTGATATGTTGCACATACCTTTTGCATCTCTGCAATCTTGAAATTTGGTAGTCCATTGAAAATCTCCTTTGACTCCATCAATTTAAGCCTCTGCAGGTTTGCATGTACAATTCATTTGTGCCAGGTCTCTATATCAACAATAAATCCTCCACCTTTTGCAAACATGGCTACCTTAACTTGAGGAATTTTCACATTTAAGGTGAACATCCTACCCACTTTGTTTCCTTTGGCAATCAATCTTCTGTCCTCTTTGTATTCTTCTACATATAACCCATCATCATTGAACCTGACTTGTAATCCTTGGTCCACTATTTGTTCCATAGAAACCAGATTCTTTGTTGTGTTTGGAACATGCAACACATCAGCAAGATGTTTTACCTTCATGTCCTCCATAGACAGTGCTATGTTTCCTATATGCTCCATAGGACGTGATGTGTCATCACCTGTTTCAACATCTTTAGGAACTGGAAATTTTTGCAAACTACTAAACCATCCCGCATGATTGGTCATGTGATTTGAAGCACCTGAATCAACATACCAGAACGATTCGATTTTGAAGCATCAATAGACATCGTATTCATCATATGATGTTGGAGCATGAACAGCTTCACAAAATTGTTTGCACTTGCGGTTGCATAGTTGTTTTGTTGCCTTCTATTATTTTGATTCTTCAACCTAAAATCACGTTCAAAGTGTCTAGGTTTACCACAATTCTACCATCCTTTACTGTCATTACTTGAATCATTTCTTTGAAAATTTCTATGGCCTCTTTGACTCCCCCTACCTTGGAATTGTCCTCTACCTCGTGCATGATTCTGTTGTTGACCTTGGTCCTGGTTATTGTGTCCTCTTCCACTTCTGAAGCCTCTACCTCTCCCTCTTCCTTTGCCATAGTAGAATACTTGCTCAAATCTAGGTTTTCCTCAGGATTTTGAGTCCTCACCGAGATTCTTTTCTTCAATAGTCAACATGGACACTAGATTAACAAAATTTGGAATATTTTTCCTCGTCTAAATAGATATTTTGAATTGCTTATATGAAGCTCCTAAACCACAAATGCATACTTCCACCTTATCATCATCATCTACATTCACACCAATAGATGTAAGTGACTCACATATGCTTTTGATTTCAAGGTGTAATCACTTACTAACATGCCTTTTTTCCAATGTATGCAACTTGTTCTTGAGTTGCGATTTTTGTGCCTTTGTATTGGTCTCATACAATGTGACCAAACTATTCCAAGCCTCTTTTGGAGTCCTAGCATCCTGTATGTGCCCAATCATGCTATCTTGTATGCTAATAGATAGCCAATACATTACTGTTGGAACTCAAGGTCAAGCACAAGCATGGAAGCACATCAGAAAGGTGGACACACACAAGAAGAAGGAGCAAGTAGGGAGCTCCAAGAAGTGTATGTCAAATTCTCACAAGAATTCCCTACAAAAATAGTGATTTTCATCAATAAAAACCATTGTAAATACCATTTTCCATTTTTGTAACTCCATTTTGTTCAAGCCGAGGAGTCCTTGATCTTGAGGAGTATTAGAACTATCATCCTACCAATTTTCACAATTTTAGACTTTGTTTGAGCCCTCAAATAAGCCCTGGAACCTAATTTTTAACTAGGCCGGACACTAGGTCTGGACAGGGCCAAAACTAGTCAAAAACTATGAAAAGAGCTAGAGAGCTCATTTTTTAGGTTAGCTTGTTAGAGAATAGAGCTTTTGTAAGAGAACTCGTTTGCAATCTAAGCTTTCCATTGTTCCTCTCTTTGATCTTACTTTGTGCACGTGTGTGTATGTGTGTGCATGTTTGTGTGCTTTCACTCACGCACTTGTGCCTTCACTTGCTCGTGGTCTTCATACCAGTCCTCACGTCTCTGCGGATTGACAAGTAAAGGAGGTGGTGCTTACGTTTGAGCCACACCAAATTTTGGCACCGTTGCCGGGGAGAGAGCTTCGAGGACGAGCGTTATGATGGTAAGATCGTAGAATTGCGACGTTGGAACGTAAAAAAATTGTCATTTTTGTTCATTTTCTGATTTTTCCTCTTCATCTTCATCATCATCACCATCTTCATCTTCTTCCATCTTCTTCTTCATAGAAATTTCTTGTTTTTTAGTGCATTTTTACCATTTTCATACCATTTTTCATGCATTATTGTGTGAGGAGTTAGGAGATGCAAGCAAGAGCAAGCGCTTGTGTTTTTTCATGATTTTCTGCACATACGGAGTTCGTCATTGCTCGGTGCTCAAAAATTCGAATTTCCCGCCAAAAAACATGATTATGTGATGAAAATCGCGATTCTGTGAAAAATTCAAATTTTTTTGAAAATCACGATTTTCTATTTCTCACCTAAAAGCTTCTGAAAGAAACACGATTCTGTGGTCATTCTGAGAATCGCGATTCTCTGGTTGTGCTCAGAATCGCGATTCTCTACGTTTTTCAAAAACACGATTCTCTGGATGTGCTCAAAATCGCGATTCTCACAAATCACGATTTTCAGCCAAAAACACGATTGTGATCAAACACGATTCTCTGTTGGCAATCGCGATTTTCAAAAAACACGATTTTCATGTCACAAACACGACTCTAAGAAAACACGGCAGTGGGCTCAAAATCGCGATTCTCTTGAGATTCACAGCATCGCGATTCTCTTGAGATTCACAGCATCGCGATTCTCTTGAGATTCACAGCATCACGATTCTCTTGAGATTCACAGCATCACGATTCTCCTGAGATTCACAGCATCGCGATTCTCTTGAGATTCACAGCATCGCGATTCTCTTGAGATTCACAGCATCGCGATTCTCTTGAGATTCACAGCATCGCGATTCTCTTGAGACTCACAGCATCGCGATTCTCTTGAGATTCACAGTATCACGATTCTCTTGAGATTCACAGCATCGCAATTCTCTTGAGATTCACAGCATCGCGATTCTCATGATTTCACAAAATCGCGATTTTCACACAAAATCGTGATTTTTCCACAAGTGCCTGTTTCCCTGTTTTGACCCCCAGGAGCTTGATTTGACATAACTTTTTCATCCAAAGTCCATTTTTTGAGCTCTATAGCTCGTTGGAAAGCTCGTTTTGAATCCTACACGACCTCAACTATTTTTTATAAGAATAATGCGTTGATTTTCAGATAGACTAATTTGAAGTTGACCCTCAAGCGAGACTAGGGAACCAAGGGGACTCCAAAGAATTTTGAACCATACCAAGGGGAAATTTTGGACTCTTAACCAAAGCTTATGAACATGAGATCTGGTAGACACCTAGGCAAGGATAGACAAAGCATTAGATCTTCTCAGTCTAGTGTCAACCATACAGCTAAGTCTTAGGTACAACAACTAAGTGGTTGTCCTTACGTACTAAACTCTGACACAAGTGACTCAGAAATGTCTTTTAACATGGGGAAACCTGCAGGTGGTTCAGGAACTGCCCATCTGCAAACACCAGAAGGTCCCTATAAGACACAATTGGAATATATTCGGACCAACCAATTAGGTGCTTGCATCTATGAGGATGGCCTGAGGCGATCAGTGGTCCAACTCAAAAATCCAGATCAACCCTTTGGGCTTGAACACCCAGTAGTCAAGTTCGAAGAGGGTTCATACATTGATAAGGAAGGAACCATGTATGTGGTCACCAACCTACCAGATAGGACCGATGAGTTTGGAAATATCATTCATGAGAATGAAGACCTAGAAAACAAAAGCATAGAACTATTATTGAATAGAGAAACAGAGGAAGCCTTTTGGAGAATCAAGCCAGATCAACCTAGCCAATTGGGTATAATCATCATCTACGAGTTCAAGGATCTAGAGATACCAGGCAAAGTTGTCTATATGGATAACACATCAGAGAAAATATTCTTGGTAACAGAACATGATAGACATGCATATACTTGGAAGAGTGAATTGATTTTCCCTCCACCAAGATCCAATGTTTCCCATGGTCTCCAAGGAGTAGGATCATCCCAAGCTCATGAAGCCCAGAGAGAAAGAAATAGAGAGAGACCTGAGGTTAGTTTTGCACGCATTGTGGGCATAAATAGATCAGGATTTGAAAATGAAAGACCTGAAAGAGAGAGACATCAAGCACATAGGCAACAAAGAGATGAGCATGATTTTCCATTGCCTAGACCCCGAGAGCACACAAGAACCCTTAGACCCACTCAAGTGATCAAGGCAATGAAGAATTATTTTGATGGGATAGGAGATCCTTATGATCATGTGGCCGAGTTCAAACAAGTGTTAAGAGCTGAACAAGTTGAGGATTTGTTCACACAGTACGAGGCATTTGGTTTGACTCTTAAGGGCACTACCTTAGCTTGGTTTCAGCCACTAAGTAGTCGCAACTATCGCGATATAGGTCAACTGCTAGACGAATTCATTATAGAATTTTCCAAGAGTGGTATCAGGCATAACACATCATCCCTGATCCACAGCTTCAAGCAGACACCCCAAGAAATAGTGCGGCTAGCAGGTAGAAGGTTCAGACAGTACCTAGAAAGATGCCCTGTTCCAAAGTTACCCACACCAGCCAAACAAGTGGCTTTGTTCTTAGATGGCTTACTGAGCACAAAGTTAAGATCATATGTGTACTTGAAAGAGCCTAGATCCATAGAAGAGTGTGTGCGGACGTGCATTGACATAGAAGATAACTTGGGTGAGGAGTTAGGATTGTCCAAACTCTATAAGGATTCTGATAGTTCTACTAGGCATACTTCGAAAATCTGCACAGAAATGGATGAGGTAGCTGAGCAAGTTGCCAAGAAGCTAGGAGTTCAAAATAGACAAATACCAAGATTCACCTCATTGAATCTTTGTTATACTTGTGGAGGTGACCACATGGCTAATGTATGCCCATTGCACAACCAGAACATGAGAGAAAGGAATGCTCCATATTGCACTATTGAGAGAAAATACACGAACCATACGGCTCAAGATTGTCCATACAATAGACAGGCTATTAGACAGAATTATCCGCAACCTTACCAACAAGGTAGGTATCAAAACCAATACCAACAGCCATATTATAGACCAAAACAACAGTATCAGGCACCATATAGGCCACAACCAGTCCTAGGAAACCAACCACCAGTGCCTACCAATCCCAATGTAATTCCAGTTAAGTATGCAGTGGCAGAAGAGAACCTTAATAGAGCATTGGTGCCACTAACCCCATTGATACCAGATAATGACTCTCATGCTCATAGTTCAGACTACTCCCATGAAGGTAGTCCACATGCTTATTACACTGAGTCGCCTGAGCATAGTGAGATTTACTCGTATCAATATGAGGCACCACCTATGGAGCAAAATTGGGAGCCAGAATACTCCAATGTCATGTACACAAATCCTAACCCTAGGCCCCAATTGAGACAAATGAGACCACAAGCCCCTAGAGGGTCTTGTTTCAGATGTCAAGGTGACCATTTCATTCGTGATTGTCCCCACCCACCATCTCCGAGTCAAGGTCAGGTTATCACAATACAAGCTTTTTGTCCTGAATGTGGCAAAGACCATCTCCCCAGAGATTGTCCAAGAAACCCCTCCAGTGCACCCAAGATTACACCCATTAATGTGGTAGGCTTAGTGGCGGATTCAAGTGCAACTAGTAGTAATGTGGCTCCTGTATAGGCAGTTACTAGGGCACAAGCATTAAAACAAGATAAACCAGCAGAGCAATTAGAGTCAAGTGAATCAAGAGAGCCTAGCAAGCGGAAAACAAGAACATGGAAAGATATGAGAGAGAAGGCCAATCGCAAGTGGAATAAAAAATTATCAGAACTAGAAGAAAGCCTAAAAGAAAACAAAAATAGATGGCATTGTTTCTCAAAGCCCCTCGCATGTTGAAACTCCATCTACTCCACCTCATCCCACCCCACCACCCATTGTAAATAGACTGCAACTAGGGTATGTTCTGGCAGATCCAACCCCAGAAGGCTTGGACATGATGTTCAAGGCCTACCAGGCTCGACTTCAAGAAGGGCCAACAGCTGCAAATCTAGACAAGAGTTACCCTAGAGCAAATTTAGAGATTGAATGGATGAGAATGTGCATGAAAATGGTAGAACAAGCTCAAGCTATACTCGAGACTAGTCAAAAGTTCAATCATACAAACTCTGTCAAACCGGGTTTGCATTTCCAGGGCTTATTGGAAAGATTAGAGCAGTTGGTAAACAAACCACAAGTTTCTTTACCTCCACAGGCTCAACCAGTTATTGAAAGAGGAAGCTCACCACCAATGGGAGCTTATGTTCCTAATTCCATGGAAGCTGAAATACCTCCTTCAATTCAACAGTACTCTCAAGAGTTCTTGCGGGAATACAAGAAGAGAAATGGGCCAAGGAGAAGGGTAATTCCCCTCCTATTCCTGAGATTGATGATCTTCATGATCAATTTCCCCAAGACATTCCATCCATTTACGGAGATCAAGTCGAACAACAAGAAGATGAAAGGATAGATTTTGAATCTAATACCTTAGAAAACTGCCTCAATTTCTAGGCCCATGGGAATCTGAATCTCTTCAGATCCGAGCTCCCACAATACTAGTCAGACATGAAGACTTAGTGGTCCCAAGAAACACTGATGTCGTGAAGAACACTAAGGTTCAATGTCATCTCACTGTAGAAGAGCTGCTCAAAGCAAAACCCGAGCTATGGAACCATGTGAAGGATCAGGTCCCAGAACTTGATTCCAATGTACCAAAAGGCGGCTCTAAGCGAAAAGTACCAGAGATACCTCTAGACAAAATAGGGGACATGTGTGAGGGTGAAGAAGGTAATACTTATCTTCCAATCACCTATCAAGGTTACACAACCAAAGCAATCATAGATTCAGGTTCTGGTGTTGCTATTGCGACCACCTCTTTGTGGAAGCAATGGGGCAAACCCACTTTAAGACCAACTAGAATGAAGCTTCAAATGGCTGACGGTCATTTTGAAATACCTCTAGGATTTCTCGAAGGGATAACTCTAACCACTTGTGGTGTAGAGTTTGAGCACACCTTTGCTATATGTGACTTTGAGAAAAATAATGTCTATGAGATGATTCTAGGAAGACCCTTCCTACGACAATTGCAAATTGTACAGGATTGGGGAACCAACTCCTTGTACTTACAACACTTAGGGGTCACCACCAAGGTCAATTTGAAGGATTACTCCTTTAGAGATGTACCACCCCTATAGTGGAATCCTATCCACAAAGCGAAAGAAGATTCCATCTCTGTGCATTCTGAAAGTTCACCTGATCCATCATGGCTGCATGAAGATACTCATTTGTGGATGTGCAAGGTCGCAGAGGAAGAGGAAAAACGTTTAAAGGCAAGCGAAGAAGGAACTTTGCCATGAGATAGACCAGTTAGAGACCCAGCCTACACACCGATGATCTTTCCAAATGAGGAATTTGAGCCTCATGGCTGGCCAGAAATCTTAGCCACCATGGACATTGCTGTCAATGAAGAACAATGGACACCTCATTGTGATGAGGAGGGTTATGATATTTCAGTGTTCATGTGTCAGCCCTTGCTAGAAGAATGTGACCCTAGTGATGTCATAGAAGAAGAAGAGAACGATGACGATCTAGAGTCCATTGTGATGGATAGTTGCTTTACCTCGGAAAAGCACTATTTAGAAGATGTAGGAGTGTTTAACCAAAAAGAAGAGGAACCTCTCACAAGCAATTAAAACAGTAAATTCAAAGGATGGAAGTGAGAGAAATCAAAAGGAAAAGAAAAGAAAAGCAGTGAAAAAAGAAGAGGAGGAATCATTGTTCGAAGTACCAGAAAACTTCAAGAAATATGAAGTTGATGACCGCAAAATTTTGGTACAAATGCCTAAGAGAGAGGCCATCATAGGAGAATCATATGATAATAAAGAAAAGACCAAAAAGATTGCAGTGACCATTGAAGAGAATGAAGAGAGATGCACATATATAGGAGATGACCTAAGTGCAAGAGAAGAAATGGAGCTCGTAGCTCTATTAAGGGAATATTGGGATGTGTTTGCATGGCACTATAGAGACTTGAAAGGGGTAGATCCAAGAATATGCTCTCACACGATTCCCATGACGGCGGATGCCAAGCCCACCAAACAAAAGCCTTACACATATAATGACACTTATGCAGGTAAAATAAAAGAGGAAATTGATAGGCTGATTGAAGCCGGGTTTATCTATGAGATTGAGCATACTGAGTGGGTGTCCCCCATTGTAGTGGTGCCCAAGAAGAACGGGAAGTTGCGAGTGTGTATTAACCTTAAAAAATTTAATGCCCCTACGATCAGAGATAGTTATCCACTTCCAATCACGGAACACCTATTGGAGCGTGTTGCAGGCAAGGAAGTTTATAGCTTCCTTGATGGATTTTCAAGTTACAATCAAGTAGCCATAGCCCCAGAAGATCAACACAAAACAGCTTTTGCCACAGAGTGGGGAATCTTTGCATTTCGTGTGATGCCATTTGGGCTCACCAATGCACCTGCAACATTCCAAAGGCTCATGTGTCATGTCTTCAAAGAGTTCTTGCGAAAGAGCTTAGAAGTGTATGTGGACGATTTATGTACTCATTCCCAAAAAAGAAGATTTCACATCCCTGAGCTCAGACAAATCTTCAACAAGTGTAGAGAATATCGAGTGTGTCTGAACCCAAAAAAGTCTGTGTTCATGGTGCATCAAGGTAAAATCTTAGGTCATATTGTTTCTAAGAATGGAATTTCAACAGATGCAGATAAGGTACGAGCCACAGCGGAGCTGCCAAGGCCAAGGAATGTTAAAGAGGTACAAGCCTTTATGGGACATTGTGGATATTACCGTAGGTTTATCCACATGTACGCGATCATAGCTAGACCCCTTTCTGCCTTGTTGTCTAATTTTGAGTGGAACGACGAATGCGAGAATTCTTTCAATGAACTGAAGAAACGTTTGTGCACAGCACCAATACTGACAACCCCATATTGGAGTAAGCCATTTCATGTCCATATGGATGCCTCCAATCATGCCATAGGATGTGTGCTAGCACAACCCACAGGTGAAGGGAATTTAGATTTGCCCATAGCATATGCTAGTAGACAACTAAACCCAGCTGAAAGAAATTATACCACAACCAAGCAAGAAGGCTTAGGCATGGTATATGTTGTGAAGAAGTTTAGACACTATTTATTGGCCAACAAGCTCAATTTTTTCACTGATCATCAAGCTTTGTTATATTTGGTCAATAAACCTTGCAATATAGAATGTTTAGTAAGATGGTTCCTCTTATTAATGGAATATGACTTTGAAGTTGTTGTTAGAAAAGGTAGAACCCACCTCCGACTAAATCACCTTTCCCGCATTACTTGAGGAGAGTCACCTCAAGGAGTGTCTGATGACCTACCTGACGCTTATT
Organism: Ceratopteris richardii; assembly: GCA_020310875.1. Classification (NCBI taxonomy): domain Eukaryota; kingdom Viridiplantae; phylum Streptophyta; class Polypodiopsida; order Polypodiales; family Pteridaceae; genus Ceratopteris; species Ceratopteris richardii. The sequence continues at coordinate 120,999,758 of CM035433.1, read as the reverse complement.
TTTTCAATTTAGAAGTTGTTCCTAAATGGGCAAATAAGTTGGTACCAGTCCTAACCTTCGGGCCTGCAAATACGAATGTGAAAACATCACAAGAAGAAATTGTAAAATCACAAAAATATCACATATTGGCAGGAAGCATGTACAAACAAGACACTGAGGGTGTATTATCTTGTTGTGTTGAGGACGATGAACATAGTAGTTGGTTGCAACAAGCTCATGAAGGATTGCTAGGAAATCATTATTCTAAATAGCGCACATTACAAAATCTGAAACGTTTAGGAGTGTATTGGCCTAGCATGGACAAAGAAATACATGAGTGGATTAAGAATTCCAATGTGCAGAGAGAGACCACCAGTGGAGCATGCGACCCTTTATCAAGTGTCATTAATTCCTGATTGGAGTGCTCCTTTGGTAGAGTTTATGAGATCGAGAACCTTACCCAAAGAGGCTAGTCTAGCAAGAAGAAGAAGTATGGAGCAAGAGGCTCAGGACTACGCCTTAGTAGGCGACAACCTATACCGAAGAGGCAAAGATGGTTACCTAAGACTGTGCGTTCATGAATCAGACTATTTGAAAGTCTTAGAAACTGCACACAGTAGTGTTGCAGGTGGACATTTTGGTCCTGACCGAGTAATCAAGACCATTCTTTTCTCGGGACTTTGGTGGCCAACTCTTCATATGGATGCACATACCTATGTGAAGAAATGCGACACATGCCAACATGCACAATATCCAGTTAGAAAAGATGAGATGCCTTTGAGACCAATGATGGGAGGACGTGCATTTTTAAAGTGGGGTATAGACTTTGTAGGCCCTATTAACCCCCCAGCTAGAAACTCCCATGTAGAGTACATTATTGTAGCCACAAATTACCTTACAAAGTGGGTAGAAGTCAAAGCCACCACAAAAAATGATGCTCAGACGATGGCTAAGTTCTTATTCGAGAATGTGTTCACTAGATATGGACTACGAATAGAGTTAGTAAGTGATAGAGGCACACACTTCTTAAATGAAGTCATTGAAAATCTTCTCCAAGAATTCTTGGTGATACATAAGAAGTCTACCCCTTATCACCCACAAGCTAACGGACAAGCCGAGAGCACCAATAAGATCCTCTATAACGTATTGACAAAACTGGTAAATAATAAACGCTCTGATTGGGACAAACAACTTCATCATGCTGTTTGGGCTTGTCAAGTTGCCTACAAAACGGTACTCAACGCCACCCCATTTCAGATGGTCTTCGGACAGAATATTGTTCTACCATTGGACTTCCTCATCCCAGCATTAAAATTAGCACAAGAGCATGAGTGGAATAGACATGAGTTGTCCTCTAGGATCTTTGATCTAGAACGCTTATGTGAGACGAGGCTACGAGTAGCAACAGGCATCTATGCTGCAAAGAAAAGGCAAAATGCATACTTTGATGCACACATCAAGGATAAAGGACTGAAAGAGGGGGATCTAGTGTTGGTTTATACACTAAAGCAACATGCCTGTAAGTTGGAAAAAAGAGGATATAGACCCATGCTCATTAATAGAATTTCCACTAGCGGTGCGGTTCAATTGGCTACTTTAGAAGGTGACATCTTGCCAAACTATATCAGTGGTTGTCGAGTCAAGTTATATCAAGAACCTCTTACAGAGGACATGCTAATGAGACTCAATACTGCTAAGAAACGAAAAGAAGAAGAGATGAGAGTCAGAGAAGAAGCACAAGCAGAGGCTAGAGAGTGCATAAAGCGAAATAAGTTAAGGCGATTAGGCCTAGATGTCAATTCAAAAGCCCCAAAATATTACATGGATATGTGCCAAAAATCAGGCATAGCGACTTCTCAAGTCATGGACTAACGTCCCTTTGTGACCATAGAGATAGGACAAGGAAAGGGTGCAAGGACTTTGAAAGTATTGATTGACTCAGGTGCAGCAAGTAGTGTAGTTAGACTTTCCTACTGCCAAGACTTGCAGTTGAACATCAATCCCATAGAAGCTTATCCCATAGGATTGGGAGGCGTGGAAACCCCTTGTTTGGGCGAGGTGGAACTTCCCATCTACCTTCAAGATGTTCCAATGAAAGTCAAAGTGCTAGTGTGTCAAGATGAGAACCTTACAGAACCACTTGTCTTAGGACAAGATTGGATTTATGACAATGCAGTCAACTTGAACCTAAGAAGTCAACTTCTTCAAGTTTGGGTCCAGGGACAATGCTTTACATTAGAACTAGAAAATGGCATGCTCACAAATCTAAATGTCACATCTTGTAGTTCTCCTAGGACTAATCTTAGCAAAACAGATGTTGTATGTGTCAAAAGTTCTATGTCGTAAGAGAACTCAATCATGGAAGAACAGGCTCAAAGACAAGCGGATTCCTCCTCTGGTGCAAGGACTAATGCCGTCACTACAACTCAACCAACAAGGCAAGCACAACAGAACAGGACAACTACTATATCAAATAGACAACGGGATTTCCAAAGGAAAGTAGTGTTGGGCATGAAGCAGATCTGGGTACGAAAAGGAGAGCAACCACCTGCCTTAACCCCACAATCCCCCTCCAGGGACTCCCACCAGGCTAGAAGACGAATGAAGAAGCTAGGACAAACTCGACCACAAGATATTCGACAAGTTTAGGTGCCTAAGAAATTAGCTGCAGCTCAACAAGGACAATTGCAAATATGGGTACCCAAGAAGCTCTTCCATGCACAACAATCTATGCTCTCCCACATGAGAAAAGTTGTAACAAAGAAGCCAAGGCGGGGCAAGGGTCAGAACCAAACACCAAGACTAAAACCAGATCAACTCGCCTCTTCAACAAGGGTTAGAAGACGAGCCACAAGGGTATGGGTATGGAAGCCAAAAGCACTAGTAGCCCCCACAAAACCAAGGAACCAACCATGTGGGATACAAAATTTAAGAAACCATCCAAAGATGAAGACGCCTGAAGTGATCTCAATAGTGCCAAATGCTATTCTAAGATGGACCCCAATATGGAGGATTACATCATTTCGAGATCCAATTGATACCTCCACCAAAGCCGGCCTCAACATCTACAAGTAACATCGAAAGCCTCGACGAGCGACAACCATGTGCTCCTTGCACAACCCTGTCTTTTGCACCATTCAGGTTATGCATTTCCAAAGTATGCATTAATATAGGGCCACATTACACGGTCGTGCATAGACACGACTAAGAGTCCCATGCACAAGAGCACATTGACATAGGTCAATTATCATTTTTTTTTTATACTAACATTTGTCGTCTTGTTTGGTGACATCGTTCCTAAAAAAAAACGACAAGAGAGAGAGAGAGTTTGTTCCCAGGTTTGGCTTGTGGAACATGAATGAGTCATACTTAGTTGAAGGTGGAACCATTGATTACTGGGCATTTATCAGTTTTGATAGAAGTGTGTCTCAGCTAGAAGATGATATTATTGCTGCCTTATCTGGTAGATGTCAAGCACCTGGCATGTTCATGGTATCCACAACTATTGTTTCCCCTTACCATGGTAAGAGGGAAGAGCTTGAAGGTCCACAACTTGAGCGATGCTTAACTACTGTATGTACGCGAGCATCCAAGGAGATATCTGCAAAGGGTAGTTTTGGGACATTGCAAATCCTTGTATGTATACTGGATGAGAAGACTCTTGCTTATGGTGAGCTAAAGAGAATATGTGAAACTAAGCTTGGTGTAGTTATCGAATGTTGTTTGTCAAGGAATATAAAGAAATTCGATTCTCAGTATTTGGCAAATGATGCTTTGAAATGAGGAGACACGATCAACCACTCAAAAGATCTCATCAATGGATCATCAACACGGACATTCATCAACAATGTTCCATCCCAAAGGCCGAGTGTAGAACACGAAGAGATGAACATTGATCGACCTTCTCCATGGTAAGTATCTGTTAAACGCTATTTATTCTCCTAATTGTCAGAAGTGCGTTTAAGTGATTCTTGGGTTCTTGGGAGTGGAAGGGGTCTGTTAGACAGAGGCCCTGTACTTAGTTCCCAAACTCACTACTCGCACCCAACAATATACTAATGCTGAGACTTTATCAAAATCGGCTGTACTTGGACATTACAGTTCACGGTCTTAGCTCAACCACGTGTACCGGATACACTAAGATGCTATGTTGCATCTGCACATAACTTACTGAACATACCAGAACAAGGGTATTCGTTCAGCCTTCACAGAATGGATACCACACTCCTTCCAATATCCAGAAACACAAAGAATCCCAGTGTTCAGATACACTGTACTGAAGATTCAGTACACAATCCAGGGAATCTTTACTGTAGTTTAAACTTTACCGTATGGAACCTGAACCTAGATACTACAGACAACATAACACAACACGTATACCAGAAGAGTTATTACGATTGCACAGACTTAGCCACATGTTTGCGGAACATTTCAAGAAAAGAAACAGCTTGATGCGCAAACTAGTTGAGACTCACAACCGCAATGAATACCATCAAACAACCGTTAAGCCGAACCACAAATACACACAGAACACTCAGAAAGTCGCCAAGAGATTTACTCAACTTCACACACAGAAATGCTACAAACCAATCACTCAGACAGACAGTCTGGTGATCTCTCGAACGTCTATGAAGTTAACAAACAGAAACAGTTATCGACGGCAGACAAGACAAGAGACGAACATGGAACTCAGAATACTGGAGATTAAGCAAACAAACACTACAATAATGATCCGCTCAGTCACACAGACAGACAGTCTGGTGATCCATCACGGAATCGTCACTTGCGCGCCTTTCTTTGATTTATATAACTTTTTTACAAACTGTTTGTAACAGCTTTTCACTAGTGCAAACAAGATTCAATTACATATTCCCAATCCGGCGGCCGCCAACACTCTGGCACGCATGGTGGACTCAAACCCGCAGGTTTTACAAAACTATTGTTCATCGATAATATCTTCTAAGTACATATTCCTAGCTAATCTAAAGGTTCGGGCGATCTTTTTCTTTAGAGTTTCTAATAACTATTTTAGGGTGTCCGGTTCTATTAACTGTGCATCTATTCGTACCGAACTTAGGGCTATGGCTTCATTTAGCAAAATTTCTGCTTGGGTCTGCAGAAAGGCTTCCTGTAAGTAAAATTCGTTTGCCAGCGCCGCATCTCTGGATGTCTTCATTTCGGCAATCTGTTGCTCCATCTTCTGTACTTTTTCCTTCTGATTTTCCAGTTGATTCTCTCTTCTTTCAATTTCTTGAATCTGAAAATTTACTGTTCTTGCATATGATTCTTTTTCGTGTCTGAGATCTGCAATTAGCTTCTGTGTCTGTGCTTCCTTGGTCAAATAATGCTTGAGCATATTGTTGACATCTGCTAGATTTTCTTTTGTCCGTTGCAGTTCTTCTTCTGTTAGCTTAGCTTGCGTCTGCTGTTCTTTGTTTTGCTGCACCAGTTCGTTGAGTTGGACTCTGGTCTCTTCCAATAGATTTCCTAATGCTATTCGGGCATCTTCTTTATCCTTTAACTCGATCTTCAATTGACTGTTTTCGGCCTCTGCTTCACTTAATAGCTTGTCCTTTTGGTTGAGATCTGCTAGTGCGGCATCTCTTTGTTTAGTAATTTTCTGTTGTTCTACAAGTTGAGCTTGGAGTTGAGTTATTTGTGAATGGAGCTGATGATTTTCAGCTTTAACTGCATCTATCTCTTCTTGCAGGGGCGTGATGTCTGCTTCCAAGACGTCCACCTTGTGTTGTAGCTCATTCCGGATGCTATCTGTGACTTCTCTCATTTGGATTGGTAATTGATGTGATAGGTTGATTAGCAATTGACCCATGGTTGCCAAATCAGAGATTACGGGAATCGAAGGAAGTGGGAGATGTTGGCGAGGTGGAGATGCGGACGTGGTGAGGAGTTGTTGTGAGTTGGGTGGTGAGTAGTTTGGGGATGAGGAAGAGGAATCAGTGGTTTCGGCAGGGTGAATGGGTTGGATGGGGATAATGGTCTCTATTGGCAGCTCCGGTGGGGGAGTGGGAAGAACAGAATTGGATTGTATTACCCTACTGTGTTGTGTAGTATCTTCGGCTATGTAGTCAACTGCCTTAAGCAGCTCTTCGAGTACTTCTTTAGCAACTTGCTCTTGATCTGCCTGTTGTTCTCTTTCAGACTGTTGCTGGGATGCTTCTTCTGTAGAAGTTGTGTCGGCTTCAGTTCGATTTTCCTGTTCTTGTTGCTCCTGGGAAGATGATTGTGTGGAGGATTCATGCTGCATTGATGTGGCGGTGTCATGGAATGTGTCTTCGTCTTGCTTTTCTTCTTCTTTGTCATTCCCTTCGTTTCCTTCGGCTGATCCCTGGGCTTCACTTTCAAAAGAACTTATTCTGATCCTTTTTTTGCGGAAGAGTTGGTTTAGCTCCTCTTCATCTTCTTCCTCATCGTCCCATAATTGTACAGATTCCTCATGTCTTAGAACAGGCCCTCGGGGTGGTGGTTGTGCTGCGAGTATTGCCGGAAAAAGAAAAGACAGAATGTGCGGCAACCTGGACCTTGGCATGCCTCCTTTGTTCACCTGTTTAATTATGGATACGCACTCTCGGTGAATGCGGTGGAGCTTGTGCAGCTAAATCTATGGCGGAGTAGAAGGGACGGGATATTCCATACGTGCGTTTCTATAGATTGAGAATAGCCACTAAGAATTGGAGGGCTGATCTTTCTGGTTCCAGTCGACACAGGATTGCATACTCGTTTGAGGAATACCTAGGAAATAGTTCTATCATTCGTGCAACTGGTAGACTCGGGCCATTTTCCCGACCTTGCGAAGGGAGTCTAAACGCTTTTGCAAAAGCTTGGAAGGTGATAAGTGTACGGGATGGGAGGGAAGTGATCGGCCAACTCTCCTCGGTGGCAGGTGTGTTGGCGATGGCGGAAATGATCTGGGCGAAGAATGGGTGGGACTCCACTGAATGCCAAGGCAGTTCAACGAAGTTGTTAAGCCCACGAATGCGCAAGAACTCTCCTACGTCGGCAGGGAGTCCATCACGGAAGGCGGCGTAGTTAGCCAAAGCTTCCATGGTGCACACAAAGACAACAATCACAAAACACAAACACACAGGGTATACACGAACATACAAAGCACACAAACACAATAGCGATTTTTGGCGAAATGGAGAAGGCTAAGTAGATGCGCTGTCGGGGAGAGGAATCAAAATCACTAATCATCGCGCGGTATTGAGATGATAATTCTTAACTTCGGTGTGCATGCATGAGTAGCTGGAAAGGGTAGGGCGGCTTTAGTCATAAATAGGTTTCAAAACGCGGATATTTACAGACTTATTTTATTAAGCATGTCAAAAAAGAAAAGAGAACGCAAAAAAAAAAAATGCGGCTAAGTGAAACGTTTCAGTGTGGGTTAGATGTGTGTTGATATGGCCGTAGCTTCGAACCGTTGATGACTTTCGAAAGAGGACTTCCGGTCAAAGTATTCAACCGAAAAGTTGCTGGGCCTATTTGTTCAGAAATCCGGTAGGGACCAAACCATTGCAACTTGAATTTGCCAGCAGAGCGATTCGACTTTGCATTGTAAAAGAGTACAAGTTGTCCCACCGAAAAAATTGGAGTCTTTAGATATCGATCATGTGTTCGAGCTTGTCTTAGCTGTACTTCCTGCATAGTCAAAAAACTGTGCCATCGATGTTCATCTAATTCTCTGAGTGTATCCAACCGAAATGACAGTGATTCTTCAGGTAGCAGTTTTTGAGTGATTGCTACTCGTAAACTTGGTATAACTATCTCCATCGGTGCTATTGCTTCTAATCCATAAGCTAGTTTGAAAGGGGTTAATCTTGTTGTTACCTTGCATGTAGTCCGATATGCCCATAATACTGCAGGTAGCAGTTGATCGCATCTTTCCGGTGCTTCCAAAATGAGTTTTCGAAGCATATTCAACTGAGTTTTGTTTGTACTCTCAGCAAAACCATTTGCACGAGGATAATATGGTGAACTAAATTTATGTGTGACCTGAAACGAATGTGTGAGTACTTTCATTAGATTGTTGACAAAATGAGTGCCTTGATCTGTAACAAGTTCCAATGGTAAGCCAAAACGTGGAAAGACATCCTTCAGTAGACACTTAGCTACTGCAACAGCTGTAGCAGATCGTAAAGCCCAGGCTTCTGCCCATCTGGTAGCATAATCAGTACATGTCAAAATATAACGATTATTACTGAGGATTGCTGGTGGTGTAATAGAGCCAATGAAATCTAGACCCCACTTCTAAAAAGGCTCTAATGGCAAGACAGGTTGTAGAGGAAAAAGATGACGTTGCAGGGGCTGTCCAGATCTCTGACAACTATCACATTGTTTGACAAACTGTGATACATCCCTGTACATAGTAGGCCACCAGAGACCACTTTGCAGAATTTTCCGATGTGTTAAGTCTGCAGCAAAATGGCCACTGGAAGGAATTGAGTGAGCCAGAGTTAACGTCATGTGGTGGAATACAACGAAGTAAAACTCCAGTGTGATCTATATAGTATAATTCCCCAGCAATCAACCAAAATCGGCGACTGAAAACTGAAATTTTCCTTCGTATTGCAGGAGAAGTCTGAGTAGGAAGGTATCCATCAGTGAGGAAGGTTAAGATCTGATCATAATATGTAGATGGCATAGGTGGGTCTGTAATTTCATCATTAGTTGGTTCAGAAACATAAATTGCTGGTGTTGTGTCATCTATACCGACTAGAGCTTCACCGGAACCTAAGCGAGACAGAAAATCTGCTAAGGCATGTGAACTGCCTGGCCGATGAATAACTTCGTAGTCAAACTCTTGTAATAGTAAAACCCATCAAGCTAATCGACCTCCTAGATGTTGTTGCCAAACCAGATAAACAAGTGCAGCATGATCTACATGAAAAGTAAATTTACGGCCCAGCAAATAATGCCTGAATTTCTTGACAGAATATACTAGACCTAGACATTCTCTTTCTGTTACAGAGTAATTCTTTTCAGTAGAGGCCAATCTTCGACTTGCATAGTACACTGGTTTGAACCACTTATCGGTTTGTTGCATTAGAACGCTTCCTATTGCTATATCTGAAGCATCAACAAATACATGAAATGGGCGATCCCAGTCAGGAGGCTGTAAGATTGGAACCTGTGTTAGTAATCCCTTTAGACGATCAAAAGGAGTTTGACAGTCTGGGGTCCAGTCAAATTGTCAAGGGGTCTTGGTTATCAATCGGTTTAGTGGTATTGCCAAATGAGCAAGCCACCGCAGGTGCCGTCCATGCCATCTTACTTGGCCCATGAAGCGCATTACTTCCTTCGGTGTAGTGGGCACAGGAGCTTCTAACACAGCTGAAATTTTATCTGGATCCACCTGTATACCTTGTGCAGATACAATGTGACCAAGTAGCCTTCCACATGAAACCGCAAACACGGATTTGTTTGGGTTTAAACAGAGTCTGTATTCTCTGCACTTTTCAAAGTAGCACCATAAATGGAACAAGTGTGCTACCATCTTGCCAAATAACGAAAAATCATCAAGATAAACTTGCATAAATGATGTAAGGTACGGGGAGAATATTTCCTGCATGCATCTTTGAAAAGTACTAGGGGCATTTCTTAAGCCAAACCACATAACAGTACATGCAAACACGCCCCAGTTGGTTATGAAGGCGGTCTTCGGTATATCCTGTTCAGCCATTCTAACTTGATTATAACCACTGTATCCATCTAGGAATGAGTACATTTCATGTCCTGCTACTCTATCAAGCATTGTGTCCAGAAAAGGTAGCGAAAATGGATCCGGCATCGTAGCTACGTTTAGTTTCCGGTAATCTACACATATTCGTAACTGCTTATTCTTTTTAGGCACAATAACAATTGGTGAGATCCATTCAGCATGCTCTACGGTACAATGAATCCAACCTTCAATAACCTATCCAGTTCTGCCTTTACTTGTGATGCATAGTTTGGATTCATCTGGTAGCTGGGTTGCTTGATCGGTCTTGCTTCTGGCTTCAGCATGACCTTGTGTTGGTAGATGCACGGGTCCATACCTTTCATGTCTTTGTAATCCCATGCAAATACATCAGAAAATTCTCGAAGTAGCTGAATTAAGTTCGCTTGAAATATTTCCGGTAAGTTTTCCTTTATCTTGACAGGACGCGGATGGTCTTCGTCTCCTAAATTATAAGTTACCAATTGATCCTCTGGAACATAAAATTGTCGAGGCTTCTCTGTATCGTCAACTGGCTTAAAAAGTTGTTGCAATTCAGCGTCATCTGTAGCAGTAGTATCTTCTTTGTTATCTTCGTCTGTTACAGGCATCACCGTACAAACTGCGGAATTCCAGTTATCTACAACAGATTGTAGATCCACAGTTCCTAAGGAGATCAAATCAATATTGTTCTTTAAAAACTCTTCTTCTTCATCATCTGACAACCCATCTAGCATATGGACTGGTTCTGCAAAATACGGTCTAGCATGCAACTCGCAAGGTTGTATAGCATCTAATTTTACAACGTATTTACGATTATTGTCCTTGAAAGTGAGTTCCTATGCAGACCAATCTTGTATCACCTTAGCGTGCTTCAGCCAAGGTCGGCCGAAAAGAAGATTATAATCAAGGGTGGATTTCAGTAATTCTAGTATGACAAAGGTCATCTTAAATGTTGTACCTTGTAAAGTTATTGGTACATTTCGTACAAGTCCTACGGGATGGACTCTTGACTAGTCGGCCATTCTGACAAAAAACTGAACTGGTTCGATGTTGGTCCACCCTAACTTTTTACACAGTGCAGCAGTAGCAATGTTGACACCAGATCCTCCATCAATTAGTACCTGTGTGATTTTATGATTTTTATACCATACCGTAATTAAAGGAACTGAACGATCGACCGTAGAATCAGGTTCCGGTTGCACTGTTGCCGTTGCTGGAATACAAGAAGGCACAGGACTGAACTTTTGTTGGAATTGTTGTCGAACTCCCGATACTAGTGCAAGTAATTGGCCCAGAGGAAGAGTGATGGATGCTTTTGATAAAATTTCCCAGGCCTTTTGTGATTGGGTTGTATTTTCCACAGATTCTGAAGATGATGTGCCCGCTGCTGAATTAAAATCATGTTGTTGTGTTCCTTCTTTGGTTAACGGAGTCTGGGTCACCGGAATAGGATCTGGGAAGACTGGAGGTTCTATAGTGGTCCATTGACTAGCTTTATCGTACATCCTTTGTTGTTCGCATATGCCTGGTTCAAATATTTCTGCTACTGGTTGCAGTTGTTTACCGAATCGGGTCTGAATTACTGCAGCGTGCGTTTCTACTGGTGTGATTTGTACCATATTAGCCATTGGGTTTTGACATTTTTTCTTCCTCTGATCATAGTCAGCTGCATCCTTACAAAATCTTCTAATGTGACCAAATTCACCACAGAAATGATAGCGCGGTGGTGGCAAAATGGGATTTTCCGGTGCTGGTCCGGTTTGCCAGCGGTTTGCATTGTAGTTATTATTTCTCTGTCCTCTATAATTTCGATATCCTTGTTGCTGGTTGTTTCTCATTTGCGGAGGTACATAGTGATTGGTTGGCTTCCCTGGTTCCTGTATAATTGCATTGACAGTTACTGTTCCCTGCATTTTGGCGTTATATGCGCAGTTTTCGGTGGTGTGTCCGGTAGTGTTGTAGATAGCACAAAACAACTAATTAAGTGCACAAGTGGCACTAATATGGCCTGAATTCTTGCATGTAGTGCAGTACATCTGTCTGATCAGGACTTCGGCGATATTTCTATTTGCTTTTAACCACTCCAGATCTTCTGTAAATCCTCCAACCTTGTTTTCTAGCTGCAAAGCCATTGCAATCACTGCATCTAGCGTCATAGATCCTACACAGCGTATGATCATAATCTGTTTAAGTTGTGGAGTCAAGCCATTGATGAACCATTGAGTAATAACGTCATCCGGTAGGTTGGCATGTGCTGGTGGTAACTGCTTCAAATGAGTCCTGAATAGCATGGCGTATTCCTGTACTGTTTGATTTATCTTCTGTCTATTGTTTTGCAAGTAGTCAAAAATTTCGGCTGGATTCTTCTTTAGCCTGAATCTCTGCAAAAAGGCATCTCTTACTGCTTCATAAGTGTCGAAATGGTTAATATCATATTTTGTAAGCCATCCCTAGCTGCTTCGTTGACCAATGTCAATTGGAAAACAATAGCCTTATACGCCGAATCAGGTGGATGATTGAGCACTGCGTAACTTATCTCAAATGTGCGTACATGAGCATCCGGGTCATCTCCTGGGAATCCACCAAATTTGGTGTACGTTACTCCGGTTGGAGTCGGCCTTGGTGGACATAGTTGTTGTTGTTGTTGTTGTTGTTGTTGCGCATTCATGGCTCTGGTGGTTGTATTGTGTCGATCTTCTGTATCCCGAGGCTCAATATCTGAACTATTGGAGTCTATATCGTCGGCCTCTGCACTTTTCGGTTCGATAATCTTATTCAGTATGTTTCGAATCTCGGTTTCGAACGGGCTACCTTCCTTCTTGATGTCGAATGTAGGGAAGCTTACTCCCAATAGCGGTGACTGGGCTGAAGACTCACCGAGAAATGGTAAACCGTCGCCGGAAAACTGCGATCTTTCAGCAATTGTTACCGAAATATCACCGGAATGTGTCGAATCTTCGTCAAAACAAGGTGTTTTTTCTCCTTCACTAATTTCCTTGGCTAAAGTGTTTCTAGTCGTAAACAGATTTGAATCTTTATCCAATGTTGTTAAACTAACTTCAGGCTGCATCCTGGTAGATTCTAGAGTTAATATATCTTCGACAGACTGTGCCGGAATAGTACCGGAATTTACCAGAGGCGTAACACGTTCTACTGGAATATGACAGGAATCACTACTAACGTTCTTTACTTTCTTGACAACTGGGTTAGACTTGGTTGTACTTCTACCTCCCGGAGTCATTCTTAGTAAATTAAGTACCCCAGGCTGGCAGTTCTTTGGATACGTTTCACCGGATCGAGTAACCGGCATGTATCATCTTTTGTACTAATCGCGTACTGTTACTATCGATTAAAAATTTACAGTCACGTTTTCACAACAGGTTTGCAACAATCTGATCTATTGCCACCTTCCCACAGACGGCACCAGTGTTAAACACTATTTATTCTCCTAATTGTCAGAAGTGCGTTTAAGTGATTCTTGGGTTCTTGGGAGTGGAAGGGGTCTGTTAGACAGAGGCCCTGTACTTAGTTTCCAAACTCACTACTCGCACCCAACAATATACTAATGTTGAGACTTTATCAAAATCGGCTGTACTTAGACATTACAGTTCACGGTCTTAGCTCAACCACGTGTACCGAATACACTAAGATGCTATGTTGCATCTGCACATAACTTACTGAACATACCAGAACAAGGGTATTCATTCAGCCTTCACAGAATGGATACCACACTCCTTCCAATATCCAGAAACACAAAGAATCCTAGTGTTCAGATACACCGTACTGAAGATTCAGTACGCAATCCAGGGAATCTTTACTGTAGTTTCAACTTTATCGTATGGAACCTGAACCTAGATACTACAGACAACTTAACACAACACGGATACCAGAAGAGTTATTACGATTGCACAGACTTAGCCACATGTTTGCAGAACATTTCAAGAAAAGAAACAGCTTCATGCGCGAACTAGTTGAGACTCACAACCGCAATGAATACCATCAGACAACCGTTAAGCCGAACCACAGATACACACAGAACACTCAGAAAGTCGCCAAGATACTCTGATTTACTCAACTCCACACACAGAAATGCTACAAACCAATCACTCAGACAGACAGTCTGGTGATCTCTCGAACGACTATGAAGTTAACAAACAGAAACAATTATCGACCGCAGACAAGACAAGAGACAAACATGGAACTCAGAATACTGGAGATTAAGCAAACAGACACTACAGTAACGACCTGCTCAGTCACACAGACAGACAGTCTGGTGATCCATCACGGAACCGTCACTAGCGCGCCTTTCTTTGATTTATATAACTTTTTTACAAACTGTTTGTAACAGCTTTTCACTCGTGCGAACAAGATTCAGTTACATATTCCCAATCCAGCGGCTTCCAACATATCTTTACTTTGGAAATATCATAACCATGATAGCTTAGGGAACCTCTTCGTCGGCATACCCTTGAGCACTTAGCTCAAGATCCCCAATTTTTGCACCATACTTCTTTCAATGCATTTTCCAAGTAAGCATGCATAGGGATACATTACAAGGCCGTGCACAAGGCACATATTTTCCTCAACCCATGCACGAACACACTTACCCATCATCCATTATGGATTATGAATACTTGGCATGACTACTATGAGCATCATCTTTGGACGATCAGAGGTCATCAATGGAGACTCACAACGACACATTCATGCTTGAATCCAAGGCAGAAGCACCTACCAAGGGACTACAACTTGCACAGTCTTGCAGTGATAAATGAAGAACCAGACAACCAACCTTGCCACATTTGGAAGAGAGACGGCTCTGGTTCATCCGAATGGACACTCCCTCTCAAAGCAACCTAGAATAACCATTACAACAAGGGTTTGTAAGGGACGACAGACTCGAGAGGGGGGGGAGTGTTGGAACTCAAGGTCAAGCACAAGCATGGAAGCACATCAGAAAGGTGGACACACACAAGAAGAAGGAGCAAGTAGGGAGCTCCAAGAAGTGTATGTCAAATTCTCACAAGAATTCCCTACAAAAATAGCGATTTTCATCACTAAAAACCATTGTAAATACCATTTTCCATTTTTGTAACTCCATTTTGTTCAAGCCGATGAGTCCTTGAGCTTGAGGAGTATTAGAACTATCATCCTACCAATTTTCACAATTTTTAGACTTTGTTTGAACCCTCAAATAAGCCCTAGAACCTAATTTTTAACTAGGCCAGACACTAGGTCTAGACAGGGCCAAAACTAGTCAAAAACTATAAAAAGAGCTAGAGAGCTCATTTTTGAGGTTAGCTTGTTAGAGAATAGAGCTTTTGTAAGAGAACTCTTTTGCAATCTAAGCTTTCCATTGTTCCTCTCTTTGATCTTACTTTGTGCGTGTGTGTGTATGTTTGTGTGCTTTCACTCACGCACTTGTGCCTTCACTTGCTCGTGGTCTTCATACCGGTCCTCACGTCTCCGCAGATTGACAAGTAAAGGAGGTGGTGCTTACGCTTGAGCTACAATTACCTTTTATGCTCTTTGATTTGATTCCTCATATGCTCTTAACTACTCCGCAATTCGATTCCTCTATGTTAACTGTGGATCATTTTCGTTCTCTCCTTTGATGTACTTCCAGTAGCCTTTTCCAATAGGAAATTTGTCATTCCGAATCTCCAAGCATGGAAGTTGTTCTTGTCCAACTTATCGCTCATAATCTCACTCATTCCATCCGTGTTTGCATTTCTACAATAATTCACAACACTGCAAAAACACTACAAGTAGTACTTCTGTTTGAATACTGTTGCACTATGACATGAAATTTTGATCTCAGAAAAACACAGTTTTGGTGTATCAACTGTTGGGTGTGTGTAGAAGTGCTAGAGACACACGAGAAGCACACACAAGGAGCACAAATGTAGCAACACACACAAAGAAGATGATGGCTGGAATAGCTCTCTCTATTGACGATGAACTAAATTGAAGTAAGAGCTGAATAATATCCCTAAGTACAAAGTACCACCACATATGAGAGTATCAAGTATGTGGTAACATGGGGAAAAAACCTCTAGCCAGCATTAGAGTAAAAAGTGCCCATGTATAGGGAAAAGGTTCACATCAAAGCTACTCGAGGAACACATAAGTGTAACAAACCTCCCTAGAGCGAATGATGCGAACACATACAGGGAGTGACAGATCAGCCCCCACAAGGTAATAAGCCTAAAGCTTTGCGAAAAGCTTCAAACTTTTCCCGTGGAAGAGCTTTGGTGAATATGTCTTCCACATTATCTTGTGTAGGCACATATACCAAATCAATATCTCCTGCATGAAGGCGCTCTCTCACATAGTGATAATGCACCTCAATATGTTTGGTCCGTGCATGAAACACTGAGTTTCGTGCAATAGCCAAAGCACTCTGACTATCAGTGAGAATATGCATAGCAGCATCAATCTCCATGCAAAGATCCATTAATAGGCGTCTCAGCCATATACACTCCGTTGTAGCTGTGAAAACTGCCCTGTACTCAGCTTCACAACTCGATGTCGCCACTGTAGGTTGCTTCTTACTCAACCAAGATATGCATGAGTCTCCAAGAAAAAAGAAATTACCGCTAGTGGACACACGAGTATCATAACAACCAGCCCAATCACTATCTGTAAAAGCATGCAAGTATGGTTGAATATCTCTGCCATAAAAGAGACCTAAGCTCAAAGTGCCTCAAAGATATCTAAACACACGTTTCACCGCTTGCCAATGCTTAGTGCCAGGGCTATGCATGAATCGACTCAATTGGGAAACTGCATACTGTATATCCGGCCTTGTGTTGCATGCATATATAAGACATCTCATAGCTTGCTCATAAAGAGAAGTGCCACTAGAATCCTCAATGGAGAACCTAAATCCTGTCTCAACTAGTGTGGAAACTGGTTTGCAATCCTCAAAGTCAAAACGCTGATTTTCTTCAACATACTTTGCTTGATGCATAACAATTCCCCCCTCAATGGATACAAACTGGATGCCGAGATAGTAGCTCAAAAGACCAAGATAAGTGACATCAAAAGTATGCTGCAAATCAGCCATAAGAATGTCAAGTCTTGCATCACATGACCCAGTCAAGAGTACGTCATCAACATAAAGAACAAGCACTATAAGATCAACCCCATTTTTGCGTACATAAAGTGTGCTTTCAATCGGACTACATGTGAAGCCAAGAACAATCAAGTGCTTATGGATTTTGTCATACCATGCACGTGGAGCTTGCTTGAGACCATACAAGGCTTTACACAAGTGACAAACCATATGCTCTTTCCCTTTCATAGCAAAACTAGGAGGTTGCTTCAATAAACCTCTTCTTGCAAATCACCATTCAAGAAGGCTGTTTTTATGTCCAACTGATGCACTTTCCAACCTCGATGGGCAACCAATGCAACCACGGTACGAATGGTAGTCATGCGTGAAGTACGTGCAAAAGTTTCCTCATAGTCAATGCCATATTGTTATGCATATCCTTTGGCAACCAATCTAGCTTTTTAGGGATCAATGCTACCATCAGATTTTCTCTTAATCTTATAAACCCACTTTGTACCAATGGCATTCTTTCCTTTTGGCAATTCACATAACTCCCAAGTACCACTCTTATGTATGGAATCCATTTCTGATTGCATAGCACTCATCCATTGTGGATCATCACATGCATCTTCAAAAGAAAGTGGCTCTTCATTACATGCTATAGCAATAAGAGAATAATCCACAAAATTACTTGATGCATGGTGAGAGCTTGATCTTCTTCTACCAAGTAAAGATGTACTCAATTTTGCTGTCGTGCATAGTTTGTTTTAGCCACTTTGGCATAGTTTGTGCACTCTTGATAGACATGTGTTCATTATGTAAAACATCTTCAATATGTACATCATGCGTGGGCTGAATTTCATGCTCATTTTCAGCCATATTTTGATGCAAATGTTCAACCATATGTGGCTAGAAATTTCGAGCAGTTTTTACAATTTTTGGCTGAAAAATTTCAGCCATGTTTTGGCTAGAAATTCTCTGCATTTTCAGTACTATTTTGCTGGAATTTTCAACCCTTTGAGCCTCAATTGGCTGGTCTACATGGCCATAGTCAAGCGCACCATTTTGGAACAAAGGCATGAGTGTATCGAACACATCTTGTGAGCTAACTATTGGCTGTTTTTTGCATTCAAGTAGAGGGAAAACTAAATTTTCAGCAAATACCACATCTCGACTCACAATAATTGTGTTCGGCAATGGATGATACAAACGATATCCCTTACTTTCAGCACTATAACCAACAAATAAACATTTCTTTGCCTTTTCATCAAGTTTGTGACATTGTTGTGATGGCACAAGAGCATATGCCAAACAACCAAACACACGCATATGATTAACCATAGACCTATGACCATTCCAAGCCTCATAAGGAGTGATGACTCTCAATGCTTCTTGTTGGGCAACGATTCAACACATATTCTGCACACATGACCGCTTCCATCCAAAACTTATCAGGAAGATGCTTTCCTTTAACCATACATCGTGCCATTTCAAGTAGAGTTCTACTTTTATGCTCGGCAACACCATTTTGTTGAGGTGTATATGGCACCGTACATTGGTATGAAATACCTCTTTCACAAAGAAAAGCATTAAACTCATGTGACATGTATTCACCACCACGATCCGTGCATAGAGTCAGCAGCTTTTGTGAAGTAAAATTTTCAGCCATAGCTAAAAATGCTTTGAAGCAAGAAAATACCTCATTCTTTGCTTTCATAGGATACACCCATGTATGGCGAGTAGCATCATCAATGAAGGTAACAAAATATACATGCTTCCCAAAAGATGGAGTATTGACGGGACCACATACATCACTATGAACAAGCTGCAATTTTCTTGTAGTGTGTGTATGACTATCTTTTGGAAAAGAAGCACCATGCATTTATCCAAGAATGCAACCTTCACATGCATGCTTTTTTATGGACTCAAGTGTAGGCAAACTAATAACCATGTCCTTCTTTTGCAAGTAAAGCAAACTATTGAAGTTTAAGTGACCAAAACGAGCATGCCAAAGCTCCATTTCAGCCATGGAAGAAGTATGAGCAACCAAGGCATTCGAGGAAGCCCTCTTGTATGTATCCATGGGATACAAACCATTACATAATGTACATGACATCACGATAACATCGCCATTGCTGAAATCATGAAGCATACACTTATCATCAACAAAGTGTACATGAAGTCCAACTTTGGCAATCAACGGAACTGAAATTAAGTTCTTCTTGATATCGGGCACATACAATGCATTTTTCAAGAGAATCACACCTCCATTTGCACCTGTAAGCTCAATTTCTCCTACTTCAATGATAGGATAAGAGGCATTGTTTGCACACACCACATGTCCTCCTTTGGGTGCATCTTTCAAAGAGGCAAAAAATCTTTTGCATGATGTTATGTGCTTTGAAGCACCACTATCAAAGAACCAATCCGAATCAACCTCACTCACAATCATACATTTAGAATGCAAAGAAGCATCATAATGACATGTAACAACACATGCCCAAAAATCTTGAGCCATGTTAACTTCATCATTCTTTGCATTTGCTGAATTTTCAGCAATAGACATGCCAGATTCTTTCTTTTTTTCATTGTGTTTAGCAAGCTTTCTACACTCATCAATAATATGGTCAGCCTTTCGACAATATTTGCATCTCTTTTTCTTTTGCAAATCACCATCATTAGAGGAATGAGTGGAAGAGGAAGCTTGAGGCTTTGGTTTTGATGAACCCAAAGCTGAACCATACTTGCTTTTCCCCTTTTGTGAGATAGCAAGTGCTTGTGTTCCCTCAATCAAACCACTCCTATTCACTCTAGATTGCTCTTCTTGCAAAAGAAAAGACATAACCTCATCAAATGTATACATATTAGGATTTCCTTTTGCAACCAAATGGAGAGTAGTAGCAAAGCTTTGAAAAGATTTTGGTAATCCTTTCAACAATGTAGAAATGATTGATGCATTCGGAATAATCTCATCTATGTTTTCCAATTGCTCTTTCAAGTCCTTGATGCATGTCACATACACATCCATCGACTCATTTTCAACCATACATATATCCTCAAGTTGCTTCCTCAAGTATGCAAGCAACACGTGCTTCGTTACGCATGGCATACAAAGAAGCAAGAGTGTCCCATGCCTGTAAAACATGACCGAATGTGTGGAATTATATGACGCTTCACAAAAAGCGCAATCAAAGCATGAGCTTGAGCATCTTTTCCATCCCATCTAAGCTTCTCCTGTGTAGGTGGAGAAGGAGAAACCACTGTACTCAAAGAAGAAGCTCCATCTGTGACAATAGACTGTGAAGTAGAAGAACGTGCAAGTCTTCGATCTACATCTGCCACTATGTTCCAAAGTTGTTTAGCAACAAGAATATGCTTCATCATGTAAGACCACATCGGATAGTTGGTCTCATCAAGCTTATCTTCAGCTTGAAGCATGCCAAACAAGTCATTGATGCCCGCCATTTCACAAAAGAACAAGAATGTGACAAAATCTTTACTTCGATGAAAGCTGAAATGAATGCTGAAATTTCAGCTCACAAACTGTCACTCTGATGGCAATTTTGACTGCACGAATGGTTTTGAAATGGGGGTAAAACCGCAGCGCTCCTGCTGGAAATGTTTCTTGCCTGCTAAAATTCACTCTTCTATGCTCTGAAGTCGATTTGCATTGTTAAAAGTGCACGCACGTCGCAATGCAAAATACCAAAACTTGAGAAGGAGCTAAACCTGCTCTGATACCACTATTGGGTGTGTGTAGAAGTGCGAGAGACACACGAGAAGCACACGCAAGGAGCACAAATGCAGCAAGACACACGGAGAAGACGATGGCTGGAATAGCTCTCTCTATTGACGATGAACTAAACTGAAGTAAGAGCTGAATAATATCCCTAAGTACAAAGTACCACCACATATGAGAGTATCAAGTATGTGGTAACATGGGGAAAAAACCTCTAGCCAGCACTAGAGTAAAAAGTGCCCATGTATAGGGAAAAGGTTCACATCAAAGCTACTTGAGGAACACATAAGTGTAACATCAATGATATACAAAATAGCTTGAAATTCTAGATCTTGAATACTTGAATGCTTCCAAGTTACAATTTTGCAAATTGACCTAGTTTTTCTATGGGACCCACCTTAAGGGCTCAAAACATGCTTTCTCCATGCCTTCTCGCATACTCTTGAGTGTCGGCCTTCTCCACGAGCTCTCTACAACCACACTGGCTCTGAGACCATGTCACAAGGAAGGAGATAAGGAGAGAGCTCACTCACACACTCTCACTCTAAAAAAGGAGCACACACACATATTGAGACAAGAAAGAATGATCTTCTTCTTCTTCTATTACATAAAAGGAGTATACAAGAATGACCTAAAACAACAATACAACTAGTGCAACATATAAAGAACAATACATAAGGAAATCCTAACATCTGCGAATGAGTGAGTTGGCAAGAAAAAAATGTGCCATCACTTTTGGTAGATAAATCTAGTAAAGTTGAATGAAGTATCCCTAACATAAACGAGCGTGACCACTATACATGTGAGAGAAATGAAAAAGTGTTACATGTCATCTTGGATCATCACATGTTGAGCTTGATATCTCAACATGGGGCACGTTTTTCCCTGTTTAGGAGGCATTTTTCCCTCGGCTTGTATGTACTCCTATAACCCTAACAAGTCACTTAGCTTTGTGCATTCACTTGGTAATGCGTTCATTATTGTGTGTTGTGCTCCAAGTTTCTTCTTCTTCATTGTGATGTTCATGTGCTTCCATAGCCCTCAAATTCTAACAATTGATATCAGAGTAGGTCACTGCTTCATTTAGGGTGTCGTCAACACCCCTGCGATCACAGTCTTAAAATTACATGAAAATTGATGAGGTACTCAGAGCGATTAAGAGTTCAAAACAACTTTGTTATGTGGTGTCAAAATTTTGATCTCAGCTTGTTTTGACTTTTGAATGCACTATTGTAGTGCATGTGTAGGACATCTCCATGAGTTCTTGAGGATGGGTGCCTCTACCTTATGAAGTCGGGTGTGTATCTTTACAATTCATTATAGCCTCAACAAAAAAAAGAACGAATCCTTTTACTCAGAATTCATTTAAAAAAATCCTATAGAAAGGATACTATTATTGTTCCGAAATCCGAGAAAGAATTCCGCGTTGGAACTTGGAACACTCGGTTTTGACCTCAATCTCTGCGACTCGCTTCAGGATGAATGCGCTTTGACTCATTCACAAATGCGCATTTTACTTTAACGTATGGATTGAAAAGATATTTGAAATCCGCCTCAGTGCTCGTCTTCCTCCGCGACATCACCTAGATTACAGTAGAACATGACGACTCTGCGAGCAAAAACACCGCTGAACACAGGCAGGGGCATGAACACTATTTCATTATAATGCGGACCAGAATCATCCTTGGTGATGGTGAGTTTTTCTTCTCCCTCTCACGCAATTCGCTCTCCCTGTAGGACTTCCGCGTGAATTATCGATCTGTTCTCGATTCATAGATTCTGATCAAAAGATGGAAGATTGATGAGAACCATTCAACATGCTGCAGCGGAGTGAGCCTGTAGTTCAACTCGTGAGCTACTTTATGTGTATACCTTTAGGATGTCAGAAGCTTAAATAAAAGGGAGAAAACAAAGAGACAAACGCACGTATCGTCATACCATTCTCATGCCGTCTTTTTTCTGTGTTGTTGTGGCGCTTATAGCCATTGAGCGAGGAACCCTCGTCCTCAGGCAACACATTTACCTTTGCAGTTGCTGAAATCAGTGGCTTGTCGTAGAGGGAGCTCAGGAGAGCGATTCATGTGGGTCCTGCCTGAGCAGCGAATACGTGGAAGGATATTTATAGTTAGACCCGTTGTACATATCCATTTCTTGAATTCTCTTTACAGGTGAATTCCTCACGTCGGTGATTTTCTTAAACCTATTTGCATTTGTTCAGATCACATGCAACCGTATGAAGAAACAGATTTTCTGGAGTAAATAGGTTTCTGTGTGACAAAACTTTCCATTTTTCTGATGTACTAATGTGCCATGTAATAAAGAGCTTCCTCTGTGGATTCCTAAGTTCTCAAGTTTTTCTGAATGCTGAATTTTTGTCTCTTTTTTCTTTTAACCACAATTTATTTTTTGTCGAATATAGAATTTTTCTTCACGGTTATGGATCATTAATTCAAATGGGCACTAGGTTGAGATGAAAACCCTGAAACTTACGCTCAAAATTTATGTGCCTACTGCTGTGTAGATAAAGTATTAAATGAAGGCTTGTCTTACAGCTAGAAGTTTTATCTGCTGTGCCTCTTTGTGCATCATCACATTAATTGAGCATATTTTCTTAATGAAAGTATGGCGTGCAAAAGATATGAGATACAGAGCTGATCAACAGGCGCTTAACCACAATATGTTGGTGCAGACCAATCACCAATTGAGTGTTTGGAAGATTAAAGAATGAAGGAAGATTCAATTCTTGAAGCTTGGAAGAAGGATACATTCAGAGGATATGAGGAGTGTACACATATGTACATTAGAATAGTTATAGTTCACTTAGATCTTTGATTAGTCATAGACTTGTACAAATTTCTCTATAAATACCTTGAAAATGTAGAGGCGTGATAAGAGAGCATATGGAAGAATAGATGAGTGAGTATAGAACTCAAGAAGGAGAAGTTAGATGTCATGAGACATGTGAAATGTTAGTTGAGTTTTTCTCTCATCACTCAACTGTAATTTTCTGAGTAATCGAAGAAATATTGCGCCCGATGTTTCTGTGTCTGCTCCGTCTGTGTTAGATCATTTGTGAAATCCTTTTGAGGATATCTAAGTTCATAGTTAATGAGTCTATGACTTGAGTTTCAGAGTCTAATTGTAAACAGGCTAAGAGAATTGTGTGTAGGAACATTCATATGTAAAGAATGTTCACAGTCTTCTGAAACAGGTGCAGATTTCGAGTTCAATGAAATGAGTAGTGCTCAGTGCACAGTGTAAAGTTTTACACATATGATAGCTCAAAATCTAAGTTGAGAGATAAGCTATCTACAGCCAAAAGGATTTGATAAAACGGGTTCGACATTGTGAGAACTAAAGTTAAGAAGTTGGGGTGTCCAAATCGACTTCTCAGAAGTGCAGATTTAGACATAGGTAACTTGTGAAGTTGATTTCTCAAGTTATACTAAACCTTTTGAAGAAATTTAACTTGGAGGAGGTGCGCAACTTCTAGGCGACACTCCATACAAAATTTCATAGAAAACTTTACATGTTTGATAGGTCAATGAGAAGAAATTGTGCAGCAGACTTTTTGTGTTTTATCTTCTTCACAGAATTTTTCAACTTTTGATAATTTGGAGGTTGAACCTCTAATTTGGTGAAGTTTTTGACTTACTCTTGGTATAGAGGTGCTCTAATCATAAGAGTAGGTTATTCTTTTGGAGATTAATACTCTCCATCAGTGCTATCAGAGCGGGAGACATCAAAATCAAGGAAAGGAGGATCCCGACTGACTGCTGCAGATTCAAGAAATTCAACAACTGAAGAACTAAAGGTGAAAGCTTGAAGGCAAAGCTTGAGGAGGAGAAGCATACGACATCAAGAAAGACAAAAGGAGTCTAATTCGAAGTAAAGGTACATATATCATTCATAAAGCTTGAAGATTTCAATACACAGGTGGACACAAGATGGGAGATTCTCTACAGATAGAGAAATTGGATAGGGAAAACTATCCTGAATGGTCAATGAGGATGGAAGCTCATCTTATGAGCAAAGATTTAATAGCTTACATCACATGAGAAGAAGAGAAGCCAGAGTTCAGAGATCCTAGTGTTCCAACTAGGGAAGAGTTAGCAGATTTGAAAAATTGGATGAAGAAAGATGCTCAAGCTAGGAGCATTATATATATGGCTGTCAATGATTACTTGTTACCTCACATTCGAGGCCTTGAAAGTGCAACTGATATTTGGAATGCTTTGGAGGAGCATTTCCAAGAATACTACTAAGTCAAGGAAGGCTTCCTTATGGGCAGAGTTTACCACCTTTAAGAAGAAGGCTTCTCAATCCATTTCAGACTATGTGACAAGAATGAAAGATATTGCAGATGCTTTAGGAGCTGTTGATGAAGACATTGAGGAGGATAAATTGGTAAGGCAAATTCTTACAGGTTTAAGAGGTGATGACAAATGGAAGCCATTCATTTTATCTACAGAATTATCACTTGATCATTTCACTCCTGATTTAAATCAGTTGCTAGGTCATATGCTAACATTTGAGCAGGATGTTAAAGATGTTAAAGGAGATGGTGACAAAAGTACAGGTCATGCAATGTACTCAAAGGACAAGAAGAAAAATAGCAAAGGAAAGCAACAAGCAGGTGAAGATGAAGCTACAACTAGTCAAGCCAACTTCCTAAGGGGAAGAGGAGGTGGCAAAGGTAGAGGAAGAGGCAGGAACAACAAAGATGGAGGCAAAGCTTGCTGGATTTGTGGTAAGACAAATCACTTAGCTAATGATTGTTGGCATAATAATCAGAGTAATAATGGATATAATCAGAACTATAATTCAAGAGGAAGAGGTGGCAGAAATCAAAGAGGTAATTTCAGAGGCAGAGGTAGTAGGGGTTACTTTGGAAGAAATGCAGGTAGAGGTTTCCAAAGTCAACAATATAACAACACCTACTACAATTATGCTTCAGATCAAAAGGAGGATTCAACATTGATAATGAATGCAACTTGTGAAAGGCAGAGTGAAGATCAAAGAGTCTTCTACATTGACTCAGGGTGTAGCAATCACCTAAGTGGTAATATAGCTTTGATGACTGATTTGGAGAATAAGGTTTTTAATCATGTTGTTCAAACAGGTGACAACACAAAGCACAATGTGAAGTCAATTGGATCAGTGAAGGCTAAGGATGGTAGTACCTTATTGAGTAAGGTTCTGTATGTTCCTACAATTCCTAAGAATTTGATAAGTGTAGGACAAATTGTTGAAAAGGGATATGAAGTAAGGTTCACTAATGATGGAGTATATGTGGAAGACCCTAGTCAAGGGTATAAACAGATTGTTTCAGGGAAGAAAGAAGGAAGATTATTTACATTGAAGATTCAAGGCAATATTGGTCATGCTATGTTCACATATGGAGGACATAAGATCTCTGAGTTAGATCTTTGGCACAAGAGGCTTGGACATTTCAATGAAAGAGGTATTAAAGACATGATTAACAATGGTTCAGTGCTTGGTTTGCCTAATGTTGCAGGTCAACATATGACATACAGATGTGAGGCATGTCAATTAGGTAAAGCTCATAAGCATTCCTATTCCAAGCATGGTTTTATGTACTCAGAGAAGCTTGAGTTGGTACACACAGATGTGTGGGGGCCATCAAAGGATTTCAGTATAAATGGGTCAAGGTATTATGTGATTTATGTTGATGATGCTACTAGATGAATCACTATTTATGTGATACAAAGATAAGTCAGAAGTGTTTAATACATTTAAACACTATCATGCATATGCAGAAAGAATTACAGGTCATAAGATGAAGAGATTAAGGTCAGATGGAGGGGGAGAGTATTTCTCTAATGAATTTAGTGATTACTTGTGGAATGCAGGTATAAAAAGGGAAGTTACTTGCAGGTACTCTCCTCAACAAAATGGTGTAGCAAAAAGGAAAAATAGAACACTTGTTGAGTTTGCAAGATCCATGATGAAGGAGAAAAATTGCCCTAATTATTTGTGGGCTGAGGCTGTAAATACAGCCACTTATTTGGTCAATAGGTTACCATGTAAAGCCTTGCAGGGTATGACACCATATAGGCTTGGTGGGGTAAGAGACCTACCTTGGATCATTGCAGAGTTTTTGGATGTGTGGCATATGCATATGTGCCATCACAATTAAGGCACAAGTTGGAACCTAAAGCTGAAAAATATGTTTTCATTGGTCATGATGATAAGCAGATGGGTTATAGATTGTGGAGTCCATCTACAAAACAATTCATGGTTTCTAAAGATGTTACATTTGATGAGCAAAGTACTTGGTATGCAGGTACAATCAATATCAATACAGGTGATGAAGAAGAAGTGAGCCAAAGGAAAGGTAAATCAAAGGTTCATATATTTGATGAACAAGAGAATAATGAAATGCAGGTTGAAGTTGAAGAAATGCCAAGATTTGATCCTGAGTGTGAAGAACCAGAAACCTCAAGGAGTGGAGAACTCAGAAGATCATCAAGAAATAGGTGGCAACCTACAAGGTATAGTTATGATACTTCTTTTTTGGCCACAAAGATTATGCTTATATGATGAAAACAGATGAAGACCCTTCTACATATGAAGAGGCAAAAGGTAAGGAAAAATGGGAGAAAGCTATGCAGGAAGAATATGATGCATTGTTGGAGAATCAAACATGGGATTTGGTTCCAAAACCAAATAGTCAGAAAATTATTGGATGCAAGTGGGTTTACAAGACAAAGAGGTTTGCAGATGGAAGTGTGTCTAGATACAAAGCTAGACTTGTTCTCAAAGGTTTTGCACAAACATATGGTATTGATTATGATGAGACTTATAGTCCTGTGGCAAAGATGACAACCATCGGGACACTTATAGCAATTGCTGCATGTAAAGGTTGGAAGTTATGTCAACTTGATGTGAAAAATGCTTTTTTGAATGGTTATATTTCAGATGATGTGTTCATGGAGCAACCTCAAGGGTTCAGAGATAAAAGGTATCCAGATCATGTGTGCAAGCTCAAGAGAGCTTTGTATGGTTTGAAGCAGGCCCCAAGGGCATGGAATTATAGACTTGTAAAGTTCTTGAAAGAACTTGGATTTCAGGAGTCTAAAGCAAATAGTAGTTTGCTTGTCAAAGAAAGTGATAATGGTTTCATATACATGTGCATATATGTTGATGATATAATCCTTACAGGTACAGATGAAGAAGGAATACAAAGACTCAAGAAGCAAATGGAAAAGGTGTTCAAAATAAGTGACTTGGGAGACTTGTCATACTTCTTGGGCATGGAGATTACATATACTCAACATGGAGTATTTGTGACTCAAGAAAGGTATTTGAAGAACTTGTTAATCAAGTTTAAAATGGATGATTGCAGGGTAGCACCTACACCAATGGAGGTGAATCACAAATTGAGTAAATTTGGAGGTGAAGAATTCAAGGACATGAGACAATATCAGAGTTTGGTTGGTAGTCTTATCTATGCTACTTTAACTAGACCTGATTTATCATATGCAGTAGGGGTTTTGTCTCAATTCATGCATTGCCCAAGGAAAGAACATTGGACTGCAGGTCAAAGAGTGTTGAGGTACATTAAGGGTACACTCAAAGAAGGTTTGTATTATGGGTTCACATCAGATACAAACATCAAGATCTATAGTGATGCAGATTGGGCAGGTAATCCAGATGATAGAAGGTCAACTTATGGATACATGTGTTATGTGGGAGATAAACTTATCTCATGGTGTTCCAAGAAGCAACATACAGTTGCTTTGTCTTCTACAGAAGTTGAATATAAAGGCATGGTTGAAGCTGCAAAGGAAGTGATTTGGCTAAAGACCTTGATGAAGAGTTTTGACATTGTGCATGGGATACCAATTATATATGGAGATAACATGAGTTCATTGTATTTAGCTGCAAATCCTGTTTTTCATGCCAGGACCAAACACATTGAGATTCAGTATCATTTTCTAAGAGAGAAAGTGATGGATAAGGAGATTGAAGTCATACATACTTCAACAAAAGATCAGATAGCTTATATGCTTACAAAGAGTTTGGATGGACCAAAGTTACAGAAGTTTAAAGACATGGCAGGCATAAAGAAGATAAGAGAAACCTCAATTGATGATTGAGGGGGAGCTGTTGGTGCAGACCAATCACCAATTGAATGTTTGGAAGATTAAAGAATGAAGGAAGATTCAATTCTTGAAGCTTGGAAGAAGGATACATTCAGAGGATATGAGGAGTGTACACATATGTACATTAGTATAGTTATAGTTCACTTAGATCTTTGATTAGTCATAGACTTGTACAAATTTCTTTATAAATACCTTGAAAATGTCGAGGCGTGATATGAGAGCATATGGAAGAATAGATGAGTGAGTATAGAACTCAAGAAAGGAGAAGTTAGATGTCATGAGACATGTGAAATGTTAGTTGAGTTTTTCTCTCATCACTCAACTGTAATTTTCTGAGTAATCGAAGAAATATTGCGCCCGATGTTTCTGTGTCTGCTCCGTCTGTGTTAGATCATTTGTGAAATCCTTTTGAGGATATCTAAGTTCATAGTTAATGAGTCTATGACTTGAGTTTCAGAGTCTAATTGTAAACAGGCTAAGAGAATTGTGTGTAGGAACATTCATATGTAAAGAATGTTCACAGTCTTCTGAAACAGGCGCAGATTTCGAGTTCAATGAAATGAGTAGTGCTCAGTGCACAGTGTAAAGTTTTACACATATGATAGCTCAAAATCTAAGTTGAGAGATAAGCTATCTACAACCAAAAGGATTTGATAAAACGGGTTCGACATTGTGAGAACTAAAGTTAAGAAGTTAGGGGTGTCCAAATCGACTTCTCAGAAGTGCAGATTTAGACATAGGTAACTTGTGAAGTTGATTTCTCAAGTTATACTAAACCTTTTGAAGAAATTTAACTTGGAGGAGGTGCGCAACTTCTAGGCGACACTCCATACAAAATTTCATAGAAAACTTTACATGTTTGATAGGTCAATGAGAAGAAATTGTGCAGCAGACTTTCTGTGTTTTATCTTCTTCATAGAATTTTTCAACTTTTGATAATTTGGAGGTTGAACCTCTAATTTGGTGAAGTTTTTGACTTACTCTTGGTATAGAGGTGCTCTAATCATAAGAGTAGGTTATTCTTTTGGAGATTAATACTCTCCATCACAATAAAACTTCATGGGTGTATGGTCCACAAAGAGGGAATACTAACTCCGTGTTGTGATAGGCAAGATGTTGCATCAAGGAGTTTGAAAAGGAACATTAAGGAAAGGACTATACTAGGGTCCTGATAATACTTCATTTTGAAGAATGCCTAAAACCATTGAAAATGTTTTCCATTTTCCATGGTCCAGGTTCTTAATAGCCTTTGCACTATAGTCTCATGCCTTTCTCTCAATATCTTATGAGTTACTTCTAGCAGATTGCTATCTTAATTTGGGCAAACTATCATTCTAGTAAACATATTGAATAAAGATATACATTCAAAGGGAAACAAAGGATACAAATACTCTTGTAAGTAAAGAGATCCTTGCTTTTCTAAAGATCGAGGCATCCGATTTGACTTCTTCCATTCTAAAATGCTTTGATTAGGCTCCAAATGCCATAAAATTTAGTGAGAGCTTGCAAATTGTATCCAAACCTTGTTTAAGATAATCAAAGTCTAGGAGTTGTCCAAGATGCTCTCTTCAACCCCATGATTTTGTTAAAATTTAGCTTTATCTATGCTAGGGCAGCTTTCTTATTGCAATTGGAGCTTCTCATGTCGGGAATATTAAAGCCAAGGCGTGATCTTATAGCATCATTTAACATGATGGAGACTTTGATATCCAGAGTCATTTTGTTTGTGGAGAACCATATGGGGCATAGTAACCTTCGTATGTCATATGAGTGTAATTTTTGGGTTTATCCCTTATTGTCTTGATAAGTCTAGTGCCATCCTA
Source organism: Ceratopteris richardii (assembly GCA_020310875.1). Taxonomy (NCBI): domain Eukaryota; kingdom Viridiplantae; phylum Streptophyta; class Polypodiopsida; order Polypodiales; family Pteridaceae; genus Ceratopteris; species Ceratopteris richardii. Next base: position 120,969,316 of record CM035433.1, on the reverse strand, counting down.
TTCGAGTGTCTCTTATGCTTAGGTTCATTGTTTTCTATCAATTTCTTTGGCTATATCTCTACCTCTTAATAGCCTTTTGAAAAATGCAACGTATGCCATTGGTATTATAAGTATAGTAGAATTATGTGAACTTCAATATTCTATGCATTCATATAAGTTTGGGAGCAAAAGCTAGTAAAAAAATATGTATTGGGAGCCTACTTGGTTAAATGCATAGTGGCCCCAACTTGAATGTGAAATGCATAACATGCTTTAACTATTCTCACTCATACATATTGTGGGCAATTTAAGAGGAAACAAAATAGGGTATATCATGAGCATGAATATGTGCATCTTGAGTTGGTCTCTATTCAATGCACAAGGAAAATATTTTAAGAGAGTGAAAAGACTAGAGAGAGATGGGACAAAGTCAGAGAAGGAGAAAATAATTGTTGAAGATCAAGAACACAACGCAAGTGTAGAGAGTCATTAGTGGAGTTGATAGGAGAAAATGAGACAGATTTATATCATTATTAATGTAAGGTCAAAATTAAACCATGGGTGAAAATGCATACAAATTGCTCCATGTGTACTTAACCATGATAAGACATAAGAAAAATAAAGATTGAAAAGAAATATAAATGTAGTAATAGTGAAGTGCAATATTTGATACGAAAATGTCCCTCCAAGGGGGATGGTAGTGCAAGGATGGAGGGGTGATCAATAGTATGCTACATGTGAACTTTTGAGTACAACCATGAAGACAAAATGGAAGGTGGGCCTATCCTTATGAGCGTGATTGTCAAGGGATCACTAGATTGTGCTCTTTGACTACATTAGACAAGATTTCGGAAATATACTTTTGATTACAAGATCACCACGATAGGGGAAATAATACAAGAATATGTAGTTGTTTCAAGAAGTTCCACAACCCGGGATTAATAGGTATGGATAACTCGACTAGAGATGATACAATATAGGAACTTCCTTCATGGAGATGAACTAGATACAAGAATTAACTCTACAAGATCTCGTACTATGGGATTATAGTAGGACACAATAGGATGTCCAAGATACTTGACGAGACAAGACTAGAACAAGGCGCAAGACTAGAACTCGAATAGGAACTTGGAAATTACTTACTTGGAGATCGCAACTCCTTGAGCTCCCAAGACTTGCATTGGCAAGACGGAGGATGTATGTGGCCAAGCTCTCCTTATATAGATGTTCAAGGGCGGTTATGAAAGGCGGTTCAGAGGTGGTTACAATCTAATGATGTCATTGATGATGTTAGCAATTCGAACAAGACCTCTAGATATCAGAATCTAGATCGTCGATCGTCGATCTTAGGGTTTTCACACATTCTGGATGCAATGGAAGCATTAGTTTCCCCAAATTGCATTAGTTTCCCCAAATTCTGAACCAATCATGAGACATAGAAAGTCACATGGAATCTGAGATTGAGGATGGTTTCCTTTATCCATGACATCACCTCCCCCTCAAGCGACGAGTTCCACGAGGATCGGTCATGCTCTCTGGTCTTGGCTTCATTAGATTTTTCTTATGAAATTCTCGAACTTTGATAGGTACTCTTTGAAGGTTCTCTGTAGGTTCCCAAGTGGGATCACTGATGTCATACCCTTTCCAATGAACAAGGTACTCCAATCTTCCTCGGGATATTCTCGAATCTATGTCATGCTCGACTTCGAATTCTTCATGATCATCAATCTCGATAAGTGGTGAAGGATTATGTATCTCCCCCCTCAATGGTGAAGTCTGATATGGTTCCAACATGGACACATGGAAAACTGGATGTATTCTCATGGTACTTGGTAATTGGAGCTTGAAAGTGACTGGATTAATCTCTGCCAAGATGGTGAATGAACCACATCTCTGATGGTCTAGCTTTGCACAAGGCCTTGAAGTCTGCAAATTATTTTTGAGTAACCACACTTTATCCCCAATGTGATAGGATGGATTTTGAACACGACGTCGATATGCATAATACTTATGTTGTTCTTGAGCTCTATGGATCTCCTCCTTGAGTTCTTTGTGGATATCCATGAGCTACTTGGTCTTATCTCTCTCATATGGGTTCTTGGCATGGTTTGAGAGTTGTATATCCATCCTTGGGTGTTGTCCATAATTTGCAAAGAAGGGAATCTACTTAGTAGATGTATGAACACTGTTATTATAGATGAACTCTACAAAGGGTAAGGGCTCAAATCAATCATTTTGATGATAGTTGGTGGTGCAATGGAGATACTGTTCTAGGACTCGATTAACTCATTCTGTTTGTCCATCAGTTTGTGGATGATTCGTATTAGGCAGTGTGACTTGAACTTCAAGGACCTTGCAAAGATTGTTCCAAAAGCTGAATATGAACTGTGGACCTCGATCACTGATAATATCATTAGGCAATCCATGAAGCCTAAAGATGTATCTGAGAAAAATTGTAGCAGTGGTTGCACTTGTGATTGTCTTTGTAGTTGCTGTTAGGGGAGCACTAGATTGTGCTCTCTGACTGGACTAAACAAGATTTCGGAATTATACTTTCGATTACAAGGACACCCACGTAGAGAGAACAATACAAGAATATATAATTGATACAAGACGTCACACAACCTGGGACCGATACGTATGGAAAACTAGACTAGAGATGATACAAGAGATCCCATAACCCGGGACCGTAGGTATGAAACAAGATATCTCGATTACGAGAATTCCCTTGAAGGAGATGAACTAGATACAAGAAGTAACTAGACAAGATCTCTTACTACGAGATTACAAGAGGACAAGATGAGATGTCCAAGATACAAGACTACATAAGACTAGAATAAGGAACAAGACAAGAACTGGAATTGGAACTTGGAGGTACTTGCTTGGAAGTCATGACTCCTTGAGCTCCCAAGACTGGTATTGGCAAGATTGAGTATGTCTGATGCCAAGGCCTCCTTATATAGGAGTTCGGGGGTAGTTTCCAAGGGCGGTTACGAGCTGATGATGTCATCAATGATGTCAGCAATCTGAACAAGATCTCTGGATGACAGAATTTAGCACGTAGACAGTTGATCTTAGGATCCTGCCATGTTCCGGATGCAATGGAAGCATTGGTTTCTCTAGATTCTGAACCAATCATGAGATACAGAAGTCACTTGGAATCTGAGGCTGAAGATGGTTCCTTTGTCCATGACAGTTGGAATGAAGTGTGCTATCTTTGTAAATTTATCCACTATAAGAAGAATGGCATCATACGTATCTGACTTTGGTAGATATGTGATGAAATCCATAGATAATGAAGCCCATGGCCTTTCTGGAATAAGTAAAGGTTGTAAGAGCCCATGAGGTTTATGTTGTGGTACCTTAGATCTATTGCAAATGTCACAGGTTCGGATATATTCTTTGACCTCCTTCCACATTTAAGGCCACCAAAAATCCCTTGATATGAGCTCTGCAAGAGAACTAGAAGTTACGACCACCACATGCTAGAGAGATGACTCTCCTCCCAACCAAATGCCTTTATATATAGCTCTCTCCAGGGGACTGCCTTCTTGGGAAGGTGGATACTAACCATCCATGTGTCAGCCATGTAAGTGCATGTGCGCCAAGTGTCCCAGTCAACTCGAGTTAACTCAAGTGGATGCTTCTAGAAGGCTCTAGATCTCTTTGGGCAAAATACTCTCCCCATGTCCCCTATGGGGATTGAACCCAAGACCTCCTCCTTCACATCCTTGAGACTTAACCACTAAGCTAAGTGGATCACTTGTTCACAAGAGCACAAGACCTCCTATAAACTCTAGACTCGAGATCTTTGGTCATACACACGGATGACCAAATGATGTCCGATTTCAGATCTGTCTGAATTGGCCGGATCCTTGGATCAGAGACTTACTTTATTACATTCTTCCCCCCTTTGGAAAAATATTTTCGTCCTCGAAAATAGAGCTATATACATACTGTAGGCAACCCTCGAGCCTCGTGTTCTAAAACTGGAAGAACATGGTGATGTTCTAGAACTGGAAGAACATGTCTCATCTCTGTGGTGGCATCCCTGCCCAAATGATTCAAAACACTGTCTTGCTTTGCACTTTGATAAACTGGTCAAAGTACAAACTAGTGAAAGAATAATAAGAGTGGATAAAAAACATCCCTAGCCAATTCATAGTTTCTCGATGTGCGATCTAGGCACAAACATGTGAAGTGGGTGGATTCAAATTACTAGTCCATTTCTGGGCATGACTGGTGCATGGACTTAGTAACGAAGGTGGGATTCTTATCCCTTGCAAGACTTTGAGAACTCTTGATTCACTTGAATTTGTTTTGGAGAACTAGAAGTTTGGTTGTTTCAAATATCTAGCTTGGATGTTTGTACAATGGTTAACTCCGATCCAACAATTACTTGATTTTTTCACCCAACAAGAGGACTTACTTTGTCCAATTGGGTTAAAACATCCTATGTAAACTGTGAGAGAAAGTTTACCTTTTTCTTTGAGTCCACCATACTAACTTGATCAATTCAAATTCAAATGAAAATTGCCTTGTCCAACTTAGGACACTTTTCTCAAAGACTTGTTCTAAAAAGTTCTTAGGAATTGTCAATCTGATGTGCAATTCCTAACTTCTCTATTCTAGAGTGTACTGGACTCTAGAAAATCATTTATGCTATAACTTGAAGAAAACTCAAATGAATAAGTCCACTTAGACATATTATATTTTGAAGATTGAAAAGGTTCTTATACAGAACATTTGTCTAGGATGTTTAATTTAGTTACTTGGTTCTAACCGGCTAACCCTTGACTTTTGTAAAAAGAATCGGATACCATATCTGAGTCAAATCCAAAAGATTTTGAAAGCGGAAAGAAAGAACTAAAACTCTTTTCAACCAATTCATACTTGAAGATACGTAAACTTGCTATGAGTCAAAGTCTAGATGAGTCAGTACTTTAACTTTTCAAAGATCTCTTTCAATAAAGTATTGAAGCATTTTCTTTATCTTTAAGAAAAATAAGCTAGATTCTCAAAAAGATTCAAAGCAACTCGAAAACATCATCCAACCACAAGATACTAGTGTTGTTACCAACATCAGTGTGTCGACCCACTGAGGTTCTGTGATGAGTTTTATATTCAAATAATGCTTCACTTGAGACTAAGTTCAGGTCATATTCAGTCTTTCTAACTCCTTACTGGAATGCAATTCTTGTGCATTTCTTTGAGGCAAAAGAGTGAATTTACCAAGCTACACTAGGAACTTGGTGCTTGACTTAGTCAATCAAATCCTTGGTTTGAAAAGATCAACTCAAATCAAAGTCCAACTTTTTTCAAAAATTTATCAAATATTTTTGAATTAACAACACTTTATCTTGAAGTGTTTCAAGAAGATCTTGGAAGTTACTTACTTCATATCTTTTGTTTTCTTTATCTTGAAGTTATCTTGAAGTATCTTGAGATACTACTTTTATCCTCCTTGAATTAAACTACTCCTTTGAAGTCTTAATTCTCTTGAGGATCAAACTTAACTTCAAGATCCAAAATAGGACTAAAAGATAATTATCATCCTACGGTCCAATGTCCCATACCATCTTTCCTACATCAATCTGAGTATAAAATCAGGTGTCCCATACCACTCTATTTAATATTCATATTAATGTGTGGGTGATACTTATCCTAAAGTCAAAACATCTCTTGATAGAGTATCTTCTTGCTTCAATTCTTTACGAAAATTTGGAAGTTTTAGGCATTACCTCTAACTAGATACAGAATAGGTTTTGATTCCTTCACATGATCGTCTCACAATCATGTGCTTTGCCTTGGAAACTTGAAAACCTTTTGACAGAATATCAATTCTTCTTTGCTAGGGTTTTCAAATGAAAACCAATCAAAATTTCAAGTACTTGAATTTTCACAAATTCAAGTTCAATTGGTTTATCCTTGACCAATTTGTAGTGACAAGAGCTTTTTACTTCTTATCTTTAGATTCCTTTCTTTACTGATGCTTTAGGTACCTACCCTGGGGACTTTATATAGCAATCTCTCTACTTCCTAAGTCTTAAGCATTCGCTCATGCTTTCTGGATTTGTACCAAAATCCCTTTAAGGATAGGCAAACATTATGTTTTACCTTCCACAGATTTAAGTATCGTCGTCACGGTTGCAGACTACATTCTTGGGATTTCTTCACTCTGTTTAGACTTGGAACAACTTACTCTTTTCACATTTTTCCATTGGATAAATGGAACTTGAGTGAATATATCCCAAAAGGAATTTTTTATTGCCAATACTTGGGAAATCTACAGAGTAGTTCCAATCGCACGTTCTTGGACAATCATGGCCAAACTTGATCAAGTCTTGTTGATCTTGCGACTAGAATAAAGACTTAGTCTTTATCTTTAAGATCTCCTGAACTATCTAAAGCTTCTTTGCTTACCTGCAGGGTTTTTAGAGATCTTTTCCTAAACTTCAGTCCAAGCATATACTGATGCTTCTCAGATTCCAAAGCTAAGAATCTTTGATATAACTTTAGGTTATATCACTATTTGGACTTGAGTACCAATACTTGTGGTTTTGGGAATTACTTGGAACTACTTCTAATAAACTTTTCTTGAAAGATTCTAGTCTCACATCTAGGGAGATTTTGTCTTTCAAGAACTTTAGATTCCTGCCAAGGAATCAAGTAATACTAAGCCAATGATTCATCTTGGAATCTTTTACTTTACTAGAATAATCTCTCTAAAAGAAATCTTGACTATTGAACAAGAAGAAGACTTAAAGCTTTATTGCATGTCCAAAAGATATTCCTTTTTAACCAAGAAAATAGTTAACCAGACTATTTTCTTTGTTGGCTTATCTTTAGGAAGTAGTTTAATTCCTAAAGATTACTTTGATATATCTTTTAGGAAAATATCTTGATTCCTAAAGATTACTTGGGTTTCTTCTTTAAGCTCTAATTAGCTTAAAGAAAACCAAGCATACTTTTCTTATCCTAAAAAAAGTGCTAAATAAAGTTTCCATACTCTTTGAAAACTTTGCATCTTGACTAGAGATGCAGTCATGGAATTTAGCATCCGACTATTGAACACTAAAGTTCAAGTAATGCTAAAGTTTATTCATCTTTTTGAGGTTCATCACTCGTCAAGATGAAATCAAAGAACAAACTTCAAAAGTTCCATGATTTTTTTCAAATTTGGAACATATAAACTATCCTTTGAACTTGAAAGTATTCAACTTCTTAACAAACAATCATGCATATGTGAATGCCTTTTTCTGGTATGCAAATGCATGTGAGTGCATGCACCTATTGGAAGTACGACTAGCCCTGCGGCGAGCAGATAGTCCCCATGCTATGGTGTTCGGCAGCGGTCCGATCCTTGCCGGTTAGGGAGTCTATTCGAGCGATGGCTTTCAACCTCCGCATCCCAGAACTTCTCCTTTCATGCACCAAATTTAAAGCAAGCAATTCTTGAGCTTGACATGTGTGCATCCAATCATCCATGCACAAACAATCTATCTTCTACCTTACAAAAGGTTATAAATATACATGTGCACAGACTTGAGTGCATCCTATTCCTTTTGCAAGCAAGAAGAAAATATGTATGGTGCATGAAAACATTCTTTTGAAAGGAGAGATGCAGCGACAATCTTTCTTAGATGCATGCCTATGTTTGTGTTTAATGAGTGTTTCAATATCTTTATGCTCTTTCATGTAAGTTTCAATAATTTGCATTAAGGTTATCAAAGATGAAGTTTTACTATCAAACTTCAATGTTAAATATGCATCTTGTATGAAAGGAGAGAGCAAAAACAAATATTGAAACCAATCATTAACTTGGAAAATACTTATCTCCCAATTAAGCTACGTCCTTCCGTTGATCCTTTGGAAGAGCCACTCTCCATCCTTGAAGACCATTGCTTCTACAAATTGGCGAATTCCAATGCCCTTCACTTGATGGAGTGGAAAAGTCACTTTGAAGCACTTCACCAAATTCTAATGATAGATCGTCTGCCTTTAATTGTTGAGGTATGGGTTCGACTCCCAACGTGAGTACTTGATTCTTTGCATACATCTTTTGTGCAAGATATAACATGACGTAATATGGTAAAAAATTTGGGATGCCACGAGCATCAGTCGGCAATGATGATCAGCCGTCATCTGTGTCTACTCGCTGAAGCAAGAAAACTTCTTCTGTTCCATAGAACAGGCACTTCATTTGCGTAGCTTTGTATTTAATCTCATGAAGATCTACTACATGGCTATGATAGCGCCCTTGCCTAGCGTAGGGGCTACCAGTGTAGCCACCTGAGTTCGAACCCCTATCCCCGCAAATATAGGTAGCATGATAGAATTGGTCTCATGAATGCGTTATTCATTTACTGTATGCTCTTTTGTATGAATGCATAAATCCCGTACGGGAGGCCTGGCTATCACAACTTCCTTTGAGCATCATGAACGGGGTTCGATTCCCTGGACACGCATGCGCCAGCAGCATAGGTCTTTTCTTTTGTTTGTTTCAGAAGCTCCTGCTGCGCCACAAATAGCAATTCGATTCCCTCGTCTGTCTTCTGTACCATCATCAAATATAAATAATCAGAAGAACATATGACGTTGGCCGCGTGTTCAGAAGTGAATTCTCCAAATGCATTGTGGAGATAGAGATCCACTTTTGCAATCTTGACAGCTTTGCATGTTGGCTATTCAGCATGATAGATTAAATAAGTAACAAATTCATGCGCGCTTACATTCTTCTCATGAATAGAGAGAATGATGCAGTGATTGCTACAGAGAATACATTAGTTATCTTGATCAAATACAACCTGCACTCGAAAGCCCCATGCTCGGCTCTAGCTAACCAATCTCCATTCGCTTAAGACGAGAGTTTTGAAAGAATGCAAGGTTCTCAATGCTGCGGACGGAACTTGGACTTTCTTAGCATAGAGTCAAGATACTATGAGATAATCAGAAGAATGGAAAACACCTGGACTAAGATGGCAAATTGAAATCAAAGTCAGACACAATGCAGAGGAGCTCTCTTTCGCTATCTCTCTCTCTCTCACTTTCTCTCTCTCTCTCTAGAGAGCTAAACCAATCTCTCTCTTTTTGATGTGATAGAGCTTGAAGAGACAATCATCAACAGAGAGGAGGTGGGAGTATGATCAGCTGTGCTCTGTAGTGCACAGAGGTTTGTGTTGCTTTCTTTGTACGTGCTCAGGAGTCTTCAGATGCGATGGAGAAGATGAACTATCAGACCAAATATTGATGAGATGGTGCTGCTTAGTCTTGCTGCCGGAAAAAAATCAGATGACTCTACACAACTTTGACACATAGAAGCTGTTAGCACAACTGGTAAAAACTGAAATGAAGAGACGGACAAAAGCTGGGACATACATTGGGAAAAAATTTAATGCTATATTCCATTTCTTTGGGTATCAAGCACGAGGATCTTTGCCCTCAAACTTCGATTGTGACTATGCGTATGCTCCACAGAGCCTTTGTTTGTGCCGGAGAGGTGTGAACACAGAGCTTCTGTTTGATTCTACAGCCAGAGGTGTAATCTGCATTGCTTCTCTCTGTATGTGCACCAGAGAGGTGTGATCAAGCATCATGGAGCCTCTGTTTGATTCCACAATGAAAAACACATGTATGATAGAAACAATACTAGAAGCACACGTGAGCAGCATTTGTCAATACAGAGGTTGATCTTCCTCCATGTTAGACGTATATGTTAATGAGGATCTCAACAAGTGATACATATGGAAACTCCTCGAAATGTTCCACTAGGGGAATCAAAATAAACTTTAATACATAAAAATGAGCTCACATTGTGTGTATAAACATCACATAAACGTGGCATGCTTCTCTCTGTATCTGCATTGCTTCTCTCTGTATGTGCACCAGAGAGGTGTGATCAAGCATCATGGAGCCTCTGTTTGATTCCACAATGAAAAACACATGTATGATAGAAACAATACTAGAAGCACACGTGAGCAGCATTTGTCAATACAGAGGTTGATCTTCCTCCATGTTAGACGTATATGTTAATGAGGATCTCAACAAGTGATACATATGGAAACTCCTCGAAATGTTCCACTAGGGGAATCAAAATAAACTTTAATACATAAAAATGAGCTCACATTGTGTGTATAAACATCACATAAACGTGGCATGCGAGGGTGGGAGGGAGGAAAAATGGTGAAGGAGAATGACACAAAGTGCCATCAAAGCATTTAATTGTTTATAAACACTTCCAACACATGAGATCTAATAGCGACTCCTCAACATGTCATCAAATGAATAGATAACTGTCACAAAGAAGGATGGAAAAGAGAGGTGAAAAAAAGAGAAGGATGGGAGGGCGGGCAAAGGGGAAAATGAAGCCTTATAGAGTGAAAATGATGGCTAAAAAGCAACACCACCAAACTCTAGCACCAACACCACCAAAACGACCACCAAAATCACCACCAAGAGCTCCACCTAATGCTCTATGCCATGTAGAGAGTAGACGCGCAGAAGTAAAATGAAAAGAAAAGTGTACTCACAAAATGAAAGAGTGTGAGGCTCAAAAGTGAGTAGACTAGAAAATGGGAAAACTCACATGGATTAGGGTGAGCTTGCCAAGAGCATGAAGTAGGCTCTTCAAGCCTTTAACCAAGTACAAATGGGGGGAGAGACCCTCCTTATATAGAGTTGGAGAGGGCTCTCCAAAGTACATCAAATGTGAGAAAATTTTCCTTGAAGGAGAATGAATAGACAGGTAGAAGCAAATGGCAAGGTACCCAAATACAAAAGAGATACAATATAAAATGGAAATGGAGTGTCTCCTAAATACAAAATGGAGGTGCACTCATGCGGATACAATGGAAATGATGTAGGAGAAATCATGTCATCAACACATAGCTCATGGGCTTGAAGAGAAGTGGGTAAACATGAGCTTGTTGGTTTCTGAAGCCCATAATCAATATATATATAGAGAGAGTATAGAGAGAGAATAGAGTGAGACAATAGAGACAATGTTCACAAGAAATAGGCAAAAGGAGCAAAAAGAGCTCCAAAATCTACTAAAATTGAAAGAAAACGCTTACAGAAGTGCTTCACTCAAACCATAAGTATGAAGAGCTTGAGAGATCTATGGTACAACATGAATGAGAGCATGAATGAGAGTGTGTATGACCTCTCTAATTTATAAAAGTAAGCACCCTTCAAAAGAAGGGAGAAGATCGAATAAAAAAAGCCTAAAAACTTGATTTTTTAGGCATACTTGATGACATCCGTTGGGTTAAACACTTGGTGAGAGCATATACAAGATTTTGTGAAGTGTTGACCTTGCTTTATTTTCAAGTGAAGCAGAGTATGGGGAAGCCTTTATAGTTGCACTTGAGGCTATATGTTTACAATATCACTCAATGGAAGATATATGATGAAATTGACAAGTGAAAAAGGCACTTATATATATATCAAAGCATCATTTACCATTTACTCTGAACTTGGAGATTCAAATGCTATTTCCAATATTATTGTTGAGGACAATACTTTTATTACATCTTGTGTGTAATTACCACTCTTTATGGTTGATGATGTATTTAATAATAAAGTGATGCAACAGACTTTGTATTGGATCAATGTGCATCCTTGCATCTTTCAAATCATTTAGGTAAAGACTAAAGTGCATCTTGAAGTTATACTAAACGACTTAACGAGAAAGATGGTGCTTTGCTGATCAAAATTCTAATATTAGTATGGATGAGCTAGACAAACTATAGGAGTTCTTTGCTTTTGTAAACTTTTTGGTCTCATAGGCTATTTTTGCCTATAGCATATAAACATATATCATTTCATCTCTCTCTCTCTCTCTCTCTCTCTCTCTCTCTTTTGTTGGAAAATAAGCAACCTTCCACAAGGATTTGCATAATATCAGAAACAAGAGAAGCAATAGGTGGTCAAAGTTGGTCAAAATGGTTAAAATATGCAAATTTTTTAATAGATATTTGGAAAGAACTACTCAAGAGCTATCCAATGATATATCATATGTAAAGTTTGGAGGTGATTTGAGAGTTCAAAAACCAAACCCTAATTTCAGGGTAAATATCGCTTTTTATCAGTTTTAGATCTAGTACAAAAAGCACAAGAATCAATGGTCCAAATCATCCCAAACTAGAAGCAATCAAAAGCAAAATTTAAAAATTGAAAATAAAAAAAAGGTTTTCGGTTTTTTCGCTGCAAATCGTGGAACCGCATTCTTTTGGCTTTTTTTTTAGAAGATTTTTCGCAACGCTTTTAGACAGGTGGCCTATCCTATATAAAGACCATCTTACGGGAACATTAGTATGTATGTATCATAGCTTCTTGAGCTCTAACTAACTTGGAGACCTTGGAGCATTTTTGTAAGTTGTTTTTCAATTATATTGTAGTTGAATTTGTGAGCAATTTTAGCCCTTTCGCATCTCATGTGTATCTTGTCTCTATTTGTCTCTCTTTCTTTCTCTATACTCTCTGTCTACATTAATTGTGGGATCTCAAAATCCAACATTTCTCTCTTTCTCTCTCGCTTCCCCCCCCCTTTTTTCCCCTTTTCCACCATGATGATCACAAACATGCTCGTATGGTTGTATGATTTTGTTAGATGGGCCAACTTTGTTCTTCATAGATCTTAATGTTATTTTCTTCTTCGTTTTTTTTTTCTCCCTCTCTCTGTGTTAGATTGACTGCATCGGTAACTTTTTGGTCACATAGGCTATTTTGGCCTTTCACATACGAAAATATATCATTTCGTTTCATCTCCCCCCCCCCCCCCCCCCCCCCCACTTTTCTTTTTTCTTCTGCCTGGATTGCAGCTGTGATTACCTGCCTGGAATGTGGTTGAATTCTTCAATTAAGGATGCAAGACCATCTTCATAATGCAAACTGATCAACTCCTGCAAGTCATGGGCTGTGTGGGCAACTGAGTGTGTGTTGGTCCAGTGATGGGCCTATATGACTAACTGAAACTCTCTGGGTTCATTGCTCCAAACTGTTCTGATTCTTATCTGCTCTGCTTTGTCTTCATCTGGTTCTCTCTCTCTCTCTCGGTTTAGAATTTTGATTATTGGTAAAAGAATTCTATTATGCCAAGAAAGTGCTTAACACAAAGATGTGCCATCCAGGTTTGGAAACCCGTGGGTATTTAGGAACAAAATCCAAGTGAAAACGCCTTGATCTCAATATAGGAACTATAGCATGATGGAGAAGAAGAAACCATAGTGTGCAGTTTGGAGCGAACTCTCAGAAGCAACATCCAAGGAAGAGAGAGACTGCTGATTTTGTGACACCAGTGGCTTCACCACCAAGACTTTTTACCAGAGAAAATTGGAATCCTGAAGGCCATGGTCCATTACTAAAGCATTGCTGAGAGAGTCACCTTAGCATATCAGCAAGGCAGCATTATGAATATTACAGCAGGGCGACCGTCACCTAGTTGCATTCTATGGGCATTGCTACATCTGCAGAAGCAGGTAGAACTTCCGCATGCAGGTCATCCCCCCCCCCCCCCCCCCCCCCCCCCCCACACACACACACACACACACACACACACACAGACCCCCGGTTTCCCTTTTCCCATTTTCTCTTTCCTTTTACATGCATGTGCATGTGCACGTGTGTACACACACACATGCCTGTAGGCATACACACTCACACACACACTCTTTTGGATCGTCTTAATTTTATTCCTTTTTGGGATTGATTGATGTGTTTTATGATCTATGTATGTTTGTGATCGTTTATGCTTTATTGGAATATTATTCTTTTATTGAATTGTTTTTGCATTCATATTTGCATTGTATACCTTTTGTTCATAAGTTGAGATAAATTTGAATTTATGAAGCCATATCTATTTGATTGACAAATCTATCCGATTGACATATTTAGTGCACTTGGCTTGGCATAACTAATGGCTTGTAAAGATTTTTGTGAGGAATTAGTTTTATGTGTTTCCTTGGTGCTAGCATAGTGGATTATGTTATGGCTGAATGGAGCTTTATATCTTGTATGGTAGACTCCACACAAGACTTTGAAGTTTGACTTATTCATAAAGGATTTGATAATGCCCTTTTACATTGATCATCTTCTTCCAATTTATCAAAGTTTTGAGACAAGTAGTATGACCTACCAAATACACATTCTCCAAGCTTAATTAAAAGGAGTGATTTGAATCAAGGTCTAAATTTGACATTACTTTTAGCTCATTTGGACTTAAAGTAAATTTTAGATTTTTAGTTGTAGCCTCTGCCTCTTCGATCTCATCTTTTGTTATAAGTGAAAGCTCCTTTGCATCATTGGCATAGCTTTCGTTCTTGATCTACAATAGAACTCTTAGATGGAACATCAATATGTGATGTTCTTTGCACCGATGGAAAATTTGAGCGAGCCCTAATCACTCTTGTGTCAATGGTCTTGTGCTTTCGATGTAACATGTGATATATGTCCTCTTGTTGATCTCTGATGAGAGCACCTATGTCTTCTAGAGTGTTCATACTCTCATCAAATATGGTAAGTGAAACCTACAAGGGTCACCTTGCGAAAGGCAACACACTTCAATTATGCAACAAAAGATTCTATAGTTACATATGCACAAGGAAATATGAGCTTCATTTGTGCTCACATGCACTTTTGAAGAAGCATCCTATGATATATATAGTATAGCATACATTGTCAATATAGCATCAAAATTTAATAAATAAAAGAGAAGTTAAATGTTATTATACTTGAGAGAGGATTTGCAATCCAATAGGTACAATGGTAGAATGACCATAACCACAATTTTTCCATCACTAAAGGAGCCCTATGGTCACCTCGTTACGAGATGTCCTTAAGTTTTAGGAATGTAATACCTTAGTTGCGAAAGCAAAAGGCAAAGGTGAAGGCAAGAATAGTAAGAATAGCTCAATTCTCGTAATTGGAAGCAAAGCTATTCCTAGAATTCTTTCAATTCCAAGTCTAGTAAAGATCATCTTCACTCTGAATCTAATGATTCTCATGATTTTGATAAGAAGAAAAAAACGTTCAGGAAAGAAAATTGTCTATTGTAAGAAGCTTGGTCATTACATAAATGAATGCATACTTAGACTAGCGAAAAAAAAAAGAGATTTTGGTAATGCAGTAGATGATGATGAAAAATTTGCTGAACAATTAAAAACAAAGTCAATTGATTGGTTGTTTGATGATAGTGCATCAAAGTACATGATATTTGATCTTAGCTTGTTCTAGTCTGTTTTATCTTTTTAACAAACACATTTCATTTCTTGTGCTAATACCTAGACTCATAGTGGAAAGCTATTCCAACCTTTTGAAGTTTTATACATGCTTTCAATCATAGTTGTTACTGACAGGATTTTGACTTTTGACTTTTGACCCGAATCCGGGTTATGAAGAGTAAGGAAAAACGTTTCTGACACGACTTAAATTTTTCTCAAAAAGAGATGAAATACATACATATAGATCACTACTTCATAGTTATAGAAATTCATAGTACAAAAAATTTATAATTCGTAATCTATATTGATGGATGATATCATGCATCCATAGACTAAAATCATGTATACATAATATGTGATACGTAAGGACTAAATGATCTATAAATTGTAATTCAAATCATGTATATATGTAATATAATACATGATACATCATGATTCATACATCATGATTCATCATTCATCTCTCTCCCCTTTATGGTTTAACATATTCATCTATAGAGGATATATCATCATCATATTCCATCCAATAGAACAATACATCATATACATTTGTAATATACAATGTAGTTTCTAGTATATATAGATCAGTACATCATTATTCATATGTACTATTCATCATCATATTCCATCCAGTAGAACAATACATCATATTCATCTGTACTATAATATCATCATCATATGTTCCATCCAACAAAACAATACATCATATTCATCTCTATTATACATCATATTCATCTGTACTTCAGACTACAATATATCATCATATTCATTTGTACTTCAGACTACAATATATCATCATATTCATATTCCATCATATCTTCCTCATATTCTTTTGTACTATTCACTGTAGTATGTAGTATTTATAGATCAATATAGTATATCGTACATGGATCATACACACGTCACTTATGAATGATTCTGAAATGATTAGAACATTGCAGTCTACAACATGCTATAGCCGATCATGATATATGTTTAGCATTGGAAAGAAGTAATGATCTTGAGAGTCAAGACTCAAGACTGAAGTATAGAGTGTGATTTGTGCTATTTGTAGGACTTAGGCTATAGCTACAACCTACGGTGTAGGGCAGACAGGGGGCTCTTTTGTGCTCATAAAAGTGAGGCAACAACAAATAAAACCTGAGAGCGACCATATGAAAAAATGCATATAGGTTGGCCCCTAGGACACCTGCAATGGTCATGTCAGGAATGGATTTCTGACGCCGAGTCAGGAAAAAGGTAGCTGATGTGTCAGAATCCAACAATGCTTGCAATTTTCTAGAACTTATTGTCTATATCAATATTGTTAAGCATCATTTAAGTATTGTATTTAACATGAGTGAGTGCATTTTTTGTGATAAAAATAGAGAAGGTATGTTTTTTAGAGTATTTAGAAATAATTTCTTTATTCTTAGCATCCATCATACTCAAAACTTACACAATATTTGTGAGTGTACAAAAAAATCCTTGTCCAGTACTTGTGAATGTGAAAGTACAAACCTTGTGTATGATTTTTCTTTTATTCATCATGTGAATGTGAGTAATGTGTATCTTGCAACTCATCTACTTATGAGAGTTCTAACTTCTTACACATTTTGTAGTACCTAGCTTGTTGCACATGATTCACTTGTACTTGTTTTTTTTTCAGTGCTTTTTGATTGCACAAACTCTTAGTTTTCAATCCATAGCTCTTCAAGGGTTGCTATGTGTCACATCTACTTATGATATTTGCTTGATAAGGACAGGTACATTTGAAGGAAAAGTAAAGGAAAGGAAGTTGAAGATTAGATTTTCCTGTTATAAAGATATCAAAAGTCTTTATCAAGTTCATCCTATGTGGAAGATATAGTGATATCTTCTTGACATGATGGTGGAGAAGATCTTTCTGCAAATCAGGTTTGGAACTAGATGATTGTGAAAGAGACTTGGAGTTCTTCAATGTTCAATCCAACTTCAACATCAACGAGAGAAAGATCTTCATTGAGTTTAGAAGAGAGTATTCTTTGCATAAGTCTCAGGATCTATCGAAGAATAGTTTCATACTTTGGCTACATCTTTGGACTTAAATACACAACAAAAGACTTGTACTTCAAGTAACTTTGAACTTTGAAGTATCTTCCAATGCAAAGATCTACTCTTGTTTGCGAGAAACAAAAGATTGAAATGTTGGATTCTAAATCGTTATGTAGTTTTCCTTCTATCCCAAATTCGAATTTCGAACTTAGAGAGGGAACTGTTAGGATTTTGCATTTAGTACTCATTAGAATTTTCAGTTTGTATATTTTTAGGTTTGATTACATCAATCATTGTATATATTCATGAACTTTTTGATTGATTAGTTTATATGCAAAAAGTCAAACTTAGTCAAATCAGGTCAAAGACTTGGTAAAATATGGTTAAAAATGATCATTTTGTGCATAAGAAAGTAATTAAATATTCTCGAAGTACTCAAAGGGAGAAATCCGACCATATATAAGACTTGCCCATCTGACCCCATTTTCATCCTTTAAAGTCAAACTTTAATCTGTTGGACAACCATCTAAAAGTCAACGAAGGTTCACAAACTTTTACTTGCTGAGATTAAAGCACATAAAAAGCAATATCCAAGGGTCGAAAAGACATGTGTCTGATTTGAGGATTTCTACATTATTAAAATTAGCCTCACTGTCATAATTTGACACATCAAGATTCAACACGTATGAAAATAGGAGAAAACAACCATGATGAAATTTTGACGAACTTAGAAAAGGAGTGGCCCTCAAAACCACATAAAAAGCAATATCCAAGGGTCTAAAAGACATGTGCCTGATTTGAGTATTTCCACATCTTAGCCACATTGTCATAATTTGACACATCAACACTTATGAAAATAGGAGAATATAACCATGCATGAAATTTTGACGAACTTAGAGAAGGTGTCGCCCTCAAAACTTATATAAAGACATGCCTAGCCTCACACAATTCATCTTCTCATAGGAGCATTGCAGTCAAGTGCGTAAGGTGCGTTCAATTCGATGCGAGAATGGAATGGTACGAGGAGGTAAGGTGCGTAAGGTGCATCGTACAATATAATATATGTATATATATATGTGTGTGTGTATGTGCATGTGTATATATTATCATCATTCAATGTTCATACAATGTACACACATGACACTACACAGTGCTGAGTGCACATTGCACACACAATTGTTTACATATACATTCATGATTCATCATTGATTCATTAAACATTTTTAAGTTGTGACTTTAAAGTTTGATCTTGAAAGACTAAAGTTTAAATGTCAAGAATCAAGTTCAACATATCATATTCATATGAAAAGACCATATAAGATTCAAGAATAACAATTTGAGTCTTGACATAGGCATAATTTACACGACACATCAAATATACTGATATATGATAACGATGTGGCAAAACAAAATGGACAAAGACCCTGCCACCTTCCAACGGTCAACCTGAAATGATGGAATCCCAAGACTAGCAAAGATGGGTCGCAAGAGATCATATAATAGAAGCAATTTTTACTTTCTCTTCTTCTTCTTAAGTCTTAGGAGTATTTAGGTCCGCTCAAATTGTGTATCTGGTTTTGATTCAATGTCTATTTGATTTGGCAAGTGATCCTATGATTTCCAACATTTCAAAGCACTTTTTAGATCTTTGAGAAACCATGATAATACATGTTTGGGTTTGTTCTTGCTTGTGGTGAATAAACCTACGGATAACCCGGTGGATGATAAGAGAGACACTTAGTGGCAATATGCAATTTATTTCAGGCTAGTCATTGCTAACAAAGATTTTGACAATCAATTACCACAGTGGAGGTTAGAACCCACCTTACTAGAGGCATACTCATTGACTGTGTGATGGATGCAAGGAGATCTAGGCACCCACAATTAGAGAGGAGTCCATCTCAACATAAATGGAGATTTACAAAGAAGATATGGCTATTTTAAGCATATCATGTGACAACATCCAATCAAGATCTTGGTTCCTATATTTTCGAGGGTTGTCTTTTCTTATTAATTGATACATGCATATCTCTAATTGTCTATATAATGAAATTTCATGTCAACATTGTTACCTCTAGGCTGTTTTCAATTGCAACTCTTGGTATGATTCCTTTTTTAGCCTTTCTTTAGTAGAGAGACATTGTATTAGCTTCTTCAGTTTGTTTTGATCTTAGAGGTCATTTTGACCTTTTGTAGACATTATTGTATCCTTTCCTCTCTCTCTCTCTCTCTAAGAAAGATGAAGGAAGATTACATAGTAAATACAATCATTGAGGATGAAAAGATGCATCAAGATAGTGAACTAAACAATTAAGTGCTACGACTTAAAAAGAGACAATTCTCTAGAAGAACATGCAAGAGTGCATGGTAGAATGCTTGGTTTGCAGAACTCACTACCCATCTGTTGGAAGTGTAGTATTCCCAAATAATAATCACATGTAATCCAAGATCTTTCCAACACTTAGAAACTTAGCACATAACCACTTGAACGACAAAAAAAGATGAGATGACAAATAAAATAGACAACAGAGTCACAGACAAGAGACGTAAAGAGCAGCTGAATATGGACGATTCATATATAAAATAGCTTAATGAACTGTCTAGGATAAAAGAACTGTTACAAATCTGGAATAAGCTGATAATTTAATGGGTTCTAGGTACAAGGTTTAGAGAAGAGTGTCTAAGGGCTTAAGAGTGTGTGCATATGTGCAAATATCAAGTGAAATTGACGGTTTATAACAGTTCAGCAGCAAACCCTAATCTGAAATTAGACTTTCTCTGATATAAGCAGCAGCTATGTCTTCTCCAACTGTTGCAGTAGTAGGAAAAACCTGGTACAACAGCAACAAATGAAGAAACCCTGAAATTAAACAGCAGCAGCTATCGAAAATCAGTAGACACACAGTAAATGTGTGTAGAATATAGAGTACAGCAGCAATATAAGCTCCAAGTCTGCTACAAAACTCCAAAATCTCCTCCAAGAACACCTTCAGCAGGAAACCCTAACCCCAGAACTAAGAGAGCTTCAGAAGTTGATGAATAAGAGTATCCATGAGCTTTTTGTTAGAAAAATAGCAACCTTCCACGAGGAGGTACACAAAATTCAGAAAAATTTCCAGATTTGAAAAGTCAACAGGTGGTCAGAGGCTAGTCAAAGGTGGTCAAACAATGCAGAAATTTTTATTGCATATTTGGAAAGTACTTTTCAAGCACTATCCAGCCATACATAACAACACTTTGGCATTTTGTAGCAAATTGGAGCAAAAAAGTCAAACCCTAATTTTATGTCAAAAAGTCAATAAATGCAAGATTGATTAATTAAAGTTAATTTTCACATGACACATGGAATCATCCTATTCCTTTGATCCAAAGTCTCATATTATCTCACAAAAACACAACAAAAAAAATGCACAAAAAAGAGGTTCGGCGTTTTTCGTCGGGATTTTCACATCTGAGTTTTTTAGATGCTTTTGATCAGATTTTCATGAAAAAAAGCTTGGGCTCACTAGCCTGTATAAAGAGTACGGTAAGACGCATAACTACAATCTTGTACCATAGATTCAAGAACTAGTTTCCTTGAGCACTCAAAGCTTTCATCTTGTAAGTTCTTTGTATATTAGTAGTGAAGGTCTTACGAGCTTTGACTCCTTTTCGATATCTTGCACTTTGCCTATTGTCTTTTGGCGTAGTGAATGGCATATGCTCATATACTATTGAAGATCTCACATACTCTCGTGACTCATGAGATGTTGCTTTAGAGACCCTCATCTTGCTGAGCCTCTTCATGCCTTATCCCTTACCCTTCACATGCTCTCTTTGGTATTCATGCGTTGTGAGTATTTCTTGTGTTATTTTGTATTTATTTGGAGCAAATTATTATCTTGTACATGTGTTATCATAAATTTGAGCATATGACTTTTGACCATACCTTAGTGTATTGTGTGATTTGTTCTTTTGTTTATGCGTGCATATTTTCTTATGTGTGCTATTATTTCTCTATCTGGGCTAACATATTAGAGAGTGATCATCGATGGCACAACCATCACATACACCTGTATAGGAACAACCGATATGGTGCCTTTTTGTTTTATATATAATAGGATGCTGCCCATGATTGAAGCCCTTTTTACCTGTGATGGTAGCCCCATGAGTGTTCACCCGGGTCTCATTGCCCATGAGAGCATGTTCCATTGTTGTGCCTACAATCGGTATGTGGACACCTAGAGGCTAGCACGGTCCGATTGGATGAGTGACAGAAATTATTACACAGCACTGGAGAGCAAGAAGAATAAGGGAGAAGTGTTATGACCCTGAATCCAAAGGACATCAAGATGGGTGTCTCTAGTTAAACTGTCCGAGCAAGGGTGAAATGTCCATTCAACGTGAATTGGACCATGTGGCTATGGGGGTATGGGACATTGACCCTTGTGCTGATGGCCACCTACTTAATCGCAAGCTCCCAGGCTCAGGGATACCCATTTGGCACTATGGCTGGGAGATGAGTCTGATGTCTGCTGTTCTATATTTGTGAGTATGGCTTGTCTTTTGTCCTCTTAGTAGGGAGGATCCTGGCGAGGCGCTCGCCGCTCGCAGATAGGCAGAGTCTCTATGGTAGAGGCTGTGAGAGACTGAGATTGACAAAGGAATACACATGAATTTCCTTACTAAAATAACAATGTCACCAGGCCTTCTTTGAAGAGCCTTGCACAATGGGTTGGCTCTTTGACATGATGGTCACTCCTTTCATGTATGCTGTTGTGATTTGTGCACCTGTCCTGCCTTCATGCATTTGGACACAATTAGAGAGACTCCTGATTATGATGTTGTCTTGGATGATCCGAGGCAAACAGTCAGCTTTACATGACAACATTAGAGATGAGTTTGCATTGCCTCCCATGTTAGTTGAGGCCCTTGTCCAGCGGTTTCTCACCATGATACAGAGCTTGTCACTAGGCAGATTGCCTCATAGAGCATCTGAGGCTTCACGGACACTATATGAGCTTGGAGGATGCAGACTCGTGATTCAGTTGGGTCACCGGCTCATAGTATGGCTCAGTTCACATGTACTGGATATTGATTGCCTTCCCCTGATGTCACATAGAGAAGATATATACTCCTGTCCACTCTCTCATGGTGAATGGGACATGGTGATTAGACACAAGATATGGTAGATACAGATCAGAAACCCAAATGCATTACTACTGAGAGCATTTTCTGACAATATCAGAGATGGGGTTCATTTTGAGGCCTGGTTATTTGGATGTACTTCTGGGACATGCTACAGTGGTCAGCTCAGAGTCTATTCACACCAATTAGAGGCTGAAAGAGGCAGAGTGGAAGGAGCTCCCAGAGATTGCAAACTGTGCAGGCCATTTTGACATTTAGCATATGTAAACCCCTGTTTTTACATGCAGCTCCTTTGAGATCCCTTTTCTGTCCCTTTCCTCCTTTTGACCTTCTCCCCTCTTTCCTACTCCCAGCATTGCTATCTACACCCCCTTGAGTCTTGCTAGCCAGCATCAAAGTCTGCAGCTCTTAGGGCAGTGGCCCTCACAAGGCGAGTCCTTGAGGCCATCACACTAAGTCGTGCTTCCTTTAAGGCAGGATTACCCTTGTAATCGCATATAATTTGGTGAGTGGATAAAGTAAAGGTTGGGAGGGGACACAACACCAGGAGGCAAGAAAATGAAAACAGAAAGAAAAAGGAAACTATGTCATATTGCTTGTCTAAGATCATGTCGATTTTATTCCTTGATTTATTAGCTATTTGCTTTCTTTTGTCTCCTTGAAGTTCTGTTTCTTTATGTTGTCTTCCTTTTTACTTTTCTCATAGGTTGTTAGATTATTGATAATATGATAATAGTAGTAGTAGTAGTAGTAGTAGTAGTAGTAGTAGTAGTAGTAGTAGTAGTAGTAGTTTTAGTAGTAGTAGTAGTAGTAGTAGTAGTAGTAGTAGTAGTAGTAGTAATAATCATACATGATAATAACAACAATAACAACAACAATAATAATAGTAATATCATCATTATTATTGTATGAAATTGTATATATTGTGTGTTGAATTCATCCTTTTTATGGAGTTTTCCTGCAGGGACTCTCTTGTACACTCTTCAATCATTTGGCGCACATTGAAGCATGAATACCTCTCCATCCATTGGTGTCATAGTAGGAATAACAATTGGTGTTGTAATTGGGCTAGCCATAGCAGGATGCATTTTTCTTTTCTGTAACGCTCAAAGGAAGAAAATTAAGCTAAGACGTGCTGCTGAACAACAGCGTGGTATGCAGCTTCCTATTCGCACAAATGGTATTGATGCAAGCTCAGTCTTGTCGGATACAACTACAGAGCATGGTTCACCTACCAAGGAAAACAAACAGTTTTCATCTTGGTTTCGAGGAAGTGAGAAGAGATCAGTTCTTTCTCATTCAGGGCTGCCAGTCTATCCTTATAAGTAATTTTTTTCCCCATAATTCTGGATTTATTCATAATATGTCTCAGTTCTTTCTCATTCAGGGTTGCCAGTCTACCCTTATAAGTAACTATTTTTTACGTAATTGTGGATTCATTTCATAATGTGGCTGCTACCATGAAAATTGTTTGGGTCCGATGCATCTTTACAGCTCATAATTTCTTTTAGCAAAAGCTTTATTTTTCACGGAATATCAGGAAATCTTAGCTGTAATATATTTAATATGATGAAACACAATTGTGAAGAAGAGGGATTTGTAGATGTTAGCTAGTGATACCTTTGGGACTGAACTTTGAAGTCATTCTGAGATGGACTCAAACTAGGAACCAGTCTTCAGTTTCATGTATTGGATGTCCAGTTGTACTGTTCCGAAGAGCAATCTGATTGGTTGATATTATTTTCCGTGAGTTGGAGAGGAATCTCGGTCATTGCACATCATCTTCCATGTGTATGCCATAATTTCACCTGCCACTGAAGTTTTTTATGCTGCTGCAGAGATTTGCAGAAAGCAACCTCTAATTTTACAAACAAATTAGGTGAAGGAGCGTTTGGTCCAGTATTCAAGGCAATAATGCCACATGGAGGCACTTTTGCTGTGAAAATGCTTGCTTCTCGCTCAAGGCAAGGAGAGAAAGAGTTTCTCAATGAGGTATCCATTCAACAGTTTGCTTGAATGTTTTTCATATATAACACACACCCCCCCCCCCCCCCCCCCCCCCCCCCCCCCCCCCCCCCCCCTTTTTTCCTCCTCCTCCCAACACACACACACACACACACACACACACACACACACACACACACACAACAACAACAACAACAACAACAACAACAACAAGAGAGAGAGAGAGAGGGAAAAAAAAAAAAAAAAAAAAAAAAAAACCCAAATGAGTTCATCTTCTGCTCCCAATAAAAGATAAAGTGCAAAAGGAAAACCCATTTCTTTTCACAAGAAATGAAGCTATAGTGAAAGATGGAAAGAAACACATGATTTGTATGCCATTTCAAATATCCATCTTGTGCTGGAGTTACTGTGCATGTTATCTTCGATTTTGGTAATTAAGTCAAGTACAAACATGAATTTGTATGGGCTGTTGAAAACTTCCTAGCTTGTCACTGTTGTATGAAAACAATTTAATTCCTAGTGAAAGCATTTCAGTCCAGAACATGCATAGGTGCTCATGATGTTACTTATACTTCTCTTTATATAGCTTCCCTTTTGTGTAATTTATTGGGAATTTGTAAAAATGTTATTAAGAAAGTGCAAATATGGTGTACAAGCTTAAGGACATGGAGTGTTGGATACAGACGTAAGCCTGCAACAGATCTGATGTAGATACTTTATAGCCATCTTGAAGGTGATCCGCATAGCCTGGAAGACATATCAATTAGTGACAGAGGACTTTCTTGTTTAAGTTAGGTAGTCAGATAAACCAGCCTTGTGAACTTTAATATGTGAAGGCAGAATGCATGAGATCATAACTTATGCATGCATGATGGAGCTAATGATTATATAGTATTTTGGTGGACTTTCATAAGTTGTGACTGCACCTTTTTCCCTTTTGAGTGAATTTGGGCTTTTTCTGGAGCAAAACATGCTTCTATTATTGCATATGCACAAAGAAACATGTCCTTTGAGGGCAAGAAATACAAAAACAGACAGTTAAAGAATGGTATAGATGGTACGACGTATAGTAGGAATAACAATCAGGTGGAACCGAGTGAATATCAGATATCAAGTGTTCCCTAAAGAAGCTAGGTAGAATGGCCGTAGGGAATTTGTGGTGCTGTTCGAGATTCAGCATATGTTGGTGTAACCAGATGTATCACAAAATTTAAACATGCAAGTGCTCTATAATCCAGAGTAAATCTGGCTTTTAGTGCTTGTATGATGCTCAATATGATGACAATTCCAGAAGACATGATGCATCTTTTCATTGCTTTCGTCACATTAGGGACAAAGAAAACACAATAGAGGGGTATGGTGTTGTAAGAAAGCTCTTGTACTAATATCTCCAACAATCACTCTTCAAAGGGAAACTCAATGATCTGCTATAAGAAAATCCAGAATTTCTGCATATTTATCATAAATTTGACTTTCTGCAATATATGCATTGCTTTAGAGTAGGATTCCACCTATTTCTGGTACATAAAAGTTGTATCCTTTGCTTCCAATAGCATAACCAAAAAAAAAAGAGGCTTGATGGTTTTCACATCAAGCTAACCACGATCCTTCTTCTCAAAGTGAAAATAAGATGGAAAACCAAAAACTTTGAAATAACTCATATTTGGGCTTCTTACCATAATAAGCTTCGTAAGCTGTAATGACCTTTAAAGCTTTTGTGGGAGACTTGTTTAGAATGTCATTAGCCGTATGTACTACATCAAACTAAAACTTAGTGAAAGCCTCTTTGAAGACATCATACTACACATCATTTCAACGAGTGTCCTATTCTTCCTCTATGCAACACAATTCTGCTATGAAGTGTAGGTAATTGTGAGTTGAAGGGAGGTATCTTTTTCTTCAAGAAATGACTTAAAAGTCCTTTGACATGTACTCTTCTCCTCTATCACTTCTTAAAATCTGAAGTTTAGCTTGATGTTCATTTTCAACCATAGTCAAAAACTTCTTGAAGGTAGAAATGACTACGGACATTGCTTTTAATCCATAAACCTAAGAATATTTAGAAAAATCATCAATAAATGTGACAAAATACCTGTAACCTTGAATAGAATTTGCACTCGTAGGTCCATTAACATCTGAATATATAATTTGCAACTTCCTTGTAGCAGTGATGTATGCATGCTTCTTGAAAAGTAGCTTGGGAAGCTTTCCGTCAAGACATCCTTCACATGATTTTGCATCATTTGGTAAAGCAAAAGTAGGTAGACTCTCCACCATACCTTGATCATTGATGTGCATGAGAGCTCTGTAACTGAAATGGCCAAATCTTGTATGCCGTAACTTCATATTCTAAATTTCACGATTTTTTAAGTTCTTTATGTTCCAAAAATGAAGAAAAAATTGCTTTCAATCTCTACTTTCTTATCATAAAGTTGTTTCTAAGCAAGATTCATGGCGGATCCTCACACCTAATGAGGAACATTATCTATTACAAGTAAAAACAAAGTTGTTTTTTGTGTTGTCCAAATTTAGCCGTGCTAATGTTTCCAAGTCTTCCTCCTCTTGACTTTACAGTAACTTCTCCAACACGAACAACATCTTAGTTATGACCATTTGCTGAGGTCACCTTTCTTGGAGAATATACCTTTTTGGAGCTTGTCATATGTTTAGTAGCTCGAGAATAAAAAAATCAAAAGATTTGAAGAGATAGCATTTAATGCTCCTTGATTAAAAGTAATCTCTTCAATACTGACACATGCGTAAGATTCTTCATTCAAAGACATAGGCTTTGAACCATCTTTAAAATTATTACATGATGCTCTTTTCTTCTCATTAAAAATTTTCTTTTCGCATTTTGCTATAAAACGACTTGGATTCTTGCAATAATGACATATATGTTTCTTTGAAGTGGATCTAGATGAAGTAGACTTTTCTTTGGGTGTGGAAGAAGTAGTTGAAGTAGATCTGGAAGAAGTAGATGACTTACTTTCCTTTTCGTTTTGGCGAGTCTTCTTCTCCTTCTTTATATTCTTCCTCTTCTTTTCTTTGGATGATGATATTATGACTTCATCATTCCCTTCAATACTCTTCGTTTGTTCTTCATCCTGAAGTAACAGGAACCGAAACTCTTAAAATGAAATTGTCTATCTCTTGTGGAGAGAGGGAGAAGTAACAAAAGAACGATATGTAGATGGAAGTGAAATTATGAGAGTATTAACCATCTCTTCATCAGATATGCTAACTCCAACATTAA
The DNA here is from genome assembly GCA_020310875.1 of Ceratopteris richardii. Lineage (NCBI taxonomy): Eukaryota > Viridiplantae > Streptophyta > Polypodiopsida > Polypodiales > Pteridaceae > Ceratopteris > Ceratopteris richardii. Next base: position 120,941,761 of record CM035433.1, on the reverse strand, counting down.
GAAGTTGATCACGTAAATCTTTAAGCTTCAAAATATTTGATTGAACTTATCAACTTTCGTCCTTGCATTGGTTAACTGTCTCCTCAAATAAGCTTTCTTTGCATGAGTTCTGTTTTGATAGGAATTCTCTGACTCCAACCAAGCTCGATGAGAGGGTTTGCATGACCTGAGTTGAGAAATAATATGCCTCTTCACTCTTAGAGCAATAAATAAGAGTGCTTTTGGATCTTTAGGATCCCATTTTGATTCCTCTTTTGTGGGCAGTAACTTGACATCTTTTTTTACTCTGAATGATGAGAGGACGTCTTCTTCTTCTTCTTCTTCTTCTTCTTCTTCTCCTTCTTCTTCAACAACCTCATATTGAGCAAAAATTGGTGCTCGAGGTTGCTTGGATGATGAAGGAACATCCTCTGTAGCTTGTCTTGGTCTAGGGTACTTCATTGACAGTATTCCATAAGTCCTTTGAAACTAACAAGTTCATCATCATAAAACTCCACATTAGATAATTAGACATTCCATTAAGCTTGTCTTCTTGTTCCAATCTATCTCTATAGTCACTCATCTTGAGTACAAGAGTGTATGTGCATTGTGAATTATGCTCTAATACCAAATGTTGAAAGTGTAGTACTTAGAACCTTAGCACATAACACACCTTGACAAAATCAAATGAGATGAATGATATAGAATAGAGAGAAGACAATTTTCCAAAGTATAGCAGCTCAATGCTTATTGCACACTAATAAAATGCTAATTGTCAATATACAATGTGTGTAATGGTATAAAATTGAATATAGGCTAAATGAAAAGGGTTCTAAGTACAAGATGTAGAGAAAGGGTGATGAAAAGTTTTTATATGAAAGAATATGTGCAAAATGAAGTGTGAAAACTATAAAAAACAGTTATTACAGCAAACCCTAATTTGAAATAGGTCTTTTTAATGTTCAGCATGTTGGTTCTTAAGGCCCACAATTGATATAGAGACAAAAATGAAATAGAGACATGGGACAGAATAGACAACACAATAAAGAGGTGAAGGAGCAAAGCTCCACATATTTAGTACATTCTAAAATATGAAGTATATGAATGTTACAAAGAAACATAAAGACTGCATATAAATGCATCAATCTGTAGCATATCCTCATAACTTTACAATCTCCCTGAAGTATAGATGATTTGCTCTAGCTATAGATAAGCTCCAAACTCACGATCTCTTCTTTGTAGAAGAAAAATAATAAACCCTAGCTGTTGCTAATCCTTTGAAGAAGTTGAGACCCTAGCTCTACTCCTCCACAAGGTTGAAGAAGATCTCCATTGAGTCTTGCTCATGTCTAGCTCTCAAAATTGAGTGAATTGTGTGCTATGGACCTCCTCCTTATATAATTTTTGATCATACATGAAATGCAAAGTTGAAAAACTGAAAAAAAGCTTATAAAGCCACATTTCTTAAATCGCGGCGGAAATCTCGTTGGATTTTTTGGAATAGTGATTTTTTGAATTGTTTTTTATGTTTTTTGCCTCCGTTTGATATTCTAAACTTAAGATATTTCGAATAACTTGCTTTTGATCTTACCTAGAATTAGGGTTTGATCTCTAACTGTCCAAATGGGGTCCAATTTCAGTACATGATATATCATTGGATAGCTCTTGAGTAGGACATTCCAAAAATGTGATAAAAATCTGTACATATTTTGATCAATCTTGACCATCTTTGACCTTGTTTTGACCATGGTTGACTCTATCTAAAATTGACGAAATCTGACAATATGTGCAATCCCTTTTGTGGAAGGTTGCATTTTCAATAGAGCAGCAGCTATGGAAACTTCACATGTTAAAGAGGTAGGTAGTAACGTGGTATAAGAGCAACATATGAAGAAATCCTAAATTGAAAAGTGAATACTCACAAAATCAGCATGCATACTCAATGTTGTGAAAAAAATGAAGGGAAAACTGCGAAATCCAAATTTGCACTCTCTTCCAAGAGTCGTAGCTCAAAACCTTAGAGCTTATATAAGAGTAGTTCTCAAACTTGATTGTGAATGTCTTCCATAAGCTAGTCTATTTATAACCTTCAAACTTTAGGCGAAAAAGTTGTAAGGAAAAGATAGTCTTTTTCTTGCTTTTTGGTAGTCATTAGCTTTTTATTGCATGCTTTTGGGATCTATTGATCTCAACGATCGGTTTGATATGCTTTTTATCTGTTGAATCAAAGCCATTGATCTAATTTTGATGGAAAACATACGAAAACTAGAATTTAAGGTTTGATTTTTGGTTGACTTTTTGATGATAGATGGTACAATGTTATATATCATTAGAAAGCTCTCAAAGAGTACTATTCAATGTGCTAATTATAATTTTTGACCATCTTTGATCAAGATTGACTGAGTCAAAATTAGGGTTGTTGGAATTTAGAGATTTTAAAAACATTTTGACATTGTTTTCTAACAACTATGTATGTACATGATAAGACACATTGCGACCTATATATTTGATATATGCAAATGTTGACATGTCTTGTTTTTATGTCTTTTTCATGATACTTGAGCATTTACAGGAGGATTTTATACCTAGGATATCTAGAATAAAAAAAAAATCTAAAACAAAAAATGATTTGTATGCAACTTTATCGCAACTTGGGGTTCGCAACTTGAACCTATTGCGAATGCGTTCGCAATTTGTTGCCTGCCACATTGCCATCCCATTGCTGACCACTATGTCGCCAATGCATGTATTGTGTTACATTAGTTATACTGTAGTATGTACAATCACACTTTGCATAAATCCACTCATGCCGAGGAAAAGAGGCTTTTTAAGTCCCAAATTCCAAGCTGAATTCATACACAAGCTTCTCTTTTGCCAAGCTAGGTCTTATACGACCTTGAGAGAGAGAGAGAGAGAGAGAGAGAGAGAGAGAGAGAGAGAGAGAGAGAGAGAGAGAGAGAGAGAGAGAGAGAGAGAGAGAGAGAGAGAGAGAGAGAGAGAGAGAGAGAGAGAGAAAGAAAGAAAGTCATATTAACGTCTTCTGGAGGCCAAACTTGGCCTATGAGACAAAAACCATGTACAAGTGTAGTAACCCTGTGTAGAAGATAAAATGAAATAAAAAGTATATCGCTACACAAAGCTATATAGGGCTGGAAAAGGCTTGGGAGACGTGGCTCTGACTCTGCAGATAGTGGCCACCTAATACATGGGGGGATCCAAAATGTGAGTAAAACGCCCTAGCTACTGGTGATGGGTGGAGGTGGGTGTAGTATGTGGTACATCGGTGGTGGTCTGAGTGCCTCTTGAAGGAAGACAACCCAGGGGGTGGTGGTACGCCTATGTTCCATCATGTGGTCGTAGGCAATCCTGGTGCGTGAGATATCCTCCTGATATAGTCGTGGTCGACGATATCCGCCCATGCGTGGTCGGCGCCGTGCTCTCTGTGCTTCTGCCTGGTGTAGCGTGAGCCCTATAGATGGACCTCTCTGATGTAGCTCAACTCGTTGAAAGAACTGCGTAATGGTCTGCTAGGTACTCACCCGTGGCTGATGTATGGGCTGTAGTGACCGCTCTCGCCTCTCGTATGCTTCTGTGAGAAAGCGTCCCAAGCGTCTCTGGTCTCCCATAGTCATGCACAGCTGGAATGACTCCTCGACCGGGAACTGTGCTCGTAGGTCTAAGTATGCCGGACATCTGATAACAAAATGCTCCTCACTCTCTACCTCTGTCTGGCATACTGGGTACCACCTCTCCTCACGGAGGACTCCCCTGGACCGACCCCTCTCAATCTCGAGCTGATGTGATGAAACCCGGAGCTTCCCAATGACGACTCCTAGGTGGTGGGGAAGGTAGGTCTGCATGTATCTCGGGATCTCGATGAAGTCGTGCCCGATATATATAGAAAATGCTCGCGGTAGTAGAGCATTTTCGGTGGCAATGTACCCCTAGGGCTCACCCATGTCCTCTGTATGTATGTATGCCATATCTCCTGACGAATGATCCTATTCCTCTCTTGATGAGCGAGCGAGTAGGTGGGTGCATGAAAGTCGTACTATAGTGGTTGTAGCCTATCTATGTCAAAGCCATGGTGGGCAAGCCAGTCTCATGTCTGTGCATACCATGAGGAGGTGTCACCTGCTAATGCCATATCACGTGATGCCTCGAAAGCACGATAAGCAATGCGCTTTGTATCCATGCTCCGAAGTCTGTGTAATAGGCATACTGTCTAGAATAGTGCCTCAACTAGCATCGATGGTGCAGCGAGCTCTGCTCTAATGATATCATGTGGTACTGAAGGCTTGCTGCGGATAAGTCTGGCAATCATGAGGATCTGTCCTCTCTAATACTGTCCATACTGATGTAGCTAATCCTGGTCCCCATATGGCTGCCCCATACATGAGCGCTGGCGTAACCAAAGTGTCAAAGAGCCACCCCTTTGTGCGGGGCTCCTGAAAATATGCCTGGTGGCACTGTCTCTCCATCAAAGCTAGTGCTGCATACCCACGTGTGATGCGGTCACGGGCTGCCTGAGCCATAGAGAAGACCCCTGATGCTGCTGTAAATGTCACCCCCAAGTAAACATATGATCCGACCACCTCGATCGGTCCACCTGCTGCTGTGAACAAACTATGTCTGCGTACCTGTGCTGATGTATGAAAGATCAAGACCTTGGTTTTACCAAGGTTCACAGATAACCCTCTGTGTCTGCAAAAGTCATCTAGGCCGTGTAGATGATGCTGTAGACCTTCTGCAGACTCTGAAACCAATACAATATCATCAGCGTATAAAAGAATATGGACAGTAGACCCGTGTACCTCAATGCCATCTCCCCCCTGCTGCTGTATGAAGTCCACTATCTCATCAATGTAGAGACCAAAGAGGGTGGGTGAGAGAGGGCATCCTTGCTTCACCCCGATAGTGCTAGCAAGTGGATCAGATAAGCCCCCTGGACATCTGACTCTACCAGATACTCTCTCGTATAAGGCGTAGATCCCCCATATCATCTCTTCCGGAGCTCCGATGTCAAGTAGTCGTCTGAAGAGTCGATCCCTGGGAACAGTGTCAAATGCTTTGCGGAAGTCCACAAAGCAACAATATAATCTCCTCTTCCTCACCCTTGCCTGGTCGATCAGGCATCTCAGAGTGAAGATGTGGTCAATGGTAGAGTAATCTCGTCTGAAACTTGCCTGTCCTGGAGCCCTGATGCCCTTCCTCTCAGCGAGAGTACTCAACTCTGTCTCTAGTACCGCCCCATATAACTTGGCCAATATAGGGCCAATCATGATCATCCGGTATGTAGCTGGATCCATAGTATCACCTGACTTATGAATGGGCACTATGGTGTGCTCAATCCATGAGTCTGGGAACCCTTCAACCAATGCACGGTTGAAGAGATGGGCAATGAGCGGTGCGAGAGTCGTGCCTCCATAGATGAGGTGCTCTGCCTGTAAACCGAAATGATCATTGGCCCTGCCATGCTGCAGCCGGGCAATAGTGCGTCCCACCATAGTGGGTGTGAAGAAGTCAGAGGTAGTAGGACGTGGGCTCTGCGGTCTGGGAATGGGAGGCTGGCCTGGGATCTCGTATAGGCTCCGTGCATAGCTATGCCAAGTGCTCGGGTCTCGGATAGGTGTCCGCTGTCTCCTCTCTCTCAAATGTCGCCATGCCACTACACTGTCTCGACTCATGAGCAAATGGTAAATATCCCAATACTGTCTCTCCTCCCAATCTCGCCGTTTGCGGCGAGTAAGGCTCTGCATGTGATGCTATGCCTGTGTGTGTGTAATATCTCCTCTATGCTCTAAAATCCGTAGGTGCTTCCGCAGCTCATGACAGTATGCATCATACCAACGGTTCTGTGGCATGGATCTTGTGTGTGGAGGGTGCATATGTGTGCGGTGTGGGAAGCTGCGGAGAGCTGAGTCCTGTAGGATGGAGGTGATATATGATGTAAGTGTATCCAGAGGTGAGAATGGATCGAGGGAGAGTAGGCGGGTGTGTAAATGGTGTGCATAAACGTGTGAGAGCTCGTGTGTGAAGTGTATCGTGGTATGTATCTCAGTGGGTGAGGGAGGGTCTAATGGAATCGGAGATGAGAGTGTGAATGTAATAAATGTGTGGTCAGCACCGAGTGGGCGTGGTCCAATACTAAGTGAAGGGATGAGTGAAGCTCCAGAGGTAGTACCCAAAATGTAGTCGACTGTGCTTTCACCTCCCCCGTGAGGGAAGCAAGTAAATCTGCCTGAACCTGGCCACCGATTCATCCCGTTATATATAACGAGATGATGTCGACTGCCTAGCTCGAGTAGATGTCTGCCATAGCCGGTGGTGTCCTGACCCGTATCTGCCTATACTCTGCTGGTGCTAATCTCAACCGGGTCTCTGGCCCTCATGAGATGCGGGTGATCCATGTCATATGCCTCGCACTGATGCGACTGAGTGCGGCCATTGAAGTCCCCCATAAGGAAGACTTCACCAAGTGTGCTGTAATGTAGTATCTCATCTGAAAGCGCTGTGTATGGTGAGTCTCTATCTCGGATCGGTCCCCCAGATCCTGTCCTGTGTATCGAGATCCGCCTGGTGGGAAGTAGCATATAGCAATGTAAATCGAGCTCCCATGTGCTATCTCTATGCGAACCCACATGTATCGTGCCTCCTCATCTCTACCTATAATATGGATCCGGCTCTGTATCTCTTGTCGAAATACGATGGCCACTCCTCCCGATCCTCGCGCTGTACTCTGTCTCGTCGTAGTCCTGAATGCAGATTCCCAATGAAAACCTGCAATGCGTGGTAGACCTCTCTCTGGGCTCTCGTGTGTCTCTGTGATGCACACAAAGTCATGTGATGCGAGGATCTCCTCGACTCTGTCTGGTCGCGTCCAGAGTGCCCCGTTGCAGTTCCACACCGCTCCTCTGAGTGGTGTCTCCTGGTGTAGTGATGTCTCATAAGCCGCATGGCCCTATTTGATAGGGCGTCCATCTATGAAGACCTTACCATCACGGTAAAAGGCCTTCCTCCCCTCTCGACGTGCCTGGAGCATCTGTGGCATGCAAGCGCGTCGGTGTGCCACCTGCATGCGCGTGAGGTCCTCGTCCATGTAGAGGGTGCCGCCGGGTAGTCCACGTAGTACCGATCGACGTCTAAAAAAGGCGGTCCGTGCCTCCTCCGAACTCATCTTGAGGATGAGTGCTCGCAAACGTGATGTATCCCTCCCAACCCTCCATGCGTCTGTGTAAGGCATGCTCTCGTATCCAAGGCGATGGCAAATGTCAGTGGCGTCTGCCTCCGGTGATACCCCTTCGGGTAGGCCTGTAATCCGAATGTGAAGTCTTCGAGTGTGTCGAAGCCTCTCCTCCTCAAGTGTATCCTGGACTCGTGTGAGCTCTTCTTTCTGCACGTCTTCCCTAACTTCCTTCTTAACTCTTTGGTGTACTACTTCCACCCATGACTCTCGAGTAGATTCTACCTCCGTTTTGATTTCCTTCTTTATCTCTTCCTTGAGTATCTCCACGTTGGAGATCTCCCCCTCTTCTTTCATGTGCTCATAAGCTGTCCTCCAATGGTCTCTTTCTTATGTGAGAGTCTTCACTTGTTCTTCCAGTCCTTTGACTTTATTCATTACTTGTTCTTCGAGTCCTTTGAACTTTTCCATCATCTTTCGTATCTCCATATTGAGGTTGCGGTCTGCATCCTTTTTGGCCTCTTTGAGAGCTTTAGCGATAAGGTCGTCCACTTCCTTCCGGTCCATGGGAGCCATTTCAAGGTTTAGGATTAGGGCTCGGGTAGAGAGAGAGAGAGAGAGAGAGAGAGAGAGAGAGAGAGAGAGAGAGAGAGAGAGAGAGAGAGAGAGAGAGAGAGAGAGAGAGAGAGAGAGAGAGAGAGAGAGAGAGAGAGAGAGAGAGAGAGAGAGAGAGAGAGAGAGAGAGAGAGAGAGAGAGAGGGTTAAATTTTTTGCTTCATGAATGTATTGATTTAGGTTTTGGTTCTGGTTTTGGTTTTAAGTGTTAGGATGGGATTAGGTTTTTGGGTTCGGGTTTATTGTAGAGTTAAGGTAAGGATTAGGGCTTAGAGTTGGGGTTTAATTTAGAATTAGGGTTAGGTCGCGTTCGGGTTAGGGTTTAGGTAAGTTAGGGTTAGGGTTGGGGTATCCTAGGGTAAGAGTTGTAGGCATGGGCAGGATGCAGCTGACGAAGGAGAGAAGGATGATGAGAGGATTGGGGACTGCTCGGGGCATGGTGGGCGGCAGAGTCGTGGGGTGGGAGAATGTGGAAGGGGAGCGGGGGGGGGAGGAGGGGAAGGGCTGCGAGGGCTGCACGTTAGGGTTTCGGGACGGGGACAGAGGGTGTGCTGCACGCGTTAGGGTTTCGGGGCAGTCGACAGAGTTTCGGGGCAGTCGACAGAGTTTCGGGGTAGAAGGGCTGCACGCGTTAGGGTTTCGGGACGGGGACAGAGGGCAAGGCTGCAGCGCTAGGGTTTTGGGATGGGGACAGAGGGCGGGGCTGCAGCGCTAGGGTTTCGGGACAGAGGGGAGAGAGAGAGAGAGAGAGAGAGAGAGAGAGAGAGAGAGAGAGAGAGAGAGAGAGAGAGAGAGAGAGAGAGAGAGAGAGAGAGAGAGAGAGAGAGAGAGAGAGAGAGAGAGAGAGAGAGAGAGAGAGAGAGAGAGAGAGAGAGAGAGAGAGAGAGAGAGAGAGAGAGATTAACGTCTTTTCGAAGGCCAAACTTGGCCTGTGAGACAAATCCATGTACAAGTGTAGTAACCCCGGTGTAGAAATAAGAACGGAATAGTACTCGCTACACGAAACTGTGTAGGCTGAAAAAGGTTGGAAACAACCACAGAATAGTGTGTTGGGTGATGGAGAGGTAGTGGGGATAATGTAATGGTGCGTGGGGAGATGTGGCTTTGACTCTGCAAATAATGGCCACCTAATACGTGGGGGCCCCATGACGGGAGTGAATATGTATATCTTAACTAGAGATTCAGATAATGGGTGGAGGTGGGTGGAGTATGTGGTACATCGGCGGCAGCGTAAGTGCCTCTTGAAGGAAGGCTACCCAGTTGGTGGTGGTGGTGCGCTTGTGCTCCATCATGTGGTCATGGGCTATCATGATGCATGAGATATTCTCTTGATATATTCGTGGCGTTCGTATCCAGCCCTATGTGGTCGACGTCACACTCTCTGTGCTGTTGCGTGCATGAGCCCTATGCCTTTGGAAGGCACCCCCGTCTGATGTAGCCCATCTCGCTGAAAGAATTGAGTAATGGTCTGTTGGGTACTCACCTGTGTATGATGCGTGGGCTGTAAGGACTGCTCTTGTGTCTCATATGCTGCTGTGACGAAACGTCCCAACCTTTGTTGGTCGCCAGTGGTCATGCACAACTATAGTGACTCCTCTATGTGGAACTGTGCTCATAGATCTGAGTATGCTCGACATCCGGTAACAAAGTGCTCCTCACTCTCTATCGCTGTCTGGCATACTGGGCACCACCTCTCCTCTCTAGGGACTCCTTGGTCCAACCACTCTCGATCTCGAGCTGATGTGATGACACTCGAGCTGATGTGATGACACTCGAAGCTTCCCAATGACGACTCGGAGGTGGTGTGGTAGGTATGTTTGCATGTATCGCGGAGTCTCAATGAAGCCCTGGTCTGAGATGTGTAGAAAAATGCTCGCGATAGTGGAGCATTTTCGATGGCAATGTATCCTTGGGGCTAATGCATGTCCTCTGTATGTATGTATGCCATATCTCTTGTCAAATGATCCTATTCCTCTCCTGGTGGGAGAGCGAATATATATATATATATATATATATATATATATATATATATATATATATATATATATATATATATATATATATATATATATAGAGAGAGAGAGAGAGAGAGAGAGAGAGAGAGAGAGAGAGAGAGAGAGAGAGAGAGAGAGAGAGAGAGAGAGAGAGAGAGAGAGAGAGAGAGAGAGAGAGAGAGAGAGAGAGAGAGAGAGAGAGAGAGAGAGAGAGAGAGAGAGAGAGAGAGAGAGAGAGAGAGAGAGAGAGAGAGAGAGAGAGAGAGAGAGAGAGAGAGAGAGAGAGAGAGAGAGAGAGAGAGAGTGTTTTTACGTCTATTAGGAGGCCGAACTCGGCCTATGAGACAAATCGATGTACATGGGTGTATCTTCTGTCAATCAGAAAAGATAAAAGTGCTGAAAAGAAACTGGTTAAGCTGATATAGATCTCCGTAGTGTGCATGTGGGGATACCCATGAAAGTGGTGGGGGGTGTATGGAGTGCGATATCTATGATAGTCTATATGCAAAAGGGTAGTACAACAACCATGAGAATGCATCTAAAACGACTAACTAGCTCCATCCTGTGCTAGTGGGTGGGATGTGATATGTGATACATAGGTGGAGGTGGAGTCAGGGCCACCCTGATGGCTGCAACGGGATCGGCCATCATCTGGGATCGTCTCTCCTCCATGGCGCGATGGTCACAATCCTGGATCTCCGCAATCTGGTGTCGGTGAAGTCTCGGGGCCCGATATCCTATATCACGGGGTCGTCTCCTAGCTCGAGATATCTGAGCGTGCTGAAGAGTCACCCCGCTCGGTATGTGGGCTGAGGGGGGGAGGGCTGCAGCACGTCGTGGAATAAAGAAGTCAGTGAGCTGACTCTGTCTCCCTCCTGTATGGAGTGCTACAGTAGGCTGGAGTAGGGAATCTCTGTGACTCTGTATCTCTAGTAAGAATCGCCCGAGCTGTCGCTGGTCTCTAGAGTCCATGATCTCTCGGAGGGTGGGCTGCCCTGCAAACAGAGTCTCGTATCTGCCTCTGATGCCATCATATGCGCTACATCTGCATACAAAGTGCTCCTCATCCTCCATCTCTACTCTGCATACTCTGCATATCCGCTCCTCTCTGGGAATGTCTGCGGCTCTGCCCGTCTCAATCTCGAGTCGGTGTGATGAGACTCTCAGCTGGCCAATCGCTACCCTCAAGCTATGAGGCATGTGAGTATCCATGTAGCGTGGTCGCTGGATGAAACCGTCAGCTAGTATGTCTATGAACTGGTCTCGATAGTGCGATAGTCTCGATCCCATGTGTGGTGTGTGCCATGTCTGACTAATGTAGAGCTGCCAGAGATCCTGTATGAGTTCCTCTCACGACAAGAGAGGTGGATGTGAGGTGAGTCTGGGTCATACTGAAAAGGCGGCAATCTGTCCATATCAAGTCCATGACTATCAAACCAGACTCTAACCTGAGTGTACCAAGCTCTCTCATATCCTAACTCTGATATCTATATAGATGCCTCGAGAGCTCTGTGTGTGAGTCTATCTGCAGGGAGGTCCCTAATCCTCTGAATAAAGCAGATAGTCTGGAATAGTGCCTCTACTGCCATGGGTGGTGCAGCTAGCTCTGCCCTGATGATGTCATGTGGCACCGACTGTTTCCCACGAAATAATCGCGAGATCATACGTACCTGTGGCCTCTCGATCGCACTCCACTGGGTGACTGTGAGACCTGGGGCCCAAACCGTCGCAGCATACATCATAGCTGGTCTGACCAGTGTGTCAAATAGCCAGCCCTTCGTGCGGGGCTCCTGGAAGTGTGCTTGGTGACATCTCCGCTCTAACATGGCTAAAGCTGCATATCCGCGTGTGAGTCTATCGGTGGCTGCCTGTCTCATGCTGAAGGGGCCAGGCAAGCTCGTGAATGTGACTCCGAGATAGACATAGGAAGTGACCACCTCAATCTGTCCACCACCAGCTCTGAATCCTGCTCCATTCCTCACCATGGGGGAGGTGTGGAAGATCATGACCTTGGTCTTGCCAAGGTTTACTGTCAAGCCCCTCTGTGTACAAAACTCATCCAGGGCCTCAAGGTGGCACTGTAATCCCTCGGGTGACTCTGAAATCAAGACAATGTCATCGGCATATAATAAAATGTGGACATGTGTACCTGCGAGGTCTGCACCCTCTCCTCCAGCTCGGAGAATGTAGTCCTCAATCTCGTCAATGTAGAGACCAAATAGAGTGGGAGAGAGTGGGCAGCCTTGCTTAACACCGATGGTGCTAGCAATGGCCTCAGACATACCTCCTGGACACCGTACCCTCCCAGTCACCTGCTCATAGAGTGCATAGATGGCCCAAATCATCCCTGATGGTACTCCCAAGCTCTGGAGGCGTTGGAAGAGCCTCTCTCGCGGCACTGTATCAAAAGCTTTGCGGAAGTCCACAAAGCAGCAATATAGCCTCTTCTTCCGCACCCTTGCCCCATCAATGAGGCAGCGCAGAATGAAGATGTGATCAATAGTAGAGAAAGCTCGTCGAAAACCTGCTTGGCCTCGTGCTCGTAGCCCCTCAGTCTCTGCATATGAACTGAGCTCTGCCTCAAGTATGGCACCGTATAGTTTGGCCATGGTGTGGCCAATCATGATGGTCCTGTAGTTCCCTGGATCCAGGGTGTCGCTAGATTTGTGGATAGGCACAATGGTGTGCCTAGTCCACTCCTCTGGGAAGCCCTCTCCTATAGCCCGGTTGAAGACATGTGCAATCAACGGGGCTATAGTGGAGGCTGCATATATGAGAGAGAGAGAGAGAGAGAGAGAGAGAGAGAGAGAGAGAGAGAGAGAGAGAGAGAGAGAGAGAGAGAGAGAGAGAGAGAGAGAGAGAGAGAGAGAGAGAGAGAGAGAGAGAGAGAGAGAGAGAGAGAGAGAGAGAGAGAGAGAGAGAGAGAGAGAGAGAGAGAGAGAGAGAGAGAGAGAGAGAGAGAGAGAGAGAGAGAGAGAGAGAGAGCAAAATAAATAACATGTTCCACAATGGAGATGCAAGGATTTCAAAAAAGTCCACGTCAAAGCTAGTTAAGAGGTGGTCAAAATGCTCAAATTTGAGCAAAAAATTTTATTGCATATTTGGAAAGTGCTGCTCAAGAGCTATCCAACCATATATAATACTTGGACATTTGGTAGCAGGTAGGTGGTAAAAAATCTAACCCTAATCGAAAGATTTATTTGAAAAGCTCTTTTTATGTGAGGAAAGTAGTTTTTAAAAGCAAAAGGCAATATACCTTATATTATTGACCCAAGGATATAAAAAGTGATTTAAAAAATGCATAATTAGGGTTTTTATAATTTTTAGAATCAGGGTTTTTGAAAATTATGGAACCTTGCCTTTTGAGTTTTTTACATTTGGAAAAGCATGTATTAGATATAAAAACAAGTGCTTGTGTTTGTAATTTGTCACTTTTGGAGTGCTTTCTTCAATGTCTTCAAGGTGAATAGCCACTTTATAGAACATCTATTATGAAGGAGAATACCTCAGCTATGGATATTGTGGAGTTGTGAGGAGAAGGAGCTGAATCTCTTCTATCATCTCATGGATGCCCTTCTGTAACTTCATGTACTTCATTATTGGAGTCTATGGAATATATGTGGAGCTTTGCTCCTTTATCTCTTTTGTCTTGTCTATTCTCCATCTTGACTCTATTTTCTCTATGTCTTAATATTGATTGTGGGCCTAAAAACCAACAATTGGTATTAGAGCATGTGAATTCAATGTACATAGTGAGTAGTGCAACATGTAGAAAGGTAAGAGTCATATGGAAGACAAACCAAGCTCAATTCAGTATCCGGCAGATGGAAGTAGATCCTTCAACAAGGTAGTTGTCATATACTTGCTGATTATATGAACAAAGAGTACTCAACTCCAAGAGGGGTCACATCATTCTATGGTGATTACATAAGCCATCAACAACAAATAGAGCAGCAAATCATCGTTTATATGGTTGTGAAGCAGATGGTATGAAGAGAATGTAGGACTATTTGCAAAACTAGCAGCATTGCTTCATATACAAAAAGAGAAGTGATGTTTGAACACTAGTCAACCTTCTCGTGCTCGCTGGGGTTGATCACTTAACCATGGTTATGGGAGATGTTATGTTCATTGGTGGTCATGAAGGAAGACTTATGTGATCATGGAAGGGAAACAAATACTCAAAATTAGGGTTTTCGAAAATTACAAAACCCTGCTTTTTGAGTTTTTTACACTTGGAAAAGCATGTATTAGCTAGTCTATATAAAAACAAGTGTTTGGACTCATAACATATCACTTTCGGAGTGCTCTTGGAGAGCTTGTGGAGAAGGAGAAGGTCCCTTCAACTTGAAGGGTTAGAGTTGTGCTTTCGTCAATATCTTCAAAGTAAGTAGCAACTTTGTAGGACATCTATTATGAACAAGAATACCTTAGCTATGGAGATTGTGGAGTTATGAGGAGATATGGAGATTATGGAGTTATGAGGAGAGCCAACTGTATCTCTTCTAGCATCTCATATATGCCCGTTTGTAACTTCATGTACTTCATTATTGGAATGTATGGAATATATGTGGAGCTTGGCCTTTTTAGTTCTCTTTTGTCTTGTCTATTCTCCATCTTGTCTCTATTTTCTCTATCGATACTAATTGTGGGCCTAAACACCAACATTGCAAACTATGGTGTATCAAAATGCACAAGATAAATCATAATGGAAGTATGGAAAAACAATGAACAAAATGAAAAGACGTACATAAAATGAAAATGGAGAAGGTTAATTGAAGAGCATGGAGCTAGAGCTCTTGGTGAGAGTGAGGCCTCTTTCCATGGGCTTGGATGAATGATTGGGTAGTGAAGGGAGTTGCTCCTTATATGGAGTTTGCGTGAATTTCCTTGCATGTGGGATTTTGTGTACTCTTATGAAGAGGCTTGTACAAAATGGACAAGGACTCTTGCTTGGTTGTTCTTTGTTGGACGAGGACTCTTGCTTGGTCTTGTGTTGTTGTTGTAGCGTGCATTGCGTTTTACCTCTTATGTAGTGACTAGTCTGACATACAATGCCATATGCTTGAGAGAGCACTTTTGAAGTTTTATCCCTTTTGACTTTAGTGTTTCATAAATGAGAAACTATGTGTGCACAACCCATAGGGAAGGTCTTTGCCTCATTTCTCTCTCTTACACACTTTGAGGTTTACTACGACTTGATGAGAGGAATGGTTAGCTCATCTCTTGTAAAGCAAGGAGATCAAATCACGTTATTCTCGCTCTCCCTTATTCAGCTCTAACTGAGTCAGAGTTTGCCCTAGAAAGCAATTGGCACCATGCGGTCTATGCTTCTTTTTTTCCTTGAATCGAGAAAGTTGTATCCATGCAATGGTTTGTTGTGCAATCAAAAGATTGTCTTTATTTGAATAGTGCTTTGAAGCTAGAAAGCAACATGGCCAAGATATCTGCACGATCTTTGGTTGGGACTCTCTCTCTCTCTCCCCCCCCCTCCTCTCTCTCTCTCTCTATCTCTCTCTCTCTCTCTCTCTTCCCCCCTCCCCCCCCCCCCCCCCCCCCCCCCCCCTTAAATCTCTCTCATTGGGTACATAAGACCAAGCAGATCT
Organism: Ceratopteris richardii; assembly: GCA_020310875.1. Lineage (NCBI taxonomy): Eukaryota > Viridiplantae > Streptophyta > Polypodiopsida > Polypodiales > Pteridaceae > Ceratopteris > Ceratopteris richardii. The sequence goes on along the minus strand of CM035433.1, from coordinate 120,926,384 downwards.
GACGGGGGAGTTGGGGGGGGGGGGGGGGGGGAAGGGGGGCAGCAGGCTAGAAAGAGTTGAGTACTCTCATTGAGAGAAAGGGTATCAGGGCTCCAGGACACGCAGGTTTCAGACGCGATTACTCTACCATTGACGACATCTTCACTCTGAGATGCCTGATCGACCAGGCAAGGGTGAGGAAGAGGAGATTATACGGTTGCTTTGTGGACTTCCGCAAAGCATTTGACACTGTTACGAGGGAACGACTCTTCAGACGACTACTTGATATCGGAGCTCCGGAGGAGATGATATGGGGGATCTATGCCTTATACGAGAGAGTATCCGGTAGAGTCAGATGTCCGGGGGGCTTATCTCATCCACTTGCTAGCACTATCGGGGCTAAGCAAGGATGCCCTCTTTCACCCACCCTCTTTGGTCTATACATTGATGAGATAGTGGACTACATATGACAGCAGGGGGGTGATGGCATTGAGGTACGTGGGTCCACGGTCCATATTCTTTTATATGCTGATGATATTGTACTGGTTTCAGAGTCTGCAGAAGGTCTACAACATCATCTACATGGCGTAGATAACTTTGGAAGACACAGAGGGTTATCTGTGAACCCTGGTAAAACCAAGGTCATGATCTTTCATGCATCAGCACAGGTACGTAGACATAGTTTGCTCACAGCAGCCGGTGGACCGATTGAGGTGGTCGGATCATATGTTTACTTGGGAGTGACATTTACAACAGCATCAGGGGTCTTCTCTATGTCTCAGGCAGCCCGTGACCGCATCACACGTGGGTATGCAGCACTAGCTTTGATGGAGAGTCAGTGCCACCAGGCATATTTTTAGGAGCCCCGCACAAAGGGGTGGCTCTTCGACACTTTGGTTACGCAAGCACTCATGTATGGGGCAGCCATATGGGGACCAGGCTTAGCTACATCAATATGGACAGCATTAGAGAGGCCACAGATCCTCATGATTGCCATACTTATCCGTAGCAAGCCTTTCGTACCACATGATATCATTAGAGCAGAGCTTGCTGCACCACCGATGCTAGTTGAGGCACTATTCCAGACAGTATGCCTATTACACAGACTCCGGAGCATGGATACAGAGCGCATTGCCTATCATGCTTTCCAGGCATCACGTGATATGGCATTAGCAGACACGAGACTGGCTCGCCCACCATGGCTTTGACATAGACAGGCTACCACCACTAGAGTATGACTTACATGCACCCACCTACTCGCTCTCTTATCAAGAGAGGAATAGGGTCATTCGTCAGGAGATATGGCATACATACATACAGAGGACATGGGTGAGCCCTGGGGATACATTGCCACCGAAAATGCTCTATTACCGTGAGCATTTTCTACATATATCAGACGAGGGCTTCATCGAGATTCCGAGATACATGCAGACATACCTACCCCACCACCTTCGAGTCGTCATTGGGCAGCTCCGGGTTTCATCACATCAGCTTGAGATTGAGACGGGTCGGTCAAGGGGAGTCCCCCGTGAGGAGAGGTGGTGCCCAATATGCGAGACAGAGGTAGAGAGTGAGGAGCATTTTGTTATCAGATGCCCAGCATACTTAGACCTAGCATACTTAGGTCTAAGTATGCCCAGCATACTTAGACCTACGAGTCTCATAGGCCAAGTTTAGCCTCCGGAAGACGTTAATACGACTTTCTTTCTTTCTCTCTTTCTCTCTTTCTCTCTCCCCTTCCCCCCCCCCCCCCCCCCCCCCCCACCCCCCCCCCCCTTCCCCTTTTCCCTCCCTCCCTCTGAGTCCTCTCGATGCACGTGGATGTAACGGGCATAGTCGATGATGTAGATTTGACGGGACAGAGCAGAGAGGTACAAGAAACCAGTCGAGGGTGGGCAAATTTGATGGGGAAGAGAAGTGAGAGCAGGGGACGAGAGATCTCGTGGGCTTAACAATAGGGGCTGTCATGTTCATATCATCTTAGCCCAAGAAGTCGGTAGCCAAGAGCTCGTAGAAAAGCTCTGATTGTGAGACATGACTCAGAGGTGTTAGGGTTTGCTGCAAGAAACCCTAGCTTGATAGAAGTTAGGTGGTGATGAATTTCGAACCGATGGCACCCTACTAACAAAATTTTGCAAAAGCCTAGAGTCCACAGTCTTATCTTTTTGGTACAGAAGCATACAACAACATGGTACGGCTAGAAAAAAGGAAGTGGAGGACATGATTACCAAAGCAATCAGGGAAGCAAAGAAAGAGGAAGACAAAATATTTCATCAAGAAATGAGGAAGATCAAAGACTGAATAAGAGCTCTAGAAGATCATATCAAAATTCTCCAAGAAGACCGAGATGAATTGAAAGCTTAGAAACATCAGCTTCAAGAAGAAATTATTCACTTGAAGATTTCCAAGGAAGAAGGAGAGATCACAAAACTAGATGACCTAAAGGAGGAAATCAAGAACGATTGGAAGATGGTTATGCAAGAACACATTAGATCATAAACGGAGGCAAAGATGGAAGTAGTAAATAAAAACATTAAGGAGGAGGTCAAAGAAGATGCAATAAAAAATGAATACATCAGTGTACAAAACACACTTGAAAAGGAGAGACTAAGATAGGTTCAACGTCTACAATTGAGAACCACAAGCCTACCTGAAGGCATATCATCAAAATGGGATGCATCGTAGATATGTCGACGGTTGTCATATAGCAGGGGTATAGCAATATGCCATTTACTCGGGCATGGAGAACGAGGAAAGATAGTACGAAACCGGGAACATTGATATTGCACATGATCTCAACAGAGGGGCAAATAACTTTCTTTAAAAAACGATCAGCGTTATGGAGTCTTCTAGGAGCACCCTTATTCATGGATGAGAATCTCAAAAAGATGAAGATAGAACATAGAAGGGCATTTATGCTCTAGATCTTATAGGCATGACGAGGGAGGAGGAAGGCTTTTTAGGGTGATGATAAAGTCTTCATTGACAGATGCCCTATCAAATAGGGCTATGTGGCCTATGAGGTAACACCACATTAGGAGTCACCACTCAGGGGAGCAATATGGAACTGCAACAGAGCACTTTGGACATGGCTAGACCGACTCGAGGAGATCCTAAATAGTCATGACTTTGCTTGCATCACCGAGACCCACGGCGGTTGGAGGATTCCTCTCCTATGCGGAACAGAAAGTGTAGAAGACCTTCTTTGGATCAACACTTTTACCTACAACTGAACTTGAGAATGAAAACCGATATCAATTGAAGAATCCAATGAACTTATGGCTTTATCCACTCAAATTAGGCACTAATAGCTTTCAAATGAGCTATCAATCACTCAAATCGGAGCACTTCTGCTTGGGCAACTCTTTGCCTCAAAACAAGCTGCCTATCCACTCAGTCAAGCTGAAAATTGGTCTTCACTAAAACCTTAATGATGCTCAGGATAAAGCCCCCAAGGACTCTCCTTTTGTATATTTTGACCCTTTCATTTGAAAGCTCTCTTCGAGAGCTTTCCAAACATATTTTTGTTATATTATTTGGATCCCAAATTGGGTAGTTATAGGCATTTACATTATTTTTATGACTTTTGGTCATTGGCCATGTGTGAACATGTCCAAATGACCTAAAAGTCACTTGTCAATAAGGCTTGGTACCACATCTCTCAAAACTTGATTGGGACTTCTTCAATTTCAGCTTCTCCATCTTCTTCTCCAAATCTTTGTAGGTTTCTCTCTCTACTTTCTCTCTCCCCACGTAGCAACCCACTCCCTTGGTGTTTGGAGCAACTGAGCACACCACGACGTAGCTCTTCGCGGCCTCTTTCAACTGGTATGAGAGCTTTGAGCTGTTCCATCGTGACTAAGTTTCTCCAAATGCTTTTCTACTTCAGTCTATATTAACCCAAAGGTTTTTTTCTTGCATTTTGGAGAATTTCATTGCGAAAAACCTTCTTTTTCGCAATAAAAATGCAGTTTTGGGAGAATTACTTCAGCCCACAACCAAGTTGAAGCGAAGTTTGGGTTTTCTAGAAAGTTTCATCACGAAGAATCTCTTCTATCATTCTTCTTGTATTCCCACATGTCATTTTCAGCATCCATATTGCTGATTTTTTCATCCAGAGGTCCTTTGTTGTAGAAATTCTATCTCATTTCAAGTGGGAGAACATGTATAAAGATTGAGAAAGTGCATACTTGCTGGAAACTTATTACAGCAGGTCATTTCTTTGATTTTATAGGTCATATTGTTGCAAAAATTGGGACTTTTTGTGAAAACAAGCACCTATTGACTCGGTTTTGCATCTGTGTATGCCTTTTGTGGTTGAAAAACAGCAAATTTGTTGTTTTTGATGCAATTACAGCTTGCTGAATTTTTTTGTATTTTTTTGCAGAAAATTTCAGGAATTAATTTTTACAAGTTTTGATTAGTTTTTGGGCTTAATTTCTTAGTTTTAGTCTCCTCAGGTGATTGTGCACAGGACAACAGGTGAATCTTACCTTTTTTGGTGAAATTTTTAAGCTCTTAGTGTGCAAATGTGACATCTACCCCCTCTGATGTCAAAAGCTTGTTTGAGATCAAGCGATTTGAAGATATCCAGCGGGTGTGGTTTAGCGGATGTGCCTTGTACTCCTAGGCAGATGGCCAAGGTTCAAGTCCCACATAGGGCTGGATGTCTCACAGTTCCGAAGATGGGTGCCTCTACCTTACAAGGTCGGGTGTGTGTGTCTTTCCAATTCATTGTACTCTCAAAAAAAAAAAAAGGAAGAGATTTGAAGGTAGTGGTCTTGATTTGTGGAAAGAGAGAATATTAGGCATCCTCTTTCTTAAAGATTGTGAAGGGGCTCTTGAGGAAGTCAAGCCTGAAGATATGACAAATGCAGCATGGATGAACCTAAACAAGAAAGCCATCACTTACATCAAGATGGCTCTATCCTATGAAATCTTAGTAGATTTGAAAGGCTTTACATCTGCTTTTGAGGTATGGGAGAAGCTTAAAGCCACTTATGAAAATACCACATCTATAAATCATCAAGATGGCTCTATCCTATGAAATCTTAGTGGATTTGAAAGGCTTTACATTTGCTTTTGAGGTATGGGAGAAGCTTAAAGCCACTTATGAAAATACCACATCTATAAATCAAGTGCATCTTATGCATAAGCTAATGTGTATGCATCTTGATGAATCGAAAAGTACGGTTGAGCACTTATCTTCTTTTACAAGTACTCTTTTTACAAGTACTCTTTCACAATTGCATGACTCCAGATTACCTTCATTTGATGATAAGCTTAAGGCCATCTTCGTGTTGATGTCAAGGTCAAGCGACTTAACCAAAGGAAAGAAAACATGGAAAAGACAATGGATTATGTTTTTATTGTGGAGATCATGATCATATGGTATTCAAAGGTCCAGAAGCAAGTTGGAATTAGGACTTCTATAATCACCATCCCACATCAAAAGAATTGTCATCAAAAGCAAAAGAGGAGTACTTCCCATCATGATGATCGTTCCCTTGATTCTGTACCTAGATATGCTACAAATCCTTTCCAATTTCATCATGGATATACATCATCATCGTGTTTTAGTACAACATATCAAAAACTCTACAAAGACCAAGAGCTATGAAGATTCAAGTCCTAGAAGATCTCAGAGTCACATAACCACTCCTCATGGAACTCATCGCTTGAGGGGAAGGTGATGTCATGGACGCAAAGGAAACCATCCTGAACCTTAGATTCCATGTCACTTTCTATATCTCATGAATTGTTTAGAATTTGGAGAAACCAATGCGTCCATTGCGTCCGGAACATGCAAAACCCTAAGATCGATTCTCTACTTGCTAGATTCTGACATCTGGAGGTCTTGTTTAAGAATGCTGACATCATCATGACATCATGAATTCGTAACCGACTTTATAAACACCATTGGGAACCACCCTCGAACTCCTATATAAGGAGGCCTTGGCCACTTATATACTGAGTCTTGTGGATGCCAGTCTTGGGAGCTCAAGGAGTCTCGATCTCCAAGTAAGTACTTTTCAAGTTCCTGTTCGAGTTCTAGTCTTGTCTTTTGCTCTAGTCTTGTCTAGTCTAGTCTTGTATCTTGGACATCCTTTCTTGTCCTGTTGTAATCTCGTAGTACGAGATCCTTTACAGTTATTCTTTGTATCTAGTTCTTCTCCCTGAAGGGAGTTATTGTAATCCTGATATCTTGCTTCATACCTACAGTCCCGGATTGTGGGATCTCCTATATCGTGTCTAGAGTTATCCATACCTATCACTCCCTTGTTGTGGGACTTCCTGTATCATTTACACATTCTGGTATTATTTTCCCCTCACGGGTGTTCTTGAAATTAGAAGTATATTTTCGAAATCTTGTCTAGTGTAGTCAGGGGCACAATCTGGTGCTCCCTTGACACCAAGCATATTTTCAGAAGCTTTGCACAAAAGGGTGACTCTTCGACACTTGGACCGGGATTAGCTCCATCATCATGGACAATATTGGAGAGGCCGCATATTCTCATGATTGCCAGACTCATCTTCAACAATTCTTCGGTATGCCATGATATCATCAGGGTAGAGCTTGCTGCACCACCGATGCTAGTAGAGGCGCTCTTGCCTATTACACACGATCCAGAGCATGGATACAGAGCGCATCACTTATAGAGCTTTTCAAGCATCACGTGACATGGTGCTAACAAAAGATACCTCTTCATGGTAGGCACAGACACGAGATTGGCTAGCCCACCATAGATTTGACATAAGAAAGACTTTTACCAATACATTATGACTACTAGGTCCCCTATTTGCTCTCACATCAGGAGAGGAATAGGATCATTCGTGAGGAGTTATGGCATACATACATACAGAGGACATGGATCAGCCCGAGGGATACATTGACACCGAAAATGCTCCACTACTGTGAGCATTTTCTACAGATCTTAGACCAGGGCTTCATTGAGACCCCACGCTACATGCAGACATACCTACCACACCACCTTCGAGTCGCCATTGGGCAGCTTCGAGTTTCATAACATCAGCTCGAGATCGAGAGGGGTTGAGCAGGTGGTACCCAGTATGCCATACAAAGATAGAGAATGAGGAGCACTTGGTTACTAGAGGCCCAGCATACTCATACCTACGAGTAGAGTTCCAGATAGAGGAGTCACTCTAGCTGTCCATGACCAGTGGAGACCAGCGGAGGGTGGGATGCATTCTCATGGAGGCATATGAGAGAGGACAGCAAATGCTACAGCCCACACATCAAACACGGTGAGTACCCACCAGACTTACTCAGTTCTGGCCACATCAGACAGACCCGCCTCTGAGAGGCATAGGGCTCACACTCCAGCAGGTAGCGGCACAGAGAGCGCAATGCAGGCAGCGGCGGCATAGAGTGCCCGACACCGACAATGTATGGTTGGGTACTGACGACCACGAGTGCACCAAGAGGATATATCACGCATCGGGGTAGCCCACCAGAACATGATGGAGCAGAGGTGCACCACCCCCACTTGGTCAGCCTTCTTTGAGGACAGCTGTGTTGTTTTGCGTGGATGGAGGCTGTATTTTAGCTATGAATGGAACCTCTGCAGCTCTCTCTCCTGATGTGCTGGGGTTTTATTTTTTGTGCTACTGTGATACCTTGATTGGCTACAGAAACTTACCATAATCTGCAGCTGGGAAGAACTAATAAATGTATACTCTCTTTGCCATAACTGCCATATCATCACTTTCTCTGTCTCTTTTGCTCAACCTCCTTGCTCATTATTGTGAATCTGAGAAGACATAGAATGCACGTCCGCATCTGCAAGAAGATGGCTGCTTGTGCTGCTGCCGCTGTTGTTTTCTGACGGAGTCATGCTTAAGTTGTTTGACCTACAAGTGAAAGGGCCTCAATGGCTGCCTCCTCGATGCTTGCAAAAAGTGGCTATGTGGCTGTTATAATAGCCTGCGATATTTATTGCATTACAAGTGCTTATAAGCACTTTTATCACAAACTGCAATGCTCAAAAGCACATTGTTACTTAGTACTTAGAAGCGCCAAATGAAATAAATGATGACAAAAAGGATTATGGAGTGAGGGAGAGAGGGAAGAGAAATTGAAAGTTGTTCTACAATCATCAAGATGATAATAGATTTGCATAAACTGAAGAAAAGGCTTTAATCTAAAAATCATAACCTATGCTCTGATACCATGTTGAGAAACATGGTCCAAAAGAAATAACATGAATAGAAAACTATGGTGGATCAAAATTTACAAGAAAGATCATAATGGAAATATAGAGAAAGAATGAACAAAATGAAAAGACGTACATGAAATGAAATGGAGAAGCATAGATGAAGAGTATTGAGCTAGAGCTCTTGGTGAGAGTGAATCCTCGTGCAATACGCTTGGATGAATCATTGGCTAGTGAAGGGAGGCCCTCTGTAATATGTATATGGAGTTGGTGAATTTCTTTGCGTGTGGGATTTTGTGTACTTGTATGAGAATGAATGAGGCTTATACAAGAGGGTCGAGCATGTCTCTCTCTCTCTCTCTCACACACACACACACACACACACACACACACACACACACACTCTCTCTTTTTTTTCTCTTCTCTTTTCCCCTTTTTCGATTAATTGTAATATTTTCATAGATCAATCTATCTTGCTCAAAGTTTTCTGAGCTTCCTTTAACTACATCATGATTTGTAGGTCCTTGTGTTAGGAAGGCTGCATCACAGAAATTTGGTCAATCTTGTTGGCTATTGTGCTGAGAAAGGTCATCGGATACTTGTTTATGAGTACATGAGCAATGGCAGCTTGGCAGAATTTCTTTATGGTAAGATAAGTCATGGCATTTTCCTTGGAAGTTGTATATACCTGTCGTATATGTCAGAAATTCACTCTCCTGAAATGTTTTCATAAAGGTGAAGGACGGGAGCCATTGTCTTGGGATCGTCGTGTTCAGATAGCACAGGATGTTGCAAGAGGGATTGAGTATCTACACGATGGAGTATGTGATGTCACTTTCTACCTTACATTGTCAGATAAAAGTTTCTAATTTTTCACTCGTATTCTCCCCGTGTGTTGGCTGGTTATGTTGCAGGCAAGTCCACCAGTGATACATAGAGACATCAAATCTGCAAATATTTTGCTGGATGGTTCTATGAAAGCGAGGGTAAGAAAATAAATTGAATATGTGGTGATAAAATTTGATGTAAATACCTGTGGTTTAGCAGGAAGAAAATTACCTAGTTTATTTTTTCAACTTGTTTTCATGTATTCAACATACTGGCAGATTTCTGCATGTTTGTTGCAATCTGCTGAATGCGGTTTCGAAAATGGTATAATGGCTACACATTTTGCTTTGATATGCAGGTAGCAGATTTTGGACTGTCCAAGGAAGTTCGATCTGATTATCCGAGTTCTGGTGTGCAAGGGACCTATGGATATGTTGATCCTGAGTACATCTCTACAGCCCAGTTTACCCACAAAAGTGATGTTTATAGCTTTGGGATCTTGTTATTTGAGCTGATAACAGCAAGGAATCCTCAAAAAGGCTTGATGGATTATGTTGGGCTGGTAACGTCCAAGTCTCTTTGAATTACCTGCTGTTAAGAGTAGCACATTTCCCATTGGGATGTGTTGAAGTGGCTATGTTTTACAGGCGCTGCTGAATGCAGAGGGGGAGGAGGGCTGGGAAGAAATTGTTGATGATAGGCTCAATGGAAATGTAAATTTATCAGAGCTCAGAGCATTGGCAAGCCTTGCGAGACGTTGTGTTAGCCCCACTTCTAACAATCGTCCACGCATGAGAGAGGTGAGCCAGCAACTTCAAAGGCTTGGAATCAGAAGGAATAGTAGTCGAATTGAGAGGAACAGAATGACAGTAAATGATACGTTGCAAACAATGAGCATGGCAGATGTTTTGAAAGGTGATTTGAAGATCCTTAATGATATACCAGAACAACCAGAAGTTTAATGTCAATGCTAGACTAATATACTCAAAGGGACAGCTTATGTCACTGGTTTCATCTTCAAGATAGGGAATGGAGCCAATCAGATTGCTCGCTTGAGAAAGAGAAGTGATGCCTCCTTTTTAAGCCACTGAGAATTAGCAGAGAGATTGTTAGTACAAATGAGTGTGTGGTTTATATCGAATCAAGCAGCTGCAGCTCTGGGAGAACATGCCCAGCTTTTGTTGTTATCACCTTGAGAATATAAATTATATATCTGTATCTGTTGTATACTTGTGTATGGAAGTAAAATAGCCAGATACACATCTGTAACATTCCTTTCTCATTTTCACTTTGCCATAACAGGGCAAAGAAATATAGCGACTGATGAGTAGAACAAAATAACCTCTTTTTTTTGGTTGTTGGTGGCCATTCCATATGTGAAATTATCTCTACTCTTCCCGTCTCCTTCTTCATTGGGTAACATAATGCTAATTACAATTGTGCTGTCAAGATACCTGAGATTTGAAATTCAAGGATACTAAAATAAATGGAATAGCCTCTTTGATTGCATTATGGTGGCTTTCAAAGCACATTATGTGCACACAAAGAGAGAATATTCGAGATGTGCATAATCAAAATGATGATGTCCAATCTCTGTCTAGGATTCTCACCAAGTGCAATACTTGTTTTCCTTCATTCAAAAATTGTGATCAGCTTCATGATATGTAAGAGGATCATGATGAGACTGAAGGGCCCTTGATTCTATCACGAGGAAGGAGATAAGGAAGAGATCTCACACACACACTCACAATCAAAGAGAAGCACACACTCAGATTGAGGCAAGGAAGAATGATCTTCTTCTTCTTCTTCTTTTTCTTCTTCTTCTATTACATAAAAAGGAATGTACAAGAATGACCTAAAACAAGAATACAATAAGTGCAATGTATAAAGATCAGTACATAAGGGAAAATTTAATGTCCGCGAATGAGTGAGCTGGCAAGAAACAAATGTGCCATCACTCTCGGTAGATAAATCTAATAAAGCTCAATGAAGTATCCTTGACATATGTCCGCATGACCACTATACATGTCAGAAAACCGAAAAACTAATACGTGTCATCTTCGATCATGACATGTTGAGCTTGATATCTCAACACTCCCCTTTAAGCTCAATGTCATATCCTGTAATCCAAGTATCTCTCAAAGTCTTCAACTTCTCAGCTCCAAGTGCTTTGGTGAAAATATCAGCAACCTTCTCACCTATTCTCACATAAACAAGATCAATATCACCTGCTAATACCTTCTCTCTGATGAAGTGATAATGTATCTCGATATGCTTCGTTCTCGCATGAAAACAAGGTTTTGTGTTAATTGTATGCTTCCAACATTATCACAATAGACAGTGATAGGCTTTTGCACTTCCACACCTAAATTTGCAAGTAGCATCTCCAACCATGATGCCTCACATGCTTCCATTGTAGCACCTGTATACTCAACCTCTATATTCGACAAAGCAACAGTGGGTTTCTTCTTGCTTCTCCATGTAATAGATGCACCTCCAAGTGAGAATAGAAAGCCACTAGTAGATCTTCTATCTGGAGTACTACCAACCCAATCTGCATCCGTGTATCCATGAACCTGCAAATCTACACTAGCTTCATAAAACAATGCATAATCCAAAGTAGGACTCACATAACGTAGAGTGCGTCTCAGAGCATCCAAATGTGGTTGCCTGGCAATCTGCATAAACTGACTTTCAAGTCCAACAGTATAGCTCAGATCAGGCCTTGTAATTGTGAGATATATAAGGCTTCCCCCAATTTTTCTGTACATAGTAGCATTTTTTAATGCTTCATCTGATGTAGCATCCAACTTCAAATTCTGATCTAATGGCATAAAAATTGGCTTACAATGAGCCATACCATACTTTTGTAGCATATTCAAGGCATATTGCCTTTGTGACATCCATATACCTGTTTCTGTATGTATAAACTCAATGCCCAAGAAATAACGCAGCACACCAAGATCTTTCATGTCAAATTCCTGCATAAGAAGTTGCTTTACCTCTTTAATGCTTTCTTCATTATCACCACCTACAATCAAGTCATCAACGTAAATAGCAACAATTGTGATGCCATCATCACCCTTGCTTGCATATAGTGAATGATCTGCATCACACATACAAAACCCAACGGTGGTTAAGTAATCAACAATCCTTGCATGCCATGCACGAGGAGCTTGCTTCAGTCCATACAAAGCCTTTTGCAACCTGCAAACATATTCTGGATGCTTTGAATCTTCATATCCTTGTGGTTTGTCCATGTATACTTCTTCTTGTAACTCACCGTGTAAGAAAGCATTCTTCACATCCATCTGATGCAAAGTCCATCCTTTTGTTGTAGCTAATGCAACAAGTGTTCTGACAGTAGACATTTTAGCTATAGGGCTGAATGTTTTCTCATAATCAATACCATATGTATGTGCATATCCTTTTGCTACCAATCGTGCTTTGTACCTGCTTATGCTACCATCAGCATTGTGCTTTACCTTGTAAACCCATTTGTAGCATATGGGTTTCTTTCCTTGTGGCAATGGAACCAGCTTCCATGTATCATTTTCATAAAGTGCAACCATCTCCTCATCCATAGCTTTTTCCCAATTTGCATTACCAATTGCATCTTCAAAACAAGAAGGTTGAGCATCTTGTATTACCGTTGTCATGTAGGCATAATGACAAGCCATATAACTATCATATGTCAATCGTTGCACTGAATCACGCATCCTTCCAAATCTTCTTGGTCCTGGGTCACTTCTCCTTGTATCATCTGCATATGCCTTTCTTACTCTTGGAGTCTTCATAGAGGGCAATCCAAGTTCCTCGTCAGGACTCTTTTCTGAACCGCTTGAATCTCCATCAACATCTTCAAAACCTACACATGTTTTATGACCAGCAGAGAGATTTTCTTTACCTTTCTTGGATGTATTTGATGAATTTGGTGGACTGAAATTTTCACGCAATCTTCCACTCCATGGATTTGGGTTGGAACTATTACTTGGTGATGCATCCGGTCCACTCAAAACTTGAGATTCTGCACCTGATTTTTCAGCATTTTCTTTGTCATTTGGTTCAAGATTCAGTCCTTCTTTGGCATCTGCATTGACGCTTGAAATTTCATCAAATACCACATCTCTGCTCACCTTTACCTGTCGTGTGAGTGGGTTATAACATTTATATCCCTTTTGCTCAAGGGAGTATCCAATGAAGACACACTTTTCTGCTTTTGGATCAAGCTTCGTCCTCAATTCATATGGAATATGTACATATGCAATACAACCAAAAACTTTCAGATGTGATAAGTTTGGCTTTTAACCTGTAAGCTTCTCTTGAGGTGTAAGTTGATGTACAACAGCAGTCGGAGTTTTGTTCATGATGTATATAGTAGTATGCACAACTTCTGCCCAATAACAATGAGGCATATTCTTCTCAGCCATCAAGGCTCTTGCTATTTTTGCAATATGTGTATTTTTGCATTCAGCAACGCCATTTTGTTGTGGTGTGTACCTGCATGAAAACTAATGCCGAATTCCATGATTTTTTAGAAAACTGTTGAACTCATTTGACATGTATTCATCTCCTCCATCAGATCTTAATGTCTGAATGTACTTCCTTGTCTGCTTTTCCACCATAGCTTAAAAAATCTGGAAGCGAGTGAATACCTCACTCTTCTCTTTCATGAAATATACCCATACTTTACGTGTATGGTCATCAATGAAAGTAACATAAAACCTGCAACCGCCCATAGATGTGGTCTTTGCTGGACCCCAAACATCTGTATGTACTATTTCTAGTACATTCTCACTAATATGCTTGTCATGTGGAAATGATGCTCTTGACTTTTTACCAAATTGACATGTTGCACATATCTTTTGCATTTCTGCAACTTTGAAATTTGGTAGTCCATGGATAATACCCTTTGATTGCATCAATTTCAGCCTTTGCAAGTTCGCATGTCCAATCCGTTTGTGCCACATCTCTATATCTGTAATAACTCCTTCATCTTTTGCAAACATGGTTGCATTCATTTTAGGAATCTTCTCATTTAAGGTGAACATCCTATCCACTTTGTTTCCTTTGGCAACCAATCGTCCATCGTGCTTGTATTCTTGTACATATAATCCATCAGCATTGAATCTCACTTGTAATCCCTGGTCAACCATTTGTCCGACAGAAACTAGATTCTTTGTTATATTTGGAACATGCAGCACATCAGCAAGATGTTTTACCTTTCCATCCTCCATAGATAGTGCTATGTTTCCTGTATGCTCAATAGGATGTGATGTTTCATCACCTATTTCAACATATCCAGGAACTGCCAATTTCTCCAAAGTACTAAACCATTTTGCATGATTGGTCATGTGATTTGAAGCACCTAAATCAAGATACCAAAAATTATCATTTGATTTTTAAACACCAGCAGACATCATGTTCATCATGTGATGTTGAACCATGAACAACTTCTCAGAATCATTTGTACTTGTGGATGCATAGTTGTTTTGTTGCCTTCTGTTAGTTTGATTCTTCAACCTGCAATCACGTTCAAAGTGTCCAGGTTTACCACAATTCCAACATCCTTTACTATCATTACCTGAATCATTTCTTTGGAAATTTTTGCAATCTCTTTGGCTTCCTCTGCCTCAAAACTGTCCCCTTCCTCCTGCATGATTCTGTTGTTGACCTTGGTCTTGGCTACTATTTCCTCTTCCACTTCCAAAACCTCTACCTCTGCCTCTTGCTCTGCTAGAGTAGAATACCTGCTCAGAACTAGGATTTCCTTGGGAGTTTGAATCCTCACCAAGATTTTCTTCTTCAATGATCAACATGGATACCAAATCAGCAAAATTCGGAATATTTTCCTTGGTCTGTATAGAAGTTCTGAACTGCTTATACGCAGCTCCTAAACCACAAAGGCACACTTCCACCTTATCATCATCATCTACATTCACGCGAATAGATGCAAGTGACTCACATATGCTTTTGATTTTCAGAGTGTAGTCACTTACCGACATGCCCTTCTTCTCCAATGTATGCAGCTCGTTCTTGAGTTGTAATTTCCGTGCCTTTGTATTGGTCTCATACAATGTGACCAAACTGTTCCAAGCCTCTTCCAGAGTCTTGACATCATGTATGTGTCCAATCATGCTATCCTGTATGCTAGCAGATAGCCAATACATTACCTTTCGTGTTCCTTGATTCCATTCCTCATATGTTCTTAACTGGTTTGTAGACTGATTCCTCTCTCGCATCTGCGGAGCATTTTCGTTCTCTCCTTCGATGTATTTCCTGTAGCATTTTTCCCATTAGGAAATTCATCATCCTGAATCTCCACGCATGGAAGTTTTTCTTGTCCAGCTTATCGCTCATAAGCTGACTCATTCCGTTTGCGTTTGCCATTTCTGCAGCAATTTTCAACACTGCAAAACACTACGAGCAGCACTTCTGCTTGAACACTGTCGCACTATGATGTGACCATTCGATCTCAGAAAAACACAGTTTTGGTGTATCAATAGTACACGGAACCACTTGAAATTATGGATCTGGAATATATGAGTATTGCCGAACATGGTGCAAGTTATAGTTTCTGAAACTAACCTGGTTTTTCTATGGGCCCCACCTTGTGGGCTCAAAATGGAGGTCGATATGGCTTCGAAACTTCGATTTGACAAAAACAAGTGACCCTAAAGGGATTACTCTCAAAAATATTTTGAGGTCTTCTACCTTTACGCCGATTTTCATAGCAAATGGAGGTCGTTTGTGAATCATGTTTTCTCCACGCCTTGCTGCGTACTCTTCACCGTCACCTTCTCCACGAGCTCTCTATAGCCATGCTGGCTCTGATACCATGTCACCAGGAAGGAGATAAGGAAGAGAGCTCACATACGTACACACACACACTCTCACAATCAAAGAGAAGCACACACTCAGATTGAGGCAAGGAAGAATGATCTTCTTCTTCTTCTTCTATTACAGAAAAAGGAATGTACAAGAATGAACTAAAATAATAATACAACAAGTGCAATATATAAGGAACAATACATAAGGAAAAACCTAATGACCACGAATGAGTGAGCTAGCAAGAAACAAATGTGCCATCACTCTCGATACATAAATCTAATAAAGCTCAATGAAGTATCCCTGACATATATCGGCGTGACCACTATACATGTCAGGGAACCAAAAAACTAATATGTGTCATCCTCAATCATCACATGTTGAGCTTGATATCTCAACAGATTCTTGATCTTTACCATCAAGAATAAGATCCAATTTATAGTGTACACATGTCTACCTCTCAATGAGCTTTTGGGTGGGGTGAGCACAAGAGGTTCTTTCCCTTCAATAGAGCTAAATTACTTGATTGTCAGATGAATTTGTATAATTGTATAAATAGTCCATAACCCAGGCACCATCCTCATTATTATGTGTAGAAACTGAAGGTGATGTTCTACATGCTTATACCAGTAAACCAAGTGATATTATACATTCTTATGGTTTACAACTAAATGCTCGTTTTTCATGCTTCCTAAATACACTGTAGGAAGAGAATGCTTGAGTGGGGCACATTGCATATGTTTTGCTTCTTATAATCCATCAGGCATGGATGAAGATCTCATCTTTTATTGCATATATCAGTGAGATTGTCTTTTCAATTGGATGATGCATAAGAGAGATTAGTGGTTGAGAATCTTTGTACAAAGGGCATCTATGGGGGAATCTACTTGAGTGAACTGTCCCAATTCGTATTTAAAGCAAGCCATTGGGGATGGGTAGCTTATACCTTAATAATTATCATAGCATTCGTGGATATAAAAAATGCGTTTATCAAAGAATTCTCAAGGAGCACATTCTAGAGCATATATGAATGCATCTTCGAGTAGGGAAATCCAAATTGGACAGGGCACTCATAAGATAAAATCCCCAATGATCGTGCTTTGTTCCATTTAAACCAGGAGTGATACATTTCTGTGAGACAAGACAACACATAACTATTGTATGTCACATTTCAAAAGTGTACAAAAATATACTTTTCTGCATATCAACTTTCCAATTATCTTTGCATCTAGTGGAGCTTTTTTATTAGAGATCCTCACAATCTAATAATATATGGCTTTATCATCCAAGATCTTTTATCTATGTCACATCTTAGCATGGGAATGTGACAAAAAATGAATAATGTTGATGCCACAATATCTTTGGATTTTGTGGACTCGCTTGAATATGGCACAATGGCACTAGCACAATTTTTCTCAAAAGAAAGCTGTCAAGTGCAATGTTAACATTATCTAACTAAATAGAAAAAAGACAAAAAGAACAAGACCTAATAGTTCAATTTTGTAGTGATCCTAACCTTGCCATGTGTCAGCTTCTAATTTCGTAATTAGGGGTGAAGCTTTTAACATATTCCATGTATGAGAATACTGACCTTGTTTCATTTTAGTTCTCCCATGGAAATACCCAATACTGTAGGGAGAGAAATCAATTCTTGGAACTCTAAAGGCAAAGCCAAAGTCCAAGAGTTGACGGATGTGGAAAAATCCTCTCAAGAAATAATTAGAAGGTCAATTAGAGAGAAGAGAAAGCCAGAAAGATATGTCTATGATACTTTATTGGTTACTAAACATTCTATATATCTAGTGCGTCTCAAACTCTGAAGAACCCTCATCATATAAGAAGCAAAGAAGAAGCCAGAATGGATGAATCCCATGGAGGAAGAGATAGATGCTTTACAGGAGAATCAAACTTGGGAATTTGTGGCCAAGACTACATCTATGAAGATTATAGGCTCTACATGGATATACAAGTTAAAGAAAAATTCTGATAGATCTATTAACATGTACAAAGCAAGGTTAGTGGCCAAAGGGTATGCACAAACACAAGGTATTGATTATGAAGAAACGTTTTCACCTGTTGCAAAGATGCCTACTACATATATCTCATAAGCTCTTCATAGTACCTAAGCTCCTCAAGCTCAAATCCTTAGCTTGCATAAAATGGAGCATTAATATGCAAAATTGGAGATTTATATGATACAATTAGTGATAAGAATCACTATTTTGGGACTTCAAAGATTAAATTATGTTACAATTTGATTAAGACTTCCTTCACATATTGCTCCTTTGATGTGTGTGAGACTCTTGTGGAACACTTCCCTCCCTCTCATGTCTATGATCCTTGATAGACATTTGAGCTTGGGAATGATTGATGTACTAATGCAACATGTCA
The DNA here is from genome assembly GCA_020310875.1 of Ceratopteris richardii. Taxonomy (NCBI): domain Eukaryota; kingdom Viridiplantae; phylum Streptophyta; class Polypodiopsida; order Polypodiales; family Pteridaceae; genus Ceratopteris; species Ceratopteris richardii. The sequence goes on along the minus strand of CM035433.1, from coordinate 120,908,184 downwards.
ATTGCCAAGGTATGCTTGGAAATGCATATGTTTCTTGCAAGATTTGCATCCAGACATGTCTAATCGATAAACCTAGGAATATTTGGCTGGATGTTGCAATAATGCTCAACATACATAAATGTTTCACATGCAAATAAATGTAAAAAAAGGGATCAAGAGTTAAAAACTTCAGAGTGATATTATGAAAAAACCATAGCAAACATGTTCTAGAAACTTTGTTTGTAGCATGCAAGAAAATATGTAATGCATGCATGCCACATGTAGCAAACTTTGACCAATGGAAGGTGCTCATATCATACACACCAAATATATATTTTCCCTTTCAAAACTCTGCATTGACATGGGGGTACTTAACTTTCTTAAAGACTCAGAAAGTGGTCAACATCAAATCAAAGATTTGCATGCATATCCTGACGGCAATATCTGACATTTTGGATAAGTGGGGAAGCGAGTGTCGGATAGTTATCATCATATATGCCACAATGGGTGGTTCCTAAGTTGAAGCAACGCAAGGATTATTAATCTAGTCTTAGCACTTGCGATCATTCTTTACTATGATGGCAAATGCCTTCCACTTACATCAACATGGGACTAGTCCATAGTATGGATTACAAATGATATGAAGTAGGGCCTTGCTCCATGTTTGTAACATTTCTAGATATTCCCATAGTAACTATCAATGCAAGTTTGGTTGAAAAATGGTGCCTCGCTTTGCCGTGGCCGGAAGATCCTCTGGCTCAAATTGGGTGGTGAATGTTGGTCACTTGCCCATGGTGCACTCGATATGTGCATTATATTCTTCTAGTAGCACAAAAAAGGGTAATATTGTATACTATTAGTGACAATGTGGCATGGGGAGCCAGATATTGGAAGTATTTTGAGCATACGATTTGATCTTCTATGAGGGCAAGTGTGGCTTACACGATTTCTACTCGAGCCAAGTGGGTTGTTCCTATCTCTTCTATTTGGTTTACATAGGTCGCAAGCTGAAATTTGAAGACGTCTTGGACCTCCTTAGTTACATGGCTACGAATGGTAGGTTGGGGGCCATACTCTTCATAAATTGGATTGACCGGGATGTGTTCCATTTCTTCTTCCGTGGGGAGTTCTAGAGGGAAAGGTGATCATTCATCTTTGTTATGCTTGAGTGCAAGTTCATACTCTTGAAGTTTCAAATTCATTTTTCTTTCTTGTTGGTGTAATTTTCTAACTATTGAGCTATTTTTGGTAGATTTTGGTAGGTGATGATCGTGATCAGGGGTGGCGATGGTGATTGTGTGCATTGTGCTAATTGGAGTAAAGTGAATTCCTTTGTAATCTTGTCATGTTCCCCGAGAAGATTTGTATAATCTGGTAGGATAGCCTTTATAGCATCCAACTGAACCGTTTGAAACTGAGAGGGGATAATAGGATTTGGGCCCATCATTTCCATAGCCGCTTTAAAGTTTTCTTGGTTCTATCGCTGTAAACTAATGTTCTCTTTGCATGTGAGTGGAGGGCAAAATCATGGTAGGGATGTGAAGAATGATGCCCACATATCAATGAAGAGGTTAGCTATGGATGTTGTGACCTAAAAAACAAGAACAAAACTTCTCAAGGGTTGTACAAGAGGTGAGAAAACTGGGGTGCAAGGTGGTTGTGTCACAAAACGGGGGGGGGGGGTGTGTTGTGGTGTGGATGGGTGATGGAGCATGGCAGGGTGGTGTTTCAAAGTGGGATGTGTAACTGTCAAATGCTTGATTCGTAATGGGAGGTGGGAATTGAACTGCGGTGAAGCTAGCGGTGTCAATGGGAGGGAGGGTGGTGTACGGCCTACAAGAGTTGACCGATAGGAGAAGTTTTGATGAATAGGGACGTTGGTTTTTGAGTCCGATGTGTTTTGTTAGCATACTTTATGTTGATCATAATGTGCTAGTGGGCGGCTCATAAAAAATATGAGTGCATTTACAACTCTCACAACTTGTGAGAGTAGATGCATAGTTTCAATAAAAGTGGTGTCTAACCCACTATTCATTAGTTCTTCCTCAAGGAGGGCATGCCTTCTCTCTTTTGTGATCTAGCTTCTTGCATGAACTACATCCATTCTTTTATAGAGTCCTCTTAGTGCCTCAATGTAGGAAGGTTTATTACTTGATTGTTCTTCATCCCTCTTATCATCCTCTTGATCATCTTGTTTCTCATCATCCTGTTCATCTCTTGCTTATTTGCGATCAGTTTGTGAAGCCGGATGACACATATTGAGTAAGTGAAATTCTATATGCAATGGTCCCAAAATGTCAAGATCGATAGTGCTTACAAAGTCATCAGATACTCTATCTGACACTAGGAAAAAAATCTTTTGGTAATAGTTGCGTCACACTGTATTGTCATCGTGACCTCTATGGTTTGTTCTTGAGTAAGTTCTCCTTGACCACCAAGAGAAATGGGTCTAGAATTCGAGGTATGGTTGGTTGTATTCTAGTAGGCAATGATTGAGGATATCGTGATGTTTTTGTAGGTTATAGGCATGGATGGTGATGCACATTGTTACATGAGTGCTCTTTCGATAGGGATGTCATAACACAAGCACATGTATACTATCCTTGTGATTGTGCAACAATCATTGACCACTTGTTTCTTGATCCATCTGTTGTTTGTAGCATGAAATTGGTCCTAAATCAATTGGGACATGCTGATACAAATGGACACATTCTGTGCCAAATATAGTTTAAACAAGAGTTTTTTGTGAGTCTGCATAAATTTCTCCTCTTCGAGAAATTTGAAGTGCTACATGCGCATGTGAAAAATTGTAGAGAAATTAGGAGTAATGGCAAACATCTGATCTATCTTGACTTTCTTGCTTTTCTTCATGGATTCCGGAATCAAATTCTCTTTATTGAAAGGAATATGTGTGCCAAACATTTTGAATGCCTCTTGAATGAGCTTATGTGTCATATTGAATTTCTTTAAAGATTGATCGAGAAGCAATGAGGGAGCACAAAAGTACTCAATACACGTTTGATGCTGCCAAGTTGTAGTGTATGAATCTAAAAATAGAACCTATAATGTTGAGATATCCAGCTTAACATGTGATGGTCGAGGATGACAGATATGACTTTTTCATTTCTCTGACATGTATAGTGGTCACACTAGTATATGTCTGGAACACTTTAGTGAGCTTTACTAGATTCATCTACCGAGAGTGATGGCACACTTGTTTCTTGCTATCTCACCCATTTGCGGACATTGGGTTTTTCCTTATGTAGTGTTGTTTACATATTGCACTAGTTGTATTGTTGTATTAGGTCATTCTTGTATATTCCTTTTATATAATAGAAGAAGAAGAAGAAGAAGAAGAAGAAGAAGAAGAAGAAGAAGAAGAAGAAGAAGAAGAAGAAGAAGAAGAAGATCATTTTTCCTTGCCTCAATCTATGTGTGTGCTTCTCTTTGAGTGTGAGTGTGATCTCTCTTCCTCATCTCCTTCCTCATGACATGGTATCAAAGCCACTGTGGCTATAGAGATCTCGTGGAGAATGCCAATAGTGAAGAGTATGCGAGAAGTCATAGAGAAAGCACGATTCACAAATGATCTTAGATTGCTACTAAAATTGGCATTATTCACAAACGAACTCACTTGTTTTTCTCATATTTCTATTTTAAGTTCTATTCAAGAAAAATGGGAATTATTCATGATTTTGAGACAATTCTGTGTTTCCAAACTTTTTTCTTTTTGAGTCATTTCAAACAGGAAAACATATTATTATCTCCAGATTGGATAATTAAATTGACACTTTAACATTAAGCCTATTTGTATTACAGGTGGAGTATCAAGGCTTGGCTAAAAACTAAGAAGTAAGCATAGTAAGTATTATTAATGGGACTTGAATAATTCCCAAATTTCATGAATATGCCTTTTTTGGAGCCATCTCCACTTTTGTTTCAAGCCCACAAGGTGGGGCCTACAAAAAAATCAGGTCAATTTGCAAAACCATAACTTGCATTCTATTTGAGAGCACTCAAATATTTTAGATCCAAAATTTCAAGCGATTTCGTGTACTCTTGATATACTAAAACTGTGTTTTACTGAGATTGAATCGTCACACCATAGTGTGACAATATTCAAGAAGAGGTACTGCTTCTGGTGTTTTTCTAGTGTTGCAAATTGTTGCAGGAATGGCAAGCGCGGATGGAACGAGTCAGCTTATGAGGGATAACCTAGGCAAGAACAATTTCCATGCTTGGAGATTTACAATGAAAAATTTCATGATGGGAAAAGGCTACTAAAAGTACATGGAAGGAGAGAACAAAAATGCTCTGCAGTTATCAGAGAGGAACCGAACTATGAACCAATTAAGAGCATGTGAAGAATGGAATCAAGGAGCACAAAAGGTAATGTATTGGCTATCTGTTAACATAGAACATAGCATGATTGGGAACATATAGGATGCGAAGAATCGAAAAGAGGCTTGGAATAGTTTGGTCACATTTTATGAGACCAATACAAAGGCACGAAAATTGCAAATCAAGAACGAGCTACATACATTGGAGAAAAAGGGCATGTTGGTAATTGATTGCACCCTGAAAAATAAAAAACATATGTGAGTCACTTCCATCTATTGGTGTGAATTTAGATGATGATGATAAGGTGGGAGTGTGCCTTCGTGGTTTAGGAGCTGCATATAAGTAGTTGAGAACTTCTATTCACACCAGGGAAAATATTCAAAATTTTACTAATCTAGTGTCCATGCTGATTATTGAAGAAAAGAATCTTGGTGAGGACTTAAACTCCCAAGGAAAACCTAATTCTAAGGAGGTATACTCTGGTAGAGGAAGAGGCAGAGGTAGAGGTTTCAGAAGTGGAAGAGGAAAAAGTAGCCAAGACCAAGGTCAACATTAGAATCATGCGGGAGATAGAGGATAGTTTCGAGGCAGGGGGAGCCAAAGAGGCCACATAAATTTCCAAAGAAATGATTCAGGTAATGACAAGAAAGGATGCTTGAATTGTGGTAAATGTGGACACTTTGGACACATAAATTTCCAAAGAAATGATTCAGGTAATGACAAGAAAGGATGCTTGAATTGTGGTAAATGTGCTTGAATTGTGGCAATGAATCCCATTGCTAATAATTTATCTATTTCCTCCTTGACCTATTTTGCGAAATTTGGATTCATCTTGTATCTTTTTTGGGCTACTGGTACTACATTCATTTTCAAATCAATTTGATGTTGATGTAATTCAGGATCTATGCCCTTCACGTGCAAATATTCCCATGCAAAAATATCCATATACTCCTTTAATAGCTTAACTAGATCTTCCAAAAATTCTCCTTCCATATTCATGCTAACCTTAACCACCTTTGGTTCATCCACCGTGCCCAAATTCAGTTCCTATAGATCATCCTCTTTAACTCTATTGGACATTTCATATTTCTTATTATACATCTTCTCCACCACTTTCTTAGCATTGTTTCAAAAATTTGCTTCATCAGAAATTTTTCTTGCTACAATATACTCTCGGCATCAACTTCCAATACTAGAACAACTATAGGATTGGCCTTCAAAAAACCCTCTTCTTCATCATCCTCAATTTCTTCAGCTAAACTAACTATTTGAGCCACCAAAGGCTTTTCTTTGAGTGAAATATTCTTCCTTGAATGCATTAGTATCGTTACTTTTTTTTTTGCCTTTCGTTATCACCATCACATTCAAGCCCCAATCTTGCTTAACCTTACCATTCTTAAACCAAGGCCTACCCAACAACATGTCATAAGGAGATTCTAACTCTAACATCCAAATTACCACAAAATTTACTTTAAAACTCATTCCTACTACTTCTATTTCTTGTTTCTTCAAGATTCCTAATGGTTGTACCCTTGTTTGGTGAGCCATTTTAACTTGGAATGGAGGTGGATCTAGCTTTCTTACGCTCATCTCTTTGTAAATCCTTTGGGTTAATATTTGATGCCTGATCCACCATCTAATAATACTTCATCAAACATTCTATCTTGATACTGAGCTTTAATAATAGGTACCACAAAATTGACATCTTCTTAAGTCAATATTATTAATAGATGATGCCATCTTCTAACTATAACCTATATCTACTTGTTGTCATTGAAGTTTTTTAATAGCTTTTCCTTAAATGCTGGAACAAGAGCTAACAATTGATCCAATGATATTTGTATCGGAGCATTGATAATTACCTTAAAACAATCATTATCTGTATCACTCCTAACTTTATTGTTGCCTTCTTTCTACCAAGCAATCAATCGATCTTCATTATTTGCATCAAACACTTTTTGATTGTCTTGATTTTGCTCAATCTCTTTTCGTACTTGATCCCTGATCACCTTTTCCTCCATCCAATCTATTGGTCCTTTTTTCTTGGACCTAGTCACTGCGAGGACCTATGCTTCATTTGATGTTGAACACTGATTACAATCACAACTCCATTCTTGTATAGAATCTTTCTTTCTATATACCTACATTTTGGGTATCTAATTAAATGTTGGAGTAAGACAATCACTGATTGATGATTACAAAGAGGAGTGAAGGAAGAAGAATGAAGAAAAGAGTAAAGGACGAAACATAAAGAAAAGTGAAGACGCAGAGAGAAGAGATTTGTAGACACATGTACATTAACTTTGTAAATAGTTCATATACATCTTGTAATAGTGATGAATCCCGATATATACACCTATATATACTTGTATATAGATGACTCATATATGATAAGATATGTAGATGAATAGAAGAAGAGTAGAGGATGAATAAGTGAGTTTGAGTATGAGAATTATCTATGAGATGTATCTTTCAAGAAAATAGTACGAGTTTTCTGAAAATGGAATCTTGATGTTTCTGCAATTTCTCCTTCTGTGCTTAATCAATAGAGAAATCCTTTTGTATGTGTATAAGCCCATAGTTGATGCATCTATGGTCAAGATTTGAGAGTCTAATAAATCAGGCTGAGAGAATTGTAAGCAGGAACATTCATATGTGTGAAAGGTGGTGAGAGACTTTTGAAACATGCACAATCACAATGGCCAAAGAATTGATCAGATATCAGTGTAGAGTGTAAAGTTTTATAGAAGTAAGAATTGAAAATCTAATTTGGAAGATAAGCCATGTATTTATAAAAGCATTTGATTAAACGGGTTGTAGATTGAGAGAACCAAGTGTTTAAAGTTGCGTATGTGGAAGTCGCTTGCAGATAAAGCTTATTTCAAGCATAGGTTTACTTATTGAGGTAAATCTAAAGTTTTGTAAGTTTTTTTGAAGAACTTTCACTTGGAGTAGTTGCATAGTTACTAGGAGAGTGTTGTATCAAAAGTTCATAGAAAACTTTAATATTTCATTAGTCAATGAGTGAGTTTTGTGAAGTAGACTCCCATGAGTGAAGCTATGTCTCACAGAAGAGTTAATCTTTCATATTTTGATAAGGACTTCCAAAATTGGTGAAAGTTTTGAGCTATGCTTGACATAGAGGTATTCTAAACTCAAGTATAGCTTGTCTTTTGGAGATTAATAATCTCTATCAGTGGTATCAGAGTAGGTTCTATCAAAATTGAAGGAAAGGAGGACCTCGACTATTGCAAACATATAAAATTCAAGATCTAAAGATTTAAAAGGATAAAGTTTGAAGGAAAGGCTAAATAAAGACACATGATAACAATCAAAAGGATCAAAATGAGTAAAATTCGGAGCAAAGGTACATTTATTACTCATAAGGTTGAAGATTTAATAATACAAGTGAAGAAAGAATATGAGATAGCCTTCAAATTGAGAAATTGGATAGAGAGAACTATCCAGCTTAGTCCATGAGGATGGAAGATCATCTTACGAGCAAAGATCTAATGGGATAGATCATAGAAGAAGAAGAAGAAAACCTAGATTTTAAGGATCATAGTGTTTCAACTAGGGAGAAGCTTTAAATTTGAAGGTTTGGATGAAGAAGGATGCTCAAGCAAGGAATATCATCTATATGGCAGTGAATGATTACTTTCTTCCTCATATCAAAGGACTTGAAAGTGAAAATGATATATGGAATGCTTTGGAGGAGCATTTCCAGAATACAACCAAGTCAAGGGAGGCATCACGGGCAGAATTTACCACATTCAAGAAGAAGGCCTCACAATCAATATCTGATTATGTGAAAAAGATGAAAGACATTGCCGATTCTTTAGGTGTAGTTGATGAAGACATTGAAGAAGATAAATTGGTAAGACAAATTCTTACAAGTTTAAGAGGATATGAGAAGTGGACGCCTTTCATATTATCAATAGAACTTTCATTGGATCATTTTACTCCTGATTTGAATCAATTACTAGACCATATGCTAACCTTTGAGCATGATATCAAAGGGGATATTGATAAGAGTGCAGGTCAAGCAATGTATTCTAAGGATGAGAAGAAGGCTAGCAAAGGAAAGCAACAATCAGTTGAAGATGAAGGCACTCCAAACCAAGCAAACTTCATAAGAGGTAGATGAAGTGGCAGAAGTAGAGGAAGAAGCAGAAATAACAAAGATAATGTCAAAGCTTGTTGGATATGTGGTAAGATCAATCATCTAGCTCATGAATGTTGGCATAATAATCAAAGCACTAGTAATTTTAATCAAAATTTCAATCAAAGAGGTAGAGGTGGAAGAAATCAGAGAGGAGGGTTTAGAGGTAGAGATGGTAGAAGCTTCTTTTGAAGGTATTGTGGAAGAAGCTTCCAAAACCAATCCCACAATAACACCTACTACAATTATGCATCAGATAAGAAAGAAGACTCAACTCTAATCATGAATGCAACATGTGAAGTTCCAAATGAAGACCAAAGGGTATTTTACATTGAATCAGGGTGTAGCAATCACCTGAATGGGAACATTGCTTTGATGATTGATGTGGAGAATAAGGTAATCAATCATACAGTTCAAACAGGTGACAATACAAAGTACAAGGTAAATTCTATTGGATCAGTGAAGGCTAAAGATGGAAGTACTCTTTTGAGTAAAGTTCTATATGTTCCTACAATTCCAAAGAATTTTATAAGTGTAGGACAAATTGTAGAAAAAGGATATGAAGTGAGGTTCACTAATGATGGAGTTTAAGTTGAAGACCCTAGCCAAGGGTATAAGCAAATTGTTACACGGACGAAAGAAGGATGGCTCTTCACATTGAAGGTACAAGGTAATATTGGACATACCTAGTTCACATATGAAGGGTAAAAGATATCTGAGTTGGATCTTTTGCACAAGAGGCTTGGACACTTCAATGAAAGAGGTATTAAAGAGATGATTAATAACAGCACAGTGATTGGATTACCTAATGCTGTAGGTCAACACATGACTATAGATGTGAAGCATGTCAATTAGGTAAGGCTCACATGCAATCATACAATAAGCAAGGTTTCATGTATTCAAAAAAACTTGAATTGGTGCATACAGATGTGTGGAGTCCTTCAAAGGGCTTTAGTATAAACGGTTACAGATATTATGTGATTTATGTTGATGGATGGTGCTACCAGGTTGATCACTATTTATGTGGTCAAAGACAAATAAGAAGTGTTTAGCACATTTAAAAACTATCATGTATATGCAAATAGGGTTACATGACAAAAATTGAAGAGATTAAGGTCAGATGGAGGGGGAGAGTATTTCTCAAATGAATTCAATAATTATTTGTGGAATGCATGTATAAAAAGAGAAGTTACTTGCAAGTAATCTCCTCAATAGAATGGTGTAATAGAAAGGAGAAATAGAACTCTTGTTGAGTTTGCAAGGTCAATGATGAAAGAGAAGAATTGCCCTAATGATTTGTGGGCCGAGGCTCTAAATACAACATACTTGGTTAATAGGCTACCATGTAAAGCTTTGCGGGGTATGAAATCATATGAAGCTTGGTGGGGCAAAAGACATACATTAGATAATTGCAAAGTATTTGGTTGCTTAGCCTATGCTTATGTTCCTTCTCACTTAAGGCATAAGCTAGAACCAAAACCTGAAAAGTATTTGTTTATTGGTTATGATGATAAACAAATTGGATACAGATTGTGGAGTCCATCTACAAAGCAATTCCTTGTATCAAAGGATGTCACATTTGATGAGAAAGATACTTGGTATTCAAGTAAAAATAGTGCTTATGCAAGTCTTGATAAAACATTGAATCAAAGAAAGGTAAATCAAAGGTTCAAAATTTTGAGGAAGAAGAGAGTGATGAAGTGCTAGTTGAAAATGAAGAATTACCAAGGTTTGATCCAAAATATGATGAACCAAAAACTTCAAGAAGTGGAGAATTCAGAAGTTCATCAAGGAACAAAAGACAACCTATAAGGTATAGCTATGACACTTTTTTATTGATAACTAAAGATTTTGCTTATATAGTGAAAGCAGATGAAGACCCATCTACATATGATGAAGCCAAAGGAAAGGAGAATTGGGAAAAATCTATGAAGGAAGAGTATGATGCACTAATTGAGAATCAAACTTGAGACTTGGTACAAAAACCAAGTAATCAGAAGGTAACTGGATGCAAATGGGTCTACAAAACAAAGAGGTTTGCAGATGGAAGTGTGTCTAGGTACAAAGCTAGACTTGTTGTGAAAGGATATGCACAAACTTATGGTGTGGATTATGATGAAACATCTCTTGTTGTAAAAATGACAACCATAAGGACTCTCATAGCTATTGTTGCTTGCAAAGGTTGGAAATTATCTCAGTTAAATGTGAAGAATGCATTTTTAAATGGCTACATTTCAAATGAAGACTACATGGAACAATTAGATGGTTTCAAAGATCAACATAATCCAGATTATGTGTGTAAGCTCAAGAGAGCTTTGTATGGCTTGAAGCAAGCCCCAAGGGCATGGAATTACACGCTTGTAAATTTCTTGAAGGAACTTGTTATCCAAACATCAAAGGAAGATAGTAGTTTGTTAGTCAAAGCAAGTGAAGGAGGTTCTATTTATGTTTGCATTTATGTTGATGACATAATCCTCACATGTACAGATGACAAAGGCATACAAATTCTTAAGAAGCAGATGGAGAAAGAATTCAAGATCACTGATTTGGGAAATTTATCATACTTCTTGGGAATGAAGATTTTATATACTCAACATGGAGTATATGTAACTCAAGAAAGGTATTTGAAGAATTTGCTAATCAAATTTAATATGGAAGATTGTAGGATAACATCAAACCCAATGGTGGTGAACCACAAATTGAGTAGATATGGAGGAGAATAACTCAAAGATATGAAGCTTTATCAAAGTTTGGCGGGTAGCTTGATTTATGCTACATTGACCAAGCCTGATCTATCATATGCAGTTGAAGTTTTATCTCAATTCATGCATCGTCCATGGAAGGAACATTAGATTGCACGTCAAAGGGTGCTAAGATATATTAAGGGCACACTTAAAGAAGGTTTGTACTATGGTTTCACATCAGATACAAGAATCAAAATATATAGTGATGCAGATTGGGCACTATGATGATAGAAGATCAACACATGGATATTTGTGTTATGTGGGAGATAAATTGATTTCTTGGTGTTCTAAGAAGCAACACACAATTGCTTTATCATCTACTGAAGTTGAGTATAAGTATGGTGGAAACTGCAAAGATGGTCATATGGTTGAGAACTCTAATGAAGAGTTTTGACATCAATCAGAGTTTTCCTATCATTTATGGGGATAATATGAGCTCTTTGTATTTTGCAGCTAACCCTATGTTTCATGCCACGACTAAACATATTGATATTCAGTATCACTTCCTGAGAGAAGGTGATTGAAAAAGAAATAAAAATAATGTACATTCCTACAACAAATCAAGTTGCAGATATGTTAACAAAGAGCTTAGATGGACCTAAGTTGTAGAAGTTTAAAGAAATGGCAGGTATAAAGAATAGACAAGTAATGACAATTAATGATTGAGGGGGAGTTTTTGGAGGAAGACAATCACTAATTGATGAATACAAAGAGGAATGAAGGAAGAAGAATGAAGAAAGGAGTAAACGATGAAGCATAAAGAAAAGTGAAGATTTAGAGAGAAGAGTTTTTTAGAAACATGTACATTAACTTTGTAAGCAGTTCATATACATCTTGTAATAGTAAAGAATCCGGATATATATGCCTATATATACTTGTATATAGACAACTCATATATGAGAAGATATGTAGATAAATAGAATATGAGTAGAGGATGAATAAGTGAGCTTGAGTATGAGAATTATCTATGAGATGTATCTTTCAAGAAAATAGTAAGAACTTTATGAAAATGGCATCTTGATCTTTCTTCACTTTTTCCTTCTGTGCTTGATCAATAGATAAATCCTTTTGTATGTGTCTAATTCCATAGTTGATGCATCTATGTCAAGATTTGAGGGTCTAATTATAATCATGCTGAGAGAATTGTAAGTAGGAACATTCATATGTGTGAAAGGTGATGAGAGACTTCTAAAACAGGCACGATCCCGATGGTCAAAGAATCAATTAGATCTCATTGTAGAGTGTAATGTTTTGCACAAGTAAGCATTCAAAATCTAATTTGGAAGGTAAGACATCTATTTCTAAAAGCATTTGATTAAACGGGTTGTAGATTGAGAGAACCAAGTGTTTAAAGTTGCATATGTGGAAGTCACTTGTAGAAAAAGCTTGTTTTAGACATAGGTTTACTTATTGAGGTAAATCTAAATTTTTGTATGCTTTTTTCAAGAAATTTGACTTGGATTTTTTGCCCAAACACTAGGAGAGTGTTATACCAGAATTTCATAGAAAAATTTAATCATTTAGTCAGTTAATGATTGAGTTTTGTGAAGCAAACTTTCCTGAGTGAAGCTATGTCTCACAAAAGAGTTAATATTTCATATTTTGATAAAGACTTCCAAAATTGGCAAAAGTTTTGAACTATGCCTGACATAGCGGTATTCTAAACTCAATTATAGCTTGTATTTTGGAGATTAATCATCTCCATCAATAAACTTCTCCTTTTTGTCAGTTAGTTCAATTACAATCACATTAGCCTGAGCTATTAGTTGATTTTGTTGTTATGGTTGCACCTCCTGATTGGCTTGGTTATATCTGATCACTGCCACTCCTCTTTTTTCCCTTTGCTTTACCCATAGTGGACAATTTGGGCCTATCCAATGATCTAGAACATAGAAAATGCATGGAATTATTCTTGCTAGTCTACCTTCTTGATTTTCTTGCTCCCGCGATGGAGGTCTTCCCTATCATTGTCTTTGAAATCCATCTTGTCCTCTAAGCAGAACTACCTCATTTACGACAACTTTGCCTTTACCTTTATCTTCATACCTCAAAGACTGACCTGTATTCTTTGAATTATATCAACACTGAATCACTCTTTGAGCTCCCTTTTGAAAAATAGAAATAACCATCTAATACCCGCAAATACAATCAGTTAATTCACATGAGTATTAGTTACATCCAAATACAACTTATTTTAACAAAAATAGAATGAGAAAAAATATGACTTAGTAGATATCCAAGTTAGCAAACCTGCATAACATCCGAATGAGTAATGTTTCAATTGTGCAACTAAGTTCTATCGCTAGTTTAACAACCTACATGTGCTAATTGCAACCATTTATCATCCTCTTCCTCTTCTACACAACAAGTTAAAATGCCTTGGTCATCTTGCTTGTAGATACTTCTTGTGTGTATGTGACATCTTTGTGACTTGTTTACTTCTTTGTCCTTTGTTCATACTATAGGGTTCTTGGGTCCAAAATTTAGGTTTGCAACTAATTTGTTTGCCCAATTTGGCACTACTTTGAGGCTGAACAAATATGCATAAGGAGGTTCATCTGACACTCCTTGTGAGGATTCTCTTGAAGTGAGCCATGAAAGATGGTTCACCCAAAGGTGGGTCTTACCTTTTCAAACAACTACTTCAAAATCATATTATATTAGTAAGATAAACCATCTTACTAGCCTACCCATATTGCAAGGTTTGTTCACCAAGTATAATAGGGCTTGATGGTCCGTAAAAAAATTGAACAAACTTTCAAGAAAATAATATCAAAACTTTTTGACTACATAGACCATGCATGGTCCTTCTCTTTCAATGGTCATGTACTTTCTCTCTATAGTGATTAGTTGTCTAATCACATATGCTATGAAAAGATCTAGGTTTGCTTCTCTTGTGGGTTATGGTAGCACACATCAAATAACAAAATTAGAGGCATCCATGTGGACATGGAATGGCTTATTCCAATCTAGTCTTGTCAAAATAGGGCTGAACAACAGCATTTTGCCTCTACAAATGATTTCTTGTATTCTTCATTCCACTCAAAATCAGCCAAAAGGTTGTATAAGCATTTTGCAATGATTGCTTACATGTGGATAAAATGTCAATAGTATCCATAATGACCCATAAAGGCTTGTACTTCCTTAACCATTCTTGATCTTCATAATTCTGATATAGCTCTCACTTTATCTATATCTATTGATATCCCATTTTTTGACACAATGCGACCTAATATTTTCCCTTATTTGAACATGAAAATACAATCTTTTGAGTTCAAACACACTTGATATTCTCTACACTTGTCAAATATTTGCCTGAGTTATGGGATGTGATTTTTTCTTATGTGAGAATAAGCACAGAGTCATCCACATACCTTCTAAATTCTTCCTCAAAAACTTTTTAAAAACATGATACATGAGCCTTTGGAATGTAGGAAGTGCATTTGTGAGCCCAAATTGTTGGAGTTAGATGTCTGTGGAAGCACGTGAACAACACAAGGAAGAAGAAGAAGCTTGGAGCTCAACACACAATTTTGAATGTATTACCACTAGAATGTACAAAGATGAGTAGCAGGGTAATAGGCATATATACAAGCCGGGGGGAAAAAACCTCCTAAAGAGGAAAAAAGTGCCATGACGGTCCTAGTGTGTTCACACACATCACTACCTAAATATATCAACAAATCCCCCCTGGGAGTGATGCGGTGAACAAGGAGCAGACACTCATGTATAAGGAATTGCCAAGCTATGTGGAAATCTATCCACAAAAGGAAGCAAGCCCTAAGCTTTGCAGAAAGCTTCAAACTTCTCCCTAGCAGAGCCTTCGTGAAAAGCTCTTCAATATTCTCCTGCGTGGACACATATGCCAAGTTGATCTCTCCAGCAAAGAACCTCTCCTTGACATAGTAATAATGCACCTCAATGTGCTTAGTGTGAGCATGGAACACAGGGTTCCTCGCAACTGCCAATGCGCTCTGATTGTTAGTGATGATGGTGGTGGCAGAAGATTGACCAACACCCAAATCAACCATAAGGCATCTGAGCCACACACACTAAATAGTCACTAAAGCTGCCCTATACTCAGCCTCACAACTAGAAGTGGCCAAAGTAGGCTGCTTCTTGCTTAACCAAGATATACATGAGCTACCAAGCACGAAGCAAAAGCCACTAGTGGACACACGAGTGTCATAGAAACCAGCCCAATCACTGTCAGAAAAAGCATGCAAATCTGGAGGTAGTGATCCCCCCCTTGGGATAAAACAAACCAAGTAGCCAGGTACCACTCAAGTAGCAAAAGATGCGCTTAACTGCCTACCAATGCTTGACACCTGGGCAATGCATAAATCTGCTCATTTGTGAGACAACAAACTGAATATCTGGCCGAGTAATGCATAAGTAAATCAAGCGTCCAATAGCCTGTTGATAGAGAACAACATCAAATGCATCTCCAACATCATGAAGACTCAGTCGTAAACCTATGTCCATATGAGTGGCAATAGGTTTACATTCTTCAAGGCCAAAACACTGCAATAATGTGTCAATATATTTCGTTTGACACAAATCCATTCCACCATCAACGTGCATAAACGCAATGCCCAAATAATGATGGAAATGACCCAAATCAGACATCTCAAATGAGGCATGCAAATCAGCCTTAAAATCAGCAATATTCCCCTCACGAGGACCAATGAGTAGCATGTCATCAAGATAGACCATAATGATGAGAAGTACATCATTACCATGCTTAACATATAAGGTGCTTTTAGTTGGACTGTTCTCAAAACCATGTGCAATCAGATAGGCATGTATCTTTTCATACCAAGCATGTGGTGCTTGCTTTAAACCATATAATGCCTTCTTTAATCTGCACACCCGATTCTTATGCCCTTTCTTCACAAAGCCATGGGGATGAAAAACATACACTTCTTCATGCAAGTCACCATTGAGAAATGCTATTTTGATATCCAACTGATGTACATTCCAACCATGATGAGCTGCAAGTGCACAGATGCTATGAACAGTAGTCATTCGGCAAGTAGGAGCAAAGGTTTCATCAAAATCAATGCCTCTTTCCTGCGCATAACCCTTTGCAACAAGCCTAGCCTTATACTTGTCAACTGTTCCATCAAGTTTACGCTTCAGCTTGTATACCCACTTAGTGTCAATGGCCTTCTTGCCAGGAGGCAAGTCACATAAAGAACAAGTTCCATTCTTCATTATAGCATCATATTCAGATTGCATAACAACCATCCAATTTTTTGAATTTTGTGCTTCATCAAACGAAAGAGGCTCAGTCTCATCATAGAGACTAGAGGTAGCCATAGCATAGCAATCTGATGCAAAGGAGGCACTATGAGAGCGTGATTGAGTACGATATGGTAGAGCTGCATGTAATTTGCTATCATGCAAAGTCTGTACCAACTATTTTGGCATAGTTTTTGCCTACTCAATATTAGCTCTCTCATCAATAAGTGCGTCATGTAAATCTGCATCAGAAATGGAATGATCTACATCATCACATGAGACCTGCAAAGGTTGACAAGTTGCTTCATTAGGATGAGCACTAGACTGTCCACTTGTAAAAAAAAGGCAGCAAAGTATCATACATGTCTTTGGAGCTAACAAATGTCTCCTTAGTACATGAAAGCAATGGCTGAATAGCATCTTCCACAAAAAAACCATCACGACTAACTAGAATGCGTTTAGTCTGTGGATGATATAGACGATAGCCTTCACTTTCAGAATTGTACCCAACAAAAATACATTTTACTGCTTTATCATCCAATTTTTTGCGATGTTGCCCAAGAACTAATGCATATGCCAGACAACCAAAAACACGCAAATGAGCAAGAGATGGTTTGTGATCATGCCAAGCCTCATATGGAGTGATAGACTGGAATGCTTTAGTGGGACACCTGTTAAGTACATATGCTGCACACATAATAGCCTCAAGACAGAAACTATGTGGTAAGGCCTGACTCTTGACCATACACCTCGCCATCTCCATGAGTGACCTATTCTTCTGTTTGGCAACTCCATTATGTTGAGGTGTATACGGCACTCTATAGTGTGTTGTATTCCACGTTCAGCCAGAAATGCATTGAAATCAGAAGACATATATTCCCCCCCTCGATCAAAATGGAGGGTGCCCATTTTACATGCTGACATATTTTTAGCCAAAACCAGAAACTGTTTGAAGCACATAAACACTTCGGACTTTGCTTTGAGTGGATATACCCATGCATGCCTGGAAAACCATCAATGAAAGTCACGAAGTAAAGATAATTTCCAAAAGAGGGTGTCTGCATAGGACCACAAACATCACTATGAACAAGCTACAATTTTTGAGTAGCCCAAACTGAACCATCTTTTGGAAATGAGGAACACTGCATTTTGCCCAAAATATAACCTTCACATACATGTTTACGGGATGCCTCAAGTTTGGGCAAAGAGGACACCATTTCAGATTTCTGCAGGCGTAGAAAACTAGCAAAGGTCAAATGACCAAAGCGTGCATGCCAAAGCTTTGCATTTGACATAGCCTGAGAATCATGTACTGCACATGCCAAATCATTCACCAATTTTTCATAGTCTATGAGCTTATACAACCCACCACATGAAATGCTAGAAGCAATAATCACATTGCCATTTTACAGATCATGAACTGCACACCTATCATCAACAAATTTCACAACCAAGCCAATCTTGGCTAAAGCAAAAACTGATAACAGATTCTTCTTGATCCTTGGCACAAATAAAGCATCTGACAAAGTGAAAGAACTACCATAAGAAGTAGTCAGAATGATCTTACCAACTCCCATGATAGGATAAGAGGAGTTGTTGGCGCATGTGATAGTATTCCCTGTAGGGGTAGGCTCGAGTGAAGAGAAGAAACTACATTACAAGGTTAGATGTTTGGTCACCCCACTATCAAAGTACCAAATATCTGAGTCTACTACAGACATGCACTGCTCATGAGAAGATGGGTCAAAACTACAAACAGTAGTAAACGCCCATTCTTCATCCTGCACAAGGTTAACAGACTCTGTTTTTGGAGTAGAGACCTCTACAACAACTATTCTAGCTTCTTTTTTCTTTTCCTCTTTTGCAGCGAGTTTAGGATAGTTCTTTATGATATGATCATTTCCTTTACAATACTTGTAAAACAATTTTTGCTTTTCTGATTTCTTCTCATCTTTATCTTCCTTCTTCGAATGTGCATAATCAGCAGATTTTTGCTTACTACTTGAAGAGCTCCATTTTCCTTTGCCCTTCTCACTATCCAAGAAAGCTTGATCTGTAACACGCATAATGGACCTGTTCTACCTCAACTGATCTTCGTGCAATAGAACAGAGACTATTTCCTCAAATGAAAGGGCATTTGGATTGCCTTTCATCATCAACCAAAGAGTAGAAGGAAAACTCTGATATGAATCTGGAAGGCCATTCAAAACGGTCTGCACAAGTGAGCTATCTTGTATAACTTCATCAACAGAAATCAACTATTCCTTCAGGTCTTTGATCTTTGTTAGAAAACTGTCCATAGAACCACCTTCATTCATGTGCTCACTCTCCAACTGTTTTTGGAGGTAATCAACACGAGCCTCGTTCCTAGCTTGGTACAACGTGGTAAGTGTATCCCAAGCATCCTTAGCTGTCCTACAAGAGTGAATGTGAGGAATAATTGCACATTTGACAGACAAAGCTATCAATGCATGTGTGTGTACTTGAGCCAAGAAGACTCAAGGACTTGTGCCAATGAGACTGTACCTCAATTGCCACACAAGTGCGTATAGTGGGTACTTAACACACATCTAATTGTCAATCCGAAGGAACGACGTACCAAGTGTATGAAGACGTGTGCACACGTGATGGAAAATGAAGTGGTTTAGCTAGCATGCATGAGAAAAGACTACTACCTCTCACACTCACTGAAATACTGAAAGTGTTTGCCGCAAGCCTCTTACAACAGTTTTTAGTATTTTGAGGTTTTCTTCCAGCCCAGAACTCCGAATATAGGAAATAGGTACTCATTTCGAAGCTCTCGACGAGACGCATCCAACGGCAGTAATTTCACTCAATTCCGACCACTCTGCTTCAAGTTATGGCAAAAACAGTGAATGATGGGAGTCACAAATATCCGCACCACAACTTCTCCTAGCTTGCACACGCACTACAGCAGCTCAAAACCAAGGGGAAGGGGTAGACAACAGTCCTACACATGCATTACAATCATAACACACACATACAACAGCGAAATGAAGATCAAAATCAGCATGAAAGAGGCAAAATCGAAAATCTGTAGAGCTCCTTCTTCACAATGGAAAAAAGTCCTTACAAAGAGTCACAAAGTGACTTATATACTAGTGCCATAGAAATGGTCCTTTCACACAAGCGACCGGCACTTTATTCACTAAAAGACTAATTTCCTACTATTTTACATGGGTAAATCTCTAATCTTCTGCGGGTATGCAGCTAGAGGACTCCTCTAGTGCCTTTACAACGGAAAATATATTACAAGAATGATTCTGATACAAAAATATGATATCCAAATCGGAAAAATTTTGGGGCCCGTCTTTTTCTCTGCTTTGTGCTTCCTTTAGCTCTGCAACACTCTCCTCCTCTTCGTCTCTGTCGTCCCTTGACAGGCTTTAGCTTTTCGTCGGCCGATTACTTCTTTTCTCTGCGCGCTACCCTTGGTCAGTTTTGTCTGTAGTTAAACAGACATGCAGCTTTGATGGCTTGTTCTTGATTCAAGCTCTACTACACTAGAGCCTGCTGCAGTTGTCTTGCCTGTTGATTTGGGTTGCCACGCACGCCACCAGTGACTAGGAATGTGCTGTTCTTAGTCACCCTCTTGAACTTTTCGGCCTCTACCCCTTTCTAACTTTTGGTCCTCTGATTTGTCCTGGTTGCACACATCTGACCCTGTTGTATTGCTTTGATCCTGTTTGCTTTCTTCTACCGTGCAGGACCTGGATGTTTTGCCTTGTTGCCTGATGCGTGCCCCTGTGGGGCTGTGTGCAGAGATGGGTGTTGCGCCCCTACAGGGCTTCTTGCAAAGATATGTTTTCAAATATCATTGTTTTATTCTTTATTGAGATGTTTTCGACTTTGATCTTCTTCTTCTTCTTTTTTTGCTTGATTCCCCTTCCACACGTCCCTCCTCCTGAACTCTGTCGTCCTCGACAGGCTTTTTGTGTCGACGTGTGTATGTTTGTATGGCTTGTTGCTCTCTTTGATTTAGCAAATTCGCGTGACACAGCATGAATTCCTTCCATTGCTGAGACTTTACTCCATCTTCTGGCGCCTGTCTATGATCAGCAAAGAAACTTGTTTCATAGGCTACCAGTCTTGCATTCAAATTGGAAGTCATTTTAACAAAAATCTCTGAATCAATTTCAAAGAAGCCTGTAAAGAATGCTTCTTCAAAAGTCTGCATATATGTCGATGGCAAAAACATGAGGCGAGAATAATATGCCATAATAGTTAGTCGGCTGGGAATAGTAGATAAATAAAAAATTAAGGCTTCTGAACCTTGCGTAATTCCAATGAAATTCAAAAATGTGTATTTGGCATGTTGAAAAACCTTTATTACTGTCAATGGCATGCTGAATATTTTGTTAGTCATTTTGACTGCCAAGTCTGGAACTGCAGCGTATCTGGAAATCCAAAATTCCATTGTCTTTACCATGTATTCTTCGGTTGGTAGATAATTATGTGGCGGACTAGGTAGTAGAGGGTAGTTGAGCCACTGATTATTGATATTGCCATGGCGCTGTCCTTCCCAAAATTGCGTCCAAGATCGTCTACGGGGTACACGACAAAAAGATGGATTTACTTGAAGTTCATATGGTGATGCTTCCCACTGTACCCGCAACGTTGGATGTTTCTCTAAAATCTTTCGTCGCCATATCGGATCCGCCTTCTCGAACTCCTCTTGAGTGTAATTGAAAGTGTCATGCCTGAAGTGAAGGTTGTGGTCCGGATCTTTATTCGTTGCAAACTTTATATAATATCGAGTTTGTTCTTTAAGTAGTCCGTATGGTACATTAAAGGGCTTCAAAATTTGTTCTAGTTGTTTATTTTCTATTTGAGCTTCTTTCATGATCCTGATGATCTGATCTTCAAATTCTGTCGTAAGTTGGGACACCAGTAGTGCCCTTTCTGGTCTGCTCAGTTTTGCAATTTCCGGAGTGTTAGGTTCAATGTGAACCTCCTTTTCCTCCTTTACCGGTGAATGATATGAGGGGGAAGATAGAGGACATACCTCAGTCTCCACAGTAGCCTCTGCAGAAGTTGGAACTACTGGTGTCCCCTCTTTTCCTTTTTGTTCTAGCCGTTCCTGAAGTTCTTTAATACATTCATTCTTCTGTTTGAGTTCTTCAGTGGCCTTGGCAATCATATCCTTTTGTTTCAGAAGTTCTTGTACTACAATGTCCATCTAATCTGTATCTTCTTTACATTGTCGCAGATAGTCATTCTCAGCTTTCTTGCATTTGGCTCTCAAGGCAGCCGTGTCATCCATGTATCTTTTCTCCCATTCTGCAATTGTGTCTTGCTCCTTTTTGAGCTGGTCTTCATACATATATTTTTGCTTCTAATCCTTTGATGTCTTGTTCTGGTTGGGCTTGCACTTCGATTGGTTGATCACTTAAAAGAGCATCCATAAGCTCTTTGTTCCGTTGTCTTAACGCCTCTGCTTCATCCATGTACACTTTAATCTGTGATTCCAGAATTTTGCTTCTTGATGTCATGCGTGCCTTTTCAGCCTCATTTGCTTGTAGTTTTTTGGTGACTTCTTGTAGTTGTGCTTTTAATTGCTCATTTTCTGTCTCTAGCATGCTATATTTATTTTTGATTTCTTTCAGTTCAGTTTCTTTTTCTACTACCTGTTCTTTTACTGTCTCTAGCTCAGTAGAGAGATTCTTACCCCATTTTTGAAGTTCGATTTTGTCCTGCATGGCTTGGTCATAATCTTCATCAGCATCCAGCATTAATTGCTGTTTGTCTAGTGCTGTTCGAATCATATCTTGCACCACAGGTTTGAGTTGAGCTATATCCACATTCAGCCATGTTTTTGGTATATCTGGGGTTTCTCCTGTTTGTACATCTTTTCCTTTTTCACTATGGATCGTTTCATTGTGTGGTTGTCTGATTTGTAAGTGCACTTGCGGTTCTGCTTTGTCTTCATCCACATCAATAACCTTAGTGGCACTCCCTTGAAATGTAACATCCATGGGAGACGGTTCTGCCACAACCCTTATGGGTGTAAAGGGTTCTTCGTCTTCCTTTTGTGTTTCCTGACATTCCTTCTTTGGTATCTTCATGCGTATTTTTCGGGGTGGTGTGGCCTCCTTGATTTGGATGTTGGAACTTTCATTAAGTTTTAAAGTATGCTGACCTTTCATTTTTACTTCCTTACCCCTAGTACTTTGATCATCCTTCGTTGTGTGATCCTCCTGCTTGAGGTCTTTTTGCTCTTCGTTATAGTCTACTTCATTTAATTCCTCCCATTGGCCGTCATCTTTTGATTCGCTTTGAATATCTACATCCAATAACGAGGTATTGGGCTCCTCTTGGCCGTCTGATCCAGAACTAGAGTTATCTAGCCCTATTTCCCGATATCTATGTACTTTTGTGAGTTTGCTCTTTGTTTCCCTTGCTTGTTCTGACTGCTGATAATGATGACCCTGGACTGGTAAGTTGATCTGTCCTTCTGTATATCGATGGGTCTCTTCCAGAGCATCTGTCAAGTCTTTTGCCGTTATTTCTTTCCTTCCTTCAATAGTAGTTTTGGGAAGTACATGGATCCTCTTGGTAGTTGGTGTGTCTTCATCATGTAGCTTGGCTTCCCGGAATCTTTTGGTACCTCTCATTCTAGGTTGAGAGCTCGTTTCTGCCACTTCCACAATATTTGCTCCTTTCTTTTTCTTAGGAACGGTAGCAACTTTGGCATATTGAGCCAGGACGGTTGATGATGGCATCTCTTGTAAATGTTCCCTTATTCCTAAGGCATGATAGATCAGGATGGTTAGTGCCACACTACCATTTAGGAACTTTTTATTCTTCCATTGCTTCTTGGCCTCGAACAATCTTTCTTGAACATATGGAGTCAAGTTGATTTGGTTCCCAATTTGCTTGATGGCATGGGATAATAATTGTACAATGATCTTTTGTGGAGCCGTGTATCTGTGCATATTCGGGAAACAGAAGTGTTGGTGGATCAATCGGACCTCATCCTCTATGTCCACACGGTTGATGTCGACGAAGGTTCGGGTCTTTGCACCTTTACTTTCTTCTTTCACTATTGTGACCCCGTCCTTCTCCCAGCCAAAGGCTTCCTTGATTAACTCATGAGTGAATTGAATAATCACCCATTACTCTAGCTTCTGGTACCAAAGGATCATGTAGTGCTGGCTGTAGTGTATTCATGACTTGAGTGCATCGTTGAAAATCAGGCTTATAGATTGGCAGTTCAAAATATTTATGTATGCCTACTTTCTTCATGGTTTCCTCAACAGAAGGTAGTGTATGTTGAACTCGAAAATCCTGGGACATTATTGGAAACAGATGATCTGTGTCCATGATTTTGATCGTTGCAAGGAACAGGTAATCCCCTGCAGGCTGGTCTTCGCGGAACCAGTGTCCCTTGGCCTTTGTGATACTCTGTAGAGGAAAATCCATCACTTCCTCTTGTACGGTTGCTTCAGAGTCTTCAGAAGCCATCTGCACTTGTACGTAAAAGTGCATTAGCGTCACATAACTGTATACAATGATGTAGTGCATTGAAGTGATTATTGTCGTCGTCACTCCGTCTCCCCATTAGTCCATGAGTGAGATCTCTTACCATACATTTTTTTCAATTTGGTTTTTGTTGCTGAAAGAAAATAAAAGTCAGAGTAGCCGAAGCATTTATTTATATACATAGTAGGTCCATTCCTATTTAAAATGAAGCTAAAATCTACTCTCATTTGGAGAATGTGCACTGTTGGAGAAACACTCACTAATTGGACATATATTTGAAGGTCAAATCTTAGAAAGAAAACCCCATGCCTATGTGAAGGGACAAATTCACAAGTGTATCATACTTGTAAAGTTAGTTCACTTTAGTTCTAGAAGTTTTTTAAAAATCACGGGAATGAGAAAATCTATATAAGTTAGTTAGTATTAACTGACGCGATGAGAGAAGAAGAGAGGGAGAGAGAGAGAAAGTGAGAAGAACTCATTTTTGTATGACTGAGTATAGTCGGGCTTCTCTGAGTGAGAAAGCATCTGTAAAACTTCTGAGTTTTTTATAGTTATGAGAAGAACTGAGTAAAGTTCTGTGTATGAGTCTCTCTTCATCATCTCCATGTTTGCCTACTGTGTGATGAATTCAAAAATTCAAGTTTTCTGAGCAATTCGATGCCTGGCATCGAATCTTGGCTGATAAGTCATTTTTTCATTCTCTGTGTGTTAACTATTGTTGAATTTTTTAAAAATATGAAGTTTGTGGAGCAACTCGATGCCTGGCATCGAGTTTGAGCATAAAGTCGATGCCTGGCATCGACTTCTAGCATACAAGTGGTCTTCTTCATATGTGTGTAAAAGAGAGTATTTTTGGTGCAGAAAAAGGGCCTAAAAAAGCTCAAAGTCGATGCCCGGCATCGACTTGGACTGAAATTCGATGCCAGGCATCGAATTTTTTATTTTTGGACATCAGGAATACTAAAACAGGCAAAAATTTCCAGTTTTGGAAGGTCATACAGGGTCATCTTGTGAGGGCCATAACTTGAGTTCTAGAGCTCCGTTTGATGCATATGATAGCTTGTTAGAAAGCTCTACTCTTCTAGTTTCAGCCTATAAAGTTTCATGAAGAAAGCATACTTGAGCTAGGAGAAATTAGCAAAATACTGAAGGTATGTCATTTCGGTGACTAGGAATTTCTGTAGAAGCAAAGTTCTCACTTTAAGCTATCATTTCTCAAAGTTTGGAGTGGCAATGAGTTAATGGTGACCATAGAGGTGTTCTAGTGTCACATTAATTCATTTCTTGTGGTGTTTTATACATCAACAAGTGGTATCAGAGCAGAAAGATTCTCGAGAGCAGAAGACGACAAAGGTACGAGAAGTTTTGTAAAGTTTTCCATTAAAGTTTGAAAGGTGAAGCATTTGAAGACACAAGGCATCAAAAGGTTACTTCAAAAGTATCCTCATACACAAAGAACTTCAAAAGGTATTATCCTTTATCCTTTAAGCTCACAGGTTGCAGCAGAAGGAAAGAACTATGGCAGATCATATTTCCATTGACAAACTGGACAGAGATAATTACCCCGCATGGGTAATGAGAATGGAAGCCTTACTTATGAGTAAGGATCTCATGATATATGTTACAGGTGAAGAAGAGAAGCCAGTATTCGAAGATGAAAGCCGACCAAAGAAAGAAGAACTTGATGCTTTAAAGCATTGGCAGAAGAAGGATGCAAGTGCAAAAGCCTACATCTACAATACAATCTCAGATCATTTGCTACCACACATCAGAGGATTGGAATCATCAGAAGATATATGGAATGCATTGGAATATCATTTCCAAAGCACTACTAAAGCACAGAAAGCAAGTCTATGGTCAGAGTTTACAACATTCAAGAAGAAGCCAAGTCAAACCATTAGTGATTATGTCACTAAGATGAAGGATCTAGCAGATAGTCTTGGATCCATAGATGAAGATGTTGAAGATCACAGATTGATTGCTCAACTACTTGCAGGCTTGAGAGGGGATGAAAGGTGGAAACCTTTTGTCTTATCAACAGAACTTTCATTAAATCATTATGTTCCAGATTTGAACCAGTTGCTTGGTTTGATGCTCACATATGAGCAAGACTTGAAGGGAGATGGAGATAAAGGTCAAAGTTCTGCAATGTACATGAAGAATAAGAAGAAAGGAGATAAAGGTAAAGCAAAGGATGAAGAGGAGTCTAATTCTCAAGCTTATTATGCAAGAGGTAAAGGCACTGGCAGAGGAAGAGCAAGAGGTTTTGGAAGAGGAAGAGGTAATCAAAATAACAACAAAAAGGCTTGCTGGATCTGTGGATTGAGTAATCATTTGGCTCATGACTGTTGGCACAATCAACAAGGATCAAACTAGAATCAAAACAACAATAGCAGAGGTCGAGGTGGAAGATATCAAAGTAATTTTCAAAGAGGTAGACAAAGTCAAAGAGGAGGCTATGGTAGAGGTGGAGGAAGAAGTTGGGGACAAAATCAATCCTACAACACCACCTACTACAACTATGCAAATGACACACAGAATGAAAGTCATACATCATTGATGATGAATTCAATCAGCACATCAGACAAAGAAGATCTAAAGGTATTTTACATTGACTCTGGATGTTCTAATCATTTGTCAGGAAACATAGAATTGATGTCAGATTTGGAAAAAGGCATTTCTAGTCACACAGTTCAAACTGGTGATAATACAAGACATAGTGTACATTCAATTGGAAAAGTGAAATGCAAGAGTGGAGCAGATTTGCTAACCAATGTTTTGTATGTTCCTACAATACCTAAAAACTTGATTAGTGTGGGACAAATAGTTGAAAAAGGTTTTCAAGTCAGGTTTACAAATGAAGGAGTATTTGTGGAAGATCCAGAGAATGGATATAATCAGATTGTCTCTGGTAAGAAAGAAGGTAGACTCTTTACTTTAAGAGTTCAAGGGAACATTGGTCAAGCTTTTCTCACACATGGTGAAGGAGTGATTACAGAACTTGATCTCTGGCATAAGAGATTAGGTCATTTCAATGAAAGAGGAATTAAAGCTATGGTTGCTAATCAGTCTGTACTAGGATTACCAAATGTGCAAAGTCAACATATGGTTTATAAATGTGAAGCATGTCAAATGGGTAAAGCACACAAGTTACCATTTCAAAAGAAAGGATTCAAACATGATGGAGTACTTGAGCTCATTCATACAGATGTATGGGGACCAACAAAAGAAGGATCTATCAGTGGCTCAAGGTATTATGTTCTTTTTATTGATGATGCTACAAGATGGATAACATTATATGTTTTGAAGGAAAGATCAGAAGTGTTTGGAGCTTTCAAGCATTTTCATGCATATGCAGAGAGAGTCACAGGTCAAAAGCTTAAGAGACTGAGGTCTGATGGAGGGGGAGAATACTTCTCCCAAGAGTTCAATGATTATCTTTGGAATGCAGGTATTAAGAGAGAAATAACTTGCAGGTATACACCACAACAAAATGGTGTAGCAGAAAGAAGGAACAGGACTCTGGTTGAGTTTGCTAGAGCTATGCTAAAGGAGAAGAATTGTCCAAATTATCTTTGGGCTGAGGCTGTAAATAAAGCTACATATCTTGTGAATAGATTACCATGTGCAGCTCTGAATGGAATGACTCCATATGAAGCTTGGTGGGGTAAGAAACCAACACTAGATCATTGTAGAGTGTTTGGATCGATTGCATATGCTTATGTGCCATCACAACTTAGGCATAAACTTGAACCAAAGGCAGAAAAATATGTGTTCATTGGTTATGATGAAAAGCAGATGGGTTACAGATTGTGGAATCCTCTAACCAAACAATTTATGGTTTCTAGAGATGTTACATTTGATGAACAGAAAAGTTGGTATGCAGATCAAAGTCATACAGCTGAAGAATTTGAAGAAGAGGTAAGAAGATGTGAGAAAGGAAAATCAATTGTGCAGGTGAATAGAGATGAAGACTATATGCAAGCAAGTACATCCAGAAGTGGATTAACAAGAATGAATGAAGAAGCTCCTATATTTGATGAAGAAGTGTATCCAGAAACTTATGAAGAATGTGAACCAAGAAGGTCAAGCAGGACTAGAAGACAACCAGAAAGGTATTCTTATGATACTTCTTACATAACTCAGAAGAACTATGCATATATGGTCAAAGATGATGAAGAACCTCAGAACTATGATGAAGCTAAAGGTAAGAAGCAATGGGAAGAAGCAATGAAGGAAGAATTCAATGCACTGGAGGAGAACAAGACATGGGAACTTGTTCCTAAACCAAATGGTAAGAAAGTAATTGGAAATAAATGGGTTTATAAAGTGAAGAAGCTTGCAGATGGAAGTATAGCCAGATACAAAGCTAGATTGGTGGTGAAAGGCTATGCCCAGACCTATGGCATAGATTATGATGAGACATTCAGTCCCGTAGCTAAGATGTCAACTATAAGGACAATCATTGCTATTGCAGCTTCAAAAGGATGGACTCTAAGTCAATTGGATATAAAAAATGCATTCTTGAATGGATACATATCAGATGAGGTATACATGGAACAACCTCAAGGGTTTATAGATTCCAGGTATCCAAATTTTGTTTGCAGGTTGAGAAGAGCATTGTATGGATTGAAGCAAGCTCCAAGAGCTTGGAACTATAGACTGGTGAAGTATCTCAATGATCTTGGATATCAAAGTTCAAAAGCAGATTCAAGTCTACTTATCAAAAGAACAGAGGAAGGTACAATCTACATTTGTATTTATGTAGATGACATTATAATCACAGGTACTTCAGATGAAGGAATCAAGGAGGTAAAGAGATTGCTTGAAAAAGAATTCAAGATCAGTGACCTAGGAAAGTTATCATACTTTCTTGGAATGGAAGTTACTTATACAGATCATGGCATATATGTATCACAAGAAAGGTATCTTCTGAATCTATTGAAGAAGTTTGATATGGGAAATTGCAGAGAAGCTTCAACTCCACTTGAAGTTAATCACAAGCTCAGTAAATATGATGGTGCAGACTACAAAGATATGAGGAAGTATCAATCTCTTGTGGGTAGTTTGATTTATGCTACACTAACAAGACCTGATCTTAGTTATGCAGTGGGAGTTTTGTCACAATTCATGCATTGTCCAAAGGACCCACATTGGATTGCAGGTCAAAGAGTTCTCAGATATATCAAAGGAACTATAAAGGAAGGACTATATTATCCTTTTACATCAGATTTGAAGTTGAGAGCCTACAGTGACTCAGACTGGGCAGGTAATCAAGATGACAAGAGATCAACTCATGGTTACATGATATACATTGGTGATAAGCTTGTAAGTTGGTGTTCCAAGAAACAACATACAGTAGCATTATCATCAACTGAAGCAGAGTACAAAGGACTTGTGGAAGCAGCTAAGGAAGTCATATGGATGCAAACATTGTTCAAGAGCTTAGGCATTGATCAAGGTACACCTATAATACATGGAGATAATATGAGTTCACTTTATCTTGCAGCAAATCCAGTATTTCATGCAAGGACAAAGCACATAGAGATACAGTATCATTTTCTCAGAGAAAAGGTAATGGAGAAGGAGATTGAAGTGGAGTACATTTCCACTAAAGATCAGTTAGCAGACATAATGACAAAGAGCTTGGATGGTGTGAAGACCAGCAGATTTAAAAGCATGGCAGGAGTAAAAGAAAAGAAGATGATATGAAGAAAGAGGGAATGTCAATTAGTGATTGAGGGGGAGCTGTTGGAGAAACACTCACTAATTGGACATATATTTGAAGGTCAAATCTTAGAAAGAAAACCCCATGCCTATGTGAAGGGACAAATTCACAAGTGTATCATACTTGTAAAGTTAGTTCACTTTAGTTCTAGAAGTTTTTTAAAAATCACGGGAATGAGAAAATCTATATAAGTTAGTTAGTATTAACTGACGCGATGAGAGAAGAAGAGAGAGAGAGAGAGAGAGAAAGTGAGAAGAACTCATTTTTGTATGACTGAGTATAGTCGGGCTTCTCTGAGTGAGAAAGCATCTGTAAAACTTCTGAGTTTTTTATAGTTATGAGAAGAACTGAGTAAAGTTCTGTGTATGAGTCTCTCTTCATCATCTCCATGTTTGCCTACTGTGTGATGAATTCAAAAATTCAAGTTTTCTGAGCAATTCGATGCCTGGCATCGAATCTTGGCTGATAAGTCATTTTTTCATTCTCTGTGTGTTAACTATTGTTGAATTTTTTAAAAATATGAAGTTTGTGGAGCAACTCGATGCCTGGCATCGAGTTTGAGCATAAAGTCGATGCCTGGCATCGACTTCTAGCATACAAGTGGTCTTCTTCATATGTGTGTAAAAGAGAGTATTTCTGGTGCAGAAAAAGGGCCTAAAAAAGCTCAAAGTCGATGCCCGGCATCGACTTGGACTGAAATTCGATGCCAGGCATCGAATTTTTTATTTTTGGACATCAGGAATACTAAAACAGGCAAAAATTTCCAGTTTTGGAAGGTCATACAGGGTCATCTTGTGAGGGCCATAACTTGAGTTCTAGAGCTCCGTTTGATGCATATGATAGCTTGTTAGAAAGCTCTACTCTTCTAGTTTCAGCCTATACAGTTTCATGAAGAAATCATACTTGAGCTAGAAGAAATTAGCAAAATACTGAAGGTATGTCATTTCGGTGACTAGGAATTTCTGTAGAAGCAAAGTTCTCACTTTAAGCTATCATTTCTCAAAGTTTGGAGTGGCAATGAGTTAATGGTGACCATAGAGGTGTTCTAGTGTCACATTAATTCATTTCTTGTGGTGTTTTATACATCAACATGCACCACTAGTTTGATAAGGTACATCTTGTGCCGAATGCTTGGCCTGGTATTGTGGCCCTATCATGCTTACTTGAGGTGCATTAAAAACTTTATGAGTGCAATGGGAAGCTTTATCTCTTCGATCCTCCGCTCCTCGTGGTTGCTTTGGTTTCCAGATCCCTTTCGTGAACACTAAGGGAGTTCGTTTCGGTTCATTGATCCTTGCAGCTCCTTGTGTTCTGTTTGCTTCCTCCATTGTTCGAGTGAAATTGGCTTTGCTTTTCCAGTTTCCTGGATGACTCTTATGTGTTGTTGTCTTTCGCCTTATCTGATGTAGTACCTCTTCTTTTGTCTTTAAAGCCTGTTTAGCTGCTTGTGTGAGCTTTTTGGGAATCCATATCTGAAGTCGCGATCTTTGAGCTTCGAGCAAAGTCTTAGGGATCCATACTTGCACTGTTTCTTCTTGTATGTACTTATGTGAAGCTGGTTTGGTGATTCCTGTTTCCTCCTTAAGAGTAGGTGCAGACGTTTCGAGACTCTGCTTTTGATCCCTCCGTACCCACTTATATTTGGGTGGGCCTTGATATGGGTATCTGCTTGTTGGTTTCCAGTAGTGCAATCTTTTTTGAGCAGGTGTAGGAGAGCAAGTCTCCTTAATGGTTGGCTTTTCCACAACTGCATTGAATGACTTCGACTCGATTGCTGACGTCGCTAGGATTGAAGTTTCAGCTTCTATGCGTTTGGTTTCTAAATTGTGAGCATTGTTGATACTTTCTAATGTCGTTCTCTGAACTTCCTCTGAACTTGGCATTAATTTTGTTTGAATACATGGTTTCTCTTCAAGTAAGCTGAAAATCTCCTTATGCCCTATCTTAGCCGAAATATAGCCTTGAGCTAGATGGATACACGCCTCTGTCTCAATGATCCAGTCGTGTCCTAGGATGAAGTCTTCTATCAAATCTTCATTCTCGCACACTAGAACTCTTTGTTCCATTGAGGAATTTCCTAGGTGGAGGGATACATTCGTGGTTCCAATACATTCTATGGTGTGACCTCCAATTCCTATTAATCGGGCTTTTGTGGGATTCAATTCTAATTGCAGCTCTTCTGCTATTCTCTTTCGCATGCAGCTAAGTCCTGCTCTTGAGTCTATCAATGCATCTATCAATTTGTACTCTGTCTTGCCAATCCCTAGGTTTAGGTAAGGTTGCGTTTTACACATACCCGTTGTATCATGATTTTTGACCTGGTAATTTGCCATAGGGATGGGCTCTTCTCCTTGGAGATAGCGTTCATCTCTTTGCCGGATCCACTCTTTCCGTTTCTTAATGCGCTCTAGTGCTTCTTGTCGAGCTTCCTCTCTAATTTGCTCTTCTTCCTTTTTCCTATTTTGAGCACCTACCAATCGTGCTAGTATTTGATCAGTCAAGGGCTCCATGAATCGTCTCACTCTACATCCACTGATGTAGTTGGGAAGAATGTCTCCGTCTAGCGTGGCGAGATTGACTGCACCACTAGTAGAGATTCGATTTATGATCAAGGGTCCGTATCCGCGTTTTTGTAACTTCTTGGCATGTTGTTTTAGGGTGTACACTAGGACTAAGTCTCCTTCTTTAAGTCCCTTGTCTTTTATATGTGCATCATAATATGCCTTTTGTCTCCGTTTAGCAGCATAAATGCCTGCTACTGCTTGCAATCTAGTCTCATGTAACTTCTCAATTTGATCTAGTTGTTGGGATAATTCATGACCGTTCCACTCATATTGCTGGGCCACTTTCAATGTAGGCACTAAGAAGTCAATTGGCAAAATTGCATTTTGCCCATACACTAAATTGAAAGGTGTAGTTCCAATGGCCGTTTTATATGCAACTCGGAATGCCCAAATTGCATGATGCAATTGTTTGTCCCAATCAGACCTTCCATTATTGACAAGCTTAGTCAACACCGTGCACAATACTTTGTTAGAGCTCTCAGCTTGTCCATTGGCTTGGGGATGGTATGGTGCTGATCTTTTATGAATCACTAAGAACTCGTTCATTAATGACTCGATTACCTCATTGAGGAAATGCGTTCCCCTATCGCTAACAATCTCAATAGGCAAGCCAAAGCGGGTGAAGATATGCTCAAAGAGAAATTTTGCGGTAGTTTGAGCATCATTCTTCCTAGTGGCTTTTGCTTCTACCCATTTAGTCAAGTAGTCCGTGGCTACTATGATGTACTCCGCATGTGATCCTTTGGCAGGTGGGTTGATAGGTCCTATGAAGTCAATGCCCCATTTTGTGAAGGCTCTCGCGCATATCATGGGTCTTAATGGCATGTCATCTCTCCGAATTGGGTATTTAGTTCTCTGACAAGTCTCACAACTTCGTACATACGTTTCCGCATCCATATGTAGAGTTGGCCACCACAAGCCCGCAAAGAGAATCATTTTAACAGTTCTTTCAGCCGAAAAATGACCTCCTACAGCACCTGCATGTGCCATTTCTAATATGGGTAAATATTCTCCTTCATGCACGCATATAAGACAGGTTGAGGTCTCTGTTGAGCCTGGTATGGGTAGTTCTGAGGAGGCCTATAGTAATAAGGCTGAGCATTGTATTGGCCTTGATACCTACCTGGCTGCGGGTATGCTTGCGGGTAGTTCTGTCTCACGGTTTGTTTGTTGTATGGGCAGTCCTGAGCCGTATGATTCGTGTATCTTCTCTCAATTGTACAATATTGGCCACTAGGGTTGGCTTGTGGTTGTGGTGCATTGGGGCACACATTTGCCATATGATCACCACCACAGGTGTAACAACGCTTGTTCATTAGTACCCTAGGTTTACTAGAAACTCCTAGTTTCTGGGCCACTTTTTCTGCAAGGTCTTCTATTGAGCTAGACAATTTTGTGGATGCTAGAGATGAACAGTCTGAGTCCTTATAGACCTTTGAGAGTTCCAACTCGTCTCCTAAGTTGTCCTCAATGTCTATACAAATTCTTACACATTGCTCTAGCGTTCTGGGTTCTTTTAGGTACATGTAGGAGCGCAGTTTAGAGCTCAACAAGCCATCTAAAAACAATGACACTTGCTTGGCTTGTGAGGGTAGCTCTTGCATTGGACATCGTTCAACATATTGTCTAAACCTACGTCCTGCCAGTCTTACTGTTTCTTGAGGGGTCTGTTTAAAGCTATGAATCAACAAAGACGTGTCATGTCTAATCCCACTTTTAGAGAATTCAATGATGAATGACTCTAAAAAGTGATGGATGTCTCTAAATTGCCTCTGTTGCAATGGTTGGAACCAAGTTAAAGCGGTATTCTTTAACGTTAGTCCAAATGCGTTGTATTGCGTGAACATGTCTTCAACTTGTTCGGCTCTTAGTACTTGCTTGAATTCTGCGACGTGGTCATAGGGATCTCCTGTCCCATCAAAGTAATTCTTCATTGATTTTACTAACTGTGTGGGTCTCAATATTCTTGCGTGTTCGCGTGGTCTAGGTAGAGGAAAATCATCTCTACCACCTAGTACTCCATGATCTCTTTGCCTATCTACTCTATTAGTGTCCGTGGTTGTTCTATCTCTCCCTATGGGGTGATTAAGGCTTACTTCCGGTCTCTCTTTATTTCCCTCTCTTTGATTTCCATGGGCTGAGGATGTTCCTGCCCCTTGTTGACTTGTATTCATGTTCGTTCTAGATGGAGGGAATACCAATTCACCTCTCCATGTGTATGTGTTTTTAGCGTGGTCAGGTACCACAAAGACTCTTTCTGAAGTCTCATCCAGGTATACAACCTTTCCAGGTGTATCCGGGTCCTTGAACTCGTATATAGTGATGATACCTACCTCACTAAGTATTTCGGTCTTGTATCTCCAAAAGGCTTCATCAGTTTCTTTATTTACAAACAACTCTATGTTTCTGTTGTCTTGAGGGATCCAGTCTGGGACTAGTACTCGTGTCAGTACAGATTTCCCTCTAGGTGTTCTAGGCTCTTCTAATGGTTCTTTTCCTTGAGATTTTGTTTCCGTCTCTGATTGAATCACGCCAAACTCATTGGTATTGTTTGGCTGCGTACTTAAGATGTACATTGTTCCTTCTTTGTCTATGTACGCGTCTCTCTCGAATTTCACCACTGGACGTTCCAATCCAATGGGTTGATCGGGGTTGTGCATTTGCACCACTTTCCTTTGCAAACCATCCTCATAGATGCGAGCACCTAATCGGTTGGTTCGGAGAAACTCTAGTTGTGTTCTATAGGGTCCTTCTGGTTTTTCTAAATAGGCTACATTCGACCCTCCTTCTGGTTTTTCTGTGCTAAATGCCATTTCTGAATCACTAGTATCTGAGCTCTCGTAGGGATAACTAGTGTTCAATTGTTGAGCCCACGATCGTGCAAGTAGTTCTTACACTTGCCTCTGATGATCTAAGGCTTCGCCGGTCTCACTTGCCTATATGTTTGCCCGATCTAAGGTTCATTAATTTTGTTCCTTGCACACTCAGTACACGCTCAGATCGTCAGTGATTCTTTGTTATTACTGTCTTGATTCTTTTTAGATTTCTTTAGATTCTTGTCTTAATGTATGCGTCAGGAATTCGACTTTCTGTTATAATTTTGAGTTCTCGTTCCGTCAGACTTATGTTCGTTCCTTTAGGTTTTCGTGTCACACACCTTTACTTTAGTCTTGAACTTGATAAATTTAATTCTCTTGAACTTGAGGTATTCCTTTCGTCTTTAATCCACAATGCTAACGTTTATCCTAAGCTAAGAATTGACTGAGGGGGTTGAGTAATCTTCCAACCTCGAGTCAGCTTTTCTGGTTGCTCTGATGCCCAAGAAGCCGCGCTTCCCAAGCTTTATGCCCTTCACTGCCTTGCCTTGGTTGCCTTCGATTGCCCTTGCTAGACCTGGAAAAATCCAATATTAGACCAATTCACAGTTGGATGATCAAGCACTTGAGTATATACACCTTTTAAGTCCCTTCCCTTTTGCCCAACTTTTTAATGCTTGCCCCCTGGCTTTCTAGTCCCAAACTAGGTCAACCTCAAAATAGCTTATCTAAAAAACGAACTTCGGATGAAAAAGTTATGACCGTTCAGGCCCTGGGGGGTAAAAACTGACAAACAGGTTTTTCTCCAAATATGAGCTAAGGGGTCTCCTATGAGTCTAGTCACCCAAAAATTTCCCAAAAATAGCCCCAAAATTGGCCAAAAAATGAAACCCTAAAATTTGCGATGGGGGTGCACAATCGCGATGGTGTGAGACAATCGCGATGGTCTGGGACCGTCGCGATGGCGTGAGGGTGAACCGTCGCGATGGCGTGAAAGTGGACAATCGCGATGGCGTGAGGGTGAACCGTCGCGATGGCGTGAGAGTGGACAATCGCGATGGCGTGAAAGTGGACAATCGCGATGGCGTGAGTGTGAACCGTCGCGATGGCTCGATCAGGCGGACAATCGCGATGGCGTCAGTCAACGGTCAACGTGCACACTCGCGATGGTCCAAAGTGAACCGTCACGATGGTCACAGATGTGATGGCTTGAGCCAATCGCGATGGTCTGGGCACGATGGCGTGAGCCAATCGCGATGGTCCAAAATTTCGGGTTGTCGCGATGGTGCAAGGGTGCGAGCCGTCGCGATGGTCCAACTTGCCACCTGGCACCGTCGGCGCGATGACGTGAGCCAATCGCGATGGTGTGGGGTCAACCGAACAGTCGCGATGGTCCGCGAACCGTCGCGATGGTCCAAATGAACCGTCGCGATGGCGTGAGACCGTCGCGATGGTCCGACCGAGCCGTCGCGATGGCGTGAGCCAATAGCGATGGTGTGACACAATCGTGATGGTTTGAGACCGTCGCGATGGTCCACCAAACTGAGAATTTCTGAAATGCGTCTGTGGATTCGTAGATGCGCAAGGGTCGCCTACACGCCTGTGTGGTCGCTTACCTCAAATTCCGAAGTTTGCAGACCATCGCGATGGTCTGACACACTCGGAAATTTCTGACAGAAGGTGATTTTCTTACCTTTTTGCAGCCTTCCTGATGCACTGGAGTATTGTACCTGCAAGAAAACTCAAGAAAGCAAAAGCACACACAAGCACAAAAGCTCTCTCTCACTCTCTCGCATGCACAAATGAGGGAAAATGAGGAGAATGGGTGGATATGGTGAATTTTCTGATTTTTTTGGAGATGAAGATGATGATGCGGTGATGGAGATGGAGTGTGGGGGAGGTGAAAAACACTAAAAACTAAGTAAAAACAACAACA
The DNA here is from genome assembly GCA_020310875.1 of Ceratopteris richardii. NCBI lineage: Eukaryota > Viridiplantae > Streptophyta > Polypodiopsida > Polypodiales > Pteridaceae > Ceratopteris > Ceratopteris richardii. The sequence continues at coordinate 120,871,164 of CM035433.1, read as the reverse complement.
AAAACTGAAATTTTTACCTTCCAACGCCACTTCTTGCTATACTCTTACCATCACACATTCGTCCTAGACTCGATCCCCGGCAACGGCACCAAATTTGGTGTTGCTCTAGCACAATGGTGAGAACCACGTTAAGAAGCTCCACCTCCTTAATGTCAATCCGCGGAAGAGATAGGAGTGATATGAAGATCGTGAATGTGAGATGAAGTGAGAGTGAAGGTGAGAAGCATAGAAATGCACACACACATACACACACACTACGAAGAGACAAGCAAGACACAATGGAAGGTGAGAAATCAACTCTATTACTCAAGAACACTATTACAAGCTCAAAAGAACTCTAACCTCAAACAAGCTAACACTAACCAACCCCAAAAATGAGCTCTCTAGCTCTTTTTATAGTTTCTAGACTAGTTTTGACCGGTTTCACATCTAGTGACCGACATAGTTAAAAATTAGGTCCTAGATGCTATTTGGAAGGGTAAACGATATCTAAAAATAACGAAAATTGGTACGCGCATTCTACCTAAGCTCCTCAAGCTCGAGGACTCCTCGGCTTGCACAAAATGGAGCTATGGATTACAAAATGGGGTTTTCTATGTTACATATGTTACAATTAGTGATAAAAATCACTGTTGAATGTTTTGAAAAGTGATAAAAAACATATTTGTTTGAGAAATTGATCCGACTGGCTCCCTGCTCCGTCGTTACATGCTTCCGTGTCGTCTGTGCCTCTGGATGCTTCCAACATAGAGCAACACCAAATTTGGCGCCGTTGCTGGGGATCGAGTCTAGGACGAATGTGTGATGGTAAGAGTATAGCAAGAAGTAGCATTGGAAGGTAAAAATTTCAGTTTTTGTTGTCGTTTTTACTTAGTTTTTAGTGTTTTTCACCTCCCCCACACTCCATCTTCATCACCGCATCATCATCTTCATCTCCAAAAAAATCAGAAAATTCACCATATCCACCCATTCTCCTCATTTCCCCTCATTTGTGCATGCGAGAGAGTGAGAGAGAGCTTTTGTGTTTGTGTGTACTTTTGTTTTCTTGAGTTTTCTTGCAGGTACAGAGCTCCAGTGCATCAGGAAAGCTTGGAAAAGGTAAAATTCTTAGTTTTTGTCAGAAATTTCCGACTGTGTCAGACCATCGCGATGGTCTGCAAAGTTCAGAATTTGAAGAAGGCGACCACACCAGCATGTAGAGCACACTTGCGCCTCTAGGAATCCATACTTGCATTGCAAAAAATCATACTTTGGTGGACCATCGCGACAGGCTCAGACCATCGCGATTGTGTCACACCATCGCGATAGGCTCACGCCATCGCGACGGCTCGGCCGGACCATCGCGACGGTCTCACGCCATCGTGACGGTTCATTTGGACCATCGCGACGGTTCGCGGACCATCGCGACTGTTCGGTTGACCCCACACCATCGCGATTGGCTCATGCCATCGCGCCGACGGTGCCACGTGGCAAGTTGGACCATCGCGATCATCTCAGACCATCGCGACAACTCAAATTTTGGACCATCGCGATTGGCTCACACCATCGCGCCTGGACCATCACGATTGGCTCAAGCCATCGCATCTGTGACCATCGCGAGGGTTCACTTTGGACCATCGCGATTGTTCACGTTGATCGTTGACTCACGCCATCGCGATTGTCCGCCTGATCGAGCCATCGTGACGGTTCACACTCACGCCATCGCGATTGTCCGCCTGATCGAGCCATCGCGACGGTTCACACTCACGCCATCACGATTGCTCACTTTTGGACCATCGCGACCGTGCACTTTAGACCATCGCGATTGTTCACCCTCACGCCATCGCGACGGTCCCAGACCATCGCGATTGTCTCACGCCATCGCGATTGTCCACCCCAAACGCAAATTTTAGGGTTTCATTTTTTGGCCAATTTTGGGGCTATTTTTGGGAAATTTTTGGGTGATTATATTCATAGGAGACCCCTTAGCTCATATTTGGAGAAAAACCTGTTTGTCAGTTTTTACCCCCCAGGGCCTGAACGGTCATAAGTTTTTCATCCGAAGTCCGTTTTTTGAGCTTAATAGCTCATTAAAGAATACGTCTATTTTTAGATAAGCTATTTTGAGGTTGACCTAGTTTGGGACTAGAAAGCTAGGGGGCAAGCATTAAAAAGTTGGGCAAAAGGGAAGGGACTTAAAAGGTGTATATACTCAAGTGCTTGATCATCCAACTGTGAATTGGTCTAATATTGGATTTTTCCAGGTCTAGCGAGGGCAATCAAAGGCAACCAAGGCAAGGCAGTGAAGGGCATAAAGCTTGGGAAGCGCGGCTTCTTGGGCATCAGAGCAACCAGAAAAGCTGACTCGAGGTTGGAAGATTACTCAACCCCCTCAGTCAATTCTTAGCTTAGGATAAACGGTAGTATTGTGGATTAAAGATGATAGGAACGCCTCAAGTTCAAGAGAATTAAATTTGTCAAGTCCAAGACTAAAGATAAAGGTGTGTGACACGAAAACCTAAAGGAAAGAACATAAGTCTGACGGAACGAGAACTCAAAGTACCACGGAAAGTTGAATTCCTGACGCATACATTAAGACAAGAATCTAAAGAAATCTAAAAAGAATCAAGAAAGTAATAACATAGAATCATTGACGATCTGAGAGTGTACTGAGTGTGCAAGGAAGAAAATTAATGAACCTTAGATCGGGCAAACATATAGGCAAGTCAGACCGACGAAGCCTTAGATCATCAGAGGCAAGTGTAAGAACTACTGCACGATCGTGGGCTCAACAATTGAACACTAGTTATCCCTACGAGAGCTCAGATAATAGTGAATCAGAAATGGCATTTAGCGCAGAAAGACCAGAAGAAGGGTCGAATGTAGCCTATTTAGAAAAACCAGAAGGACCCTATAGGACTCAACTAGAGTTTCTCCGAACCAACCAATTAGGTGCTCGCATCTATGAGGATGGTTTGCGAAGGCAAGTGGTGCAAATGCACAACCCCGATCAGCCCATTGGATTGGAACGTCCAGTGGTGAAATTTGAGAGAGACGCGTACATAGACAAGGAAGGAACAATGTACATCTTAAGTACGTAGCCAAACAATACCAATGAGTTTGGTGTGATTCAGCTAGAGACGGAAACTAAATCTCAAGGAAAGGAACCATTAGAAGAACTTAGAACACCTAGAGGGAAATCTGTACTAACACGAGTACTAATCCCAGAATGGATCCCTCAGGATAATAGAAGCATAGAGTTGTTTGTAAATAAAGAAACTGATGAAGCCTTTTGGAGATACAAGATAGAACTACTTAGTGAGGTAGGTATCATCACTATATACGAGTTCAAGGACCCGGATACACCTGGAAAGGTTGTATACCTGGATGAGACTTCAGAAAGAGTCTTTGTGGTGTCTGACCACGCTAAAAACACATACACATGGAGAGGTGAATTGGTATTCCCTCCATCTAGAACGAACATGAATACAAGTCAACAAGGGGCAGGAACATCATCAGCCCATGGAAATCAAAGAGAGAAAAATAAAGAAAGACCCGAAGTAAGCTTCACTCATCCCGTAGGGAGAGATAGAACAACCACGAACACTAATAGAGCGGATAGACAAAGAGATCATGGAATACCAGGTGGTAGAGATGATTTTCCTCTACCTAGACCACGTGAACACGCAAGAACGTTGAGACCCACTCAGTTAGTGAAATCCATGAAGAACTACTTTGATGGGACAGGAGATCCCTATGACCATGTTGCAGAATTCAAGCAAGTACTAAGAGCCGAACAAGTTGAAGACATGTTCACGCAATACAACGCATTTGGACTAACGTTAAAGAATACAGCTTTAACTTGGCTCCAACCTTTGCAACAAAGGCAATTTAGAGACATCCATCACTTTTTAGAGTCATTCATCACTGAATTCTCTAAAAGTGGGATTAGACATGACACGTCTTCGTTGATTCATAGCTTTAAACAAACCCCTCAGGAAACAGTTAGACTGGCAGGACGTAGGTTTAGACAATATGTTGAACGATGTCCAATGCAAGAGCTACCCTCACAGGCCAAGCAAGTGTCATTGTTTCTAGATGGCTTGTTGAGCTCTAAACTACGCTCCTACGTGTACCTAAAAGAACCCAGAACGCTAGAGCAATGCGTAAGAATTTGTATAGACATTGAGGACAACTTAGGAGACGAGTTGGAACTCTCAAAGGTCTATAAGGACTCAGACTGTTCATCTCTAGCATCCACAAAATTGTCTAGCTCAATAGAAGACCTAGAAGAAAAAGTGGCTCAGAAACTAGGAGTTTCTAGTAAACCTAGGGTGCTAATGAACAAGCGTTGTTACACCTGTGGTGGTGACCATATGGCAAATGTGTGCCCCAATGCACCACAACCTCAAGCCAACCCTAGTGGCCAATACTGTACAATTGAAAGAAGATACACGAATCATACGGCTCAGGACTGCCCATACAACAAACAAACCGTGAGACAGAACTACCCGCAAGCATACCAGCAGCCAGGTAGGTATCAAGGCCATTTCAATGCTCAGCCTTATTACTATAGGCCTCCTCAGAACTACCAATACCAGGCTCAACAGAGACCTCAACTTGTCTTAGCTCAGTAGCCACCCCCACCAGCAAATGTCATCTCAGTCAAATACGTTGCTGCAGAAGAGAACCTAAGTAGAGCTTTAGTGCCTTCTTCACCTTTGATCACAGAGAGTGACCCAAACTCAAACAGTTTTGACTCTACGCATGTAGATAGTCCACCCGCTTATTACACGGAGTCACCAGAACACGTAGAAACATATCATTATGATAGTCCACCAGTGGAACCTAGTTGGGAGCCCGACTACGCTCATGTGATGTACACCAACCCAAATCCACGGCCCCAATTGAGACAACAGAGACCACAGGGCCCTAGAGGACCATGCTTTAGGTGCCAAGGAGATCACTTCATAAAGGAGTGTCCACATCCTCCTATAGCAGGACAATCATAGTACTATAACATCCAAGGCTTTTGTGCCGATTGTGGCAAAGAGCACATAATCAAAGATTGCCCTAAGAACCCTGTTAATGCCTCGAATGTGACACCGATCAACGTGATAGGTATTGTAAATAACGCAGATGGATCCAACCCTACATACGTGCCTATCCAAGCTATCACAAGAGCCCAGGCGCTCTTACAGAACGAACAGCTTAATCAAGGGAAAGTAGCTGGAAGTAGTGAAGTTGTAGAATCTAGCAGTAAAAAGACAAAATCTTGGAAAGATTCTAGAGAAATAATTAAGAGAAAATGGAGTAAAAAGATAACTGAATTGGAAGGAAGTTTAAAGGAATCTAGAGCCAAAATCCTAGAATTGACTTCACAGGACTTGAATCAAGAGAATCCAGCTCAAAAATCAGGATCAGTTTTAGCGGAACCCATACCAGAAAATCTAGACTTGATGTTTCGTGCATATCAGGCTAGATTAAAAGAGGGACCTCAGGTAGCTGAAATGAGCAAAAACTACCCTCGAGCTGATCTAGAAATTGAGAGAACCAAACTTTGCATGAAGATGGTAGAATTAGCACAAGCTTTGTTCGAAGCCTCTCGATATCTTAATTGGAATAACATGGCAAAACCGGAATTACACTTTCAAGGACTAATGGAGAGGTTAGAATACTTGATAGAAAGCAAAGAGAAAAAGGATCAGCCTAGGAACCCTATTGTCCCAGAGACACAGGAAAGGAATGCACCATCCCTGTCTCAAGTACCCAATACAGAAAGTCAAGACAATTTGTCTTCCATACATAGGTACTCACATGAATTTTTGAGAGAAATCCAAGAAGAGAAGTGGAGAAAGGAACAAGGAACCCATCCTCCTATTCAAGAAATAGATGACTTGCAGGAACAATTTCCCCAAGACATTCCCTCTATTTACAATGAGGTAGAGGAGGAGCAACTGAGTGAACACACAACTTTTGAATCTAATTCTTTACAAGAATTACCTCAGTTCACAGGACCTTGGGAAGCAAAGTCTATTAATATGAGAGCACCCACGATAATAGTGAGGAATGAAGAATCAGTAATCCCTAGAAACACGGAAGTGATCAAGAATACCAAAGTACAATGTAATCTCACTCTAGAGGAGTTGTTGAAGGTAAAACCAGAATTGTGGAAACATGTAGCAAATCAATTCCCCGAGCTTGCTACTACTCCCTAACAAATAGGATCACAAAATAAGGTACCAGAGATACCCATAGAAAAGATTGGAGATGTAAGCGAAGGAGAGGAAGGTAACACTTATCTTCCGATAACCCATCGGGGCTACACCACGAAAGCCATCTTAGATTCAGGAGCCGGCGTAGCCATGGCTACCACCGCTTTATGGAAACGTTGGGGTAAGCCAGCATTAAGACCCACCAGGATGAAGCTACAAATGGCTGACGGACACATAGAAAAACCATTAGGCTTACTAGAAGGCATATCTCTCACCACTTGTGGTGTAGAATTTGATACCTTTGCCATTTGTGACTTTTTTTTTTGATACCTTTGCCATTTGTGACTTTGCAAAAAATCATGCATATGAGATGATATTGAGACGACCATTCATGCGTCAGTTGCAAATTGTACAAGATTGGGGAACCAATTCTTTGTACTTGCAACATTTAGGAGTGACTACCAAAGTCAATCTTAAAGACTATTCACATCGAGATGTACCCCCAATACAATGGAATACCATCCATAAGACACCAGTAGAGACGGAATCCGTGCACTCATTAGAATCAGATCCTTCTTGGTTGCATGAGGATACTCATTTATGGATGTGTAAGGTAGCCAAACAAGAGGAAGAAAGATTAGAAGCAAGGACCTTAGGTGCAGAACAACATCCACGAACTCTTCAAGACCCAGCTTACGCACCTGTAGTATTCCCTGATGAAGAGTTTGAACCCCATGGTTGGGCAGAAATCCTAGCAACCATGGACGTAGCCATCAATGAAGAACAATGGACACCCCACTGTGACGAGGATGGCTATGACATATCAGTTTTCACGATAGAGCCAATCATGTGCGATGCAATTTTAGAAGAGTGTGAACCTAACACTGATGCATTTGAGGATGCAAGCGATTTTGATTTAGAATCAATTATCATGGACTCTCCATTTGCATCAGAGGAAGAATATTTCTACGAAGTAGAGACTCACCCTCAGAGACACGAGGAAATTACGAATGAGGTGAGGTTAGCCACAGAAGTGACTACTAAGAGTAAAGGAAAGAAAAGAAAGAAGAAAGAAACCATGTCAGAAAAAGAAGAATCTTTGTTTGAAGTACCCGAGAATTTCAAGAAATATGAAATCGAAGATAGAAGAATCATGGTACGAATGCCTAATAGAAAGGCGAATGACGGACAAGTATATGATAACCGAGAGAAAACCAAGAAAATAATAGTTGCCATAGAAGGAGAAGAAGAGAAATGTACATACATAGGGCATGATTTGACCAAGGAAGAAGAAGAAGAACTAGTTTCCCTATTACGCGAATATAGAGATGTTTTTGCTTGGAGTTACAAAGATTTGAAAGGAGTAGATCCAGATATATGTTCTCATAGAATCCCTATGACTCCAGATGCAAAACCGACAAAACAGAAACCGTACACGTACAATGATAATTACGCTGCGAAGATTAAAGAGGAGATAGATCGGCTGATAGAAGCAGGATTCATCTATGAGATTGAGCATACCGAATGGGTATCCCCCATTGTGGTTGTGCCCAAGAAGAATGGAAAATTGCGTGTGTGTATTAACCTTAAAAAAGTTAATGCCGCCACGATTAGAGACAGTTATCCTCTTCCTATCACAGAACATCTATTGGAAAGAGTTGCGGGCAAGGAAGTTTATAGCTTTCTTGATGGATTCTCAGGCTATAATCAAGTAGCCATTGCTCTAGAGGACCAACACAAGACGGCATTTGCCACTGAATGGGGCATATTTGCATTTCGGGTAATGCCATTTGGCTTAACAAATGCACCCGCCACTTTCCAGCAACTCATGTGTCATGTTTTTAAGGAATTCTTACGCAAGAGCTTGGAAGTTTATGTCGATGACTTATGTGCACATTCAAAATGTAAGACAGACACATATCCCATAGTTAAGACAAATATTTGACAAATGTCGAGAATATCAGGTTTGTTTGAACCCAGAAAAATGCGTTTTCATGGTCAGACAAGGCAAAATTCTAGGACACATTGTATCAAAAAATGGAATCTCTACGGATGAGGAAAAAGTGAAGGTGATTGCAGATCTACCTAGGCCGACGAACATCAAAGAGGTACAAGCATTTATGGGTCATTGCGGATATTATAGGAGATTCATACACATGTATGCCGTGTGTGCGCGTGTGTGTGTATGTGTGTGCATGCTTGTGTGCTTCTCACTCACGCACTTGTGCCTCCACTGGCTCGTGGTCTTCATACCATCCTCACGTCTTCCCGGATTGACATTAAAGGAGGTGCTACTCATCACTGAGCTACACCAAATTTTGGCGCTGTTGCCGGGGATCGAGCTTTGAGGACGAGCGTGTGATGGTAAGACGTAGAGTTGAAGCGTTGGAGTTATAGGTATTTTCTTCACTTTTATCTATTTCCTTTTGTTTCCTTCATCACCATCATCATCATCACCATCTCCCACCTCCATCTCCATCATCGCAAAAATTTCAGTTTTTTGACTATATTTCCTTCCTCCTTCCATTTCCCTCATTCCACTTGTGAGAGAGAGCGAGAGAGCAATATTGTGTGTGCTGTTTTTGCATGTTTCTTGAGCTGTCTTGCAGGTACATGCTGCATCATCTTCTCCAGCACTTCGCGCAGGTACGGAAATCTTGGCAACTGTCTCTCTGTCGCCGGTCTCTGTCAATCGCGACTGACAGAAAAAATGCTCCATTTTCCAAACAAAGTGCAAAACCATGATCTACACGCCTAGAGCTTCCCAAAACTGTGTTTAGATTTTTGAAATTCATCAGATTTCTGTCAATCGCGATCGCTCTGTCAATCACGATCGACAAACCACGACGGACAGACCTGTCAATCGCGACCGACTCATCAATCGCGACCGACAGCCCATGACGGCTCTGTCAATCGCGACCGACAGAGTCAACGACTGATTGACCAGGACTGACGGATCATACGCGTGACACGTGTCAATCGCGATCGAGTCATCAATCGCGATCGAGTCATCAATCGCGATCGACCCATCAATCGCGACTGACAGCCCACGACGGCTCTGTCAATCGCGACCGACAGAGTCAATGATTGTTTGACCACGATCGACAGACCCTCGCGACCGACCTATCAATCGCGATCGACCCATCAATCATGACTGACAGAGTCAACGACCCTTTGACCATGACTGATTGACTTTTTGAGCCACGTGTCAATTGCGATTGACCCATCAATCGCGGTTGACAGCCACGACGGACCTGTCAATCGCGATCGACACATCAATCGCGGCTGACAGCCACGACGGACCTGTCAATCGCGATCGACACATCAATCGCGACTGATCTGTCAATCGCGACTGACAGAACTTGCGAACGCGATAGAAGGGCAAATTTGGCCAATTTATAAGGGCAAAAAAATAGTGGTCTAATTTTTTGGGGAACTTTTAAGGGTTTAGCATTACATTGTGAGGCCGCAACCCAAGTAATTCAAGAATTCCTGTCTGCCTGAGTAAACTGTTTCGAACCCTGTTTTAGCACCTAAACCCTGATCGGACATAACTTCCTCATACAAAATCCAATTGCTGTGATTCTTGTTTTGTTGGAAAGCTCATGGGAAGTACAACCAAAACTTCCATTGGTTATGTGAAAATTAAGATCAGGATTATTAGATAGGGTTTTTTGAAGTTAACCATACCCGGGGTAGGAAAGCTGAAGGGTCCTTGGGATTGTTTTCCATAAAGGCAAAGGGGATTTGGCCTGTGAATTACATGCATGAAAGTGACCTGTCTGTCAGTTGAATTTAAGTCTTGAGCTAACTTTGGGACTTTTACAGGTCCATTGAGAGCAATTGAGAGCATACAAAGCAAGGGTTTCTTTGCAAGCTTGAGACTCGGGTTCTTGAGCATCATAAAGCAAGGGATCAACAAGAAAGGTCGGAATATTCTCAACTCCCTATATCAATTCCTAGCTTAGGCTAAGAACGACTAGTGATAGGAGTAGGCCAGGACGGCGATAGGCATCAATCAAGTTGAAGACTACCTATGCACTCAAGTTCAAGATTAAACATAATCTCTTCGTGATGCGATAACCTTAAAGGAAAGAATCTAACGAGGAACAATCAACGTACAATGCAGAAATACACTCAAGTATACCTGACGACGTGATATCAGACAAGATTATAAATGCGGTAATCCACCAAAAAAAGAGTCAAGTAACTGATACAAAAGGACTCTGCAACGAGGTTGTACTTGGGCAAATTTGGGTTATTCAATCAGGCTTATGAACCTTAGATCAGGGCGACATCTAGGGAGAGATAGACAAAGTCTTAGGTCTTCAGAGGCTAGTGTCAATCATACTGCGAGGTCTTGGGCCCAGCAGTTGAGTCATCATTCGTATTACCCTAGCTCTGAGACTAGTGAATCAGAGATGTCTCAAGGTATGGAGAGACCTACACGAAGTTCAGGAGTGCCATACTTGCACAGGGTAGAAGGCCCTTACAAAACGCAGTTGGAATACCTTAGGACCAACCGATTGGGTGCTAGCATCTATGAGGACGGCCTAGGAAGATCTGTGGTACAGATGAAGAATCCTGACCAATCCATTGGATTAGAGCGCCCAGCTGTCAAGTTTGAAAACGGAGCGTACTTAGACAAGGAAGGGACAATATATGTAGTCATCAATCACCCAGATAGGACATATGAAGTCGGGAATGTAGTCCCAGAATCGGACATAGATGAACTAGAACAAGGGAACGTAGGAGGGGAGCCCAGGACCCCTCGAGGGAAATCTGTTCTTACTAGAATCCTCACACCGGAGTGGGTTCCCCAAGACAACAAGAGCATAGATCTGCTTCTGAACCGAGAGACTGACGAAGCCTTTTGGAGGTATAAATCTAATCGACCAATTGATATCAATCATGATCTATGAGTTTAAGGATCCTGATAGCCCACGCAGAGTGACCTACTTAGATCACGCTTCAGAGAGGATCTTTGTGGTGACAGAAAATGATAGGCATGCTTACACTTGGAAAGGTGAAATTATTTTCCCCCAACCAAGATCAAATGTGTCCTATGGTCACCCTGGAACGGGAACATCCCAAGCTCATGGAACTCAAAGAGACAGAAGTAGAGATAGGCGAGAAGTAAGCTTTGCCAACCCAGGGGGCAGAGAAAGAACGAGGACGGAAACAAATAGAGTAGAACCTGAGATACTTAGAGCTCACAGGAATCAAAGAAATGCGGATGAGTTCCCTCTACCACGACCTAGAGAGCACACAAGGACTTTGAGACCAACTGAGCTAGTTAAGTCCATGAAGAACTACTTCGATGGCACTGGAGATCCATACGATCATGTGGCTGAGTTTAGGCAAGTCTTGAGAGCTGAACAAGTGGAGGATCTATTCACGCAGTACAATGCCTTTGGTCTAACCCTTAGGAACACTGCCTTGATATGGTTTCAGCCACTAAACGAGAGGCAGTTCAGGAGCATAGACCAACTCCTAGAGGCTTTCATTATTGAATTCTCTAAGAGTGGCATAAGACATAATACCTCCTCCCTGATTCACAGCTTCAAGCAAACCCCTCAAGAGACCGTGAGACTTGCAGGAAGAAGATTTAGGCAATATCTTGAAAGATGCCCTGTCCCTGAGTTACCCACACCAGCAAAGCAAGTGGCTTTGTTCTTGGATGGATTGTTGAGTACAAAGTTAAGATCCTATGTGTACTTGAAGGACCCTAGAACCATAGAAGAGTGTGTACGCATGTGCATTGACATCGAGGATAACCTAGGGGAGGAACTAGAGCTTTCCAAAATCTACAAGGACTCAGATAGTGCCTCTAGCCTCTCTTCCTCGCAATCCACATCAATTGAGGAATTAGCAGAGAAAGTAGCTCAGAAACTAGGTGTCTCTAGCAAACAAATCCCAAGGTTTGCCCCTGTGAAAAGATGCTATACTTGTGGAGGCGACCATATGGCGAATGTCTATCCCATTATGGCTCAACCCCAAGTTAATCCTAGTAGCCAATACTGCACCATAGAACGAAGGTACACCAATCACACCGCGCAAGATTGTCCCTACAATAAGCAAACCGTTAGACAGATGTACCCACAACCATACCCTCAACAAGGAAGATACCAGAACCAGTACCCACCTCAGCAGTATGTGAGACCTCAACAAACCTACCAACCCTACCAAAACCAACTGAGACCCCAGCCAGTGCTAGCACAGCAACCACCTGCTCCTACTAATGTGATCCCAGTAAAATATGCAGCTGTAGAAGAGAACCTGAATAGAGCTATAGTCCCTGTAACACCATTGCTTTCTGAAAGTGACCCGAGTGACCATAGCTTTGATTCTACACATGTTGATAGCCCCCAGGCCTACTACATGCAGTCTCCTGAACATGGTGAGTCTTACTATAGTGAAGAGCCAAATGAACCTAGTTGGGAGTCAGATTACACAAACGTCATGTACGCAAACCCCAACCCTAGGCCTCAACCTAGGCAAGTAAGACCCCCATTCCCTAAAGGACCATGCTACAGATGTCAGGGAGATCATCTCATTCGTGATTGTCCCTTGCCTCCACCTCCACAACCGGAATCAGTGACGATCCAGGGCTATTGCCAGGAATGTGGAAAGGAGCATCTCTTACGAGATTGTCCAAAGAATCCCAGCAATATGCCAAAAATAACTCCCATTAATGTTATTGGGTTAGTTGCAGACTCCATAGGAAGTGTGATGTCCACTACACCAGTGCAAGTGATCACTAGAGCTCAAGCATTGCAGCAAAATCAAGGGGTAGGCGAGGAAAAGACCCTAGATGTTAGTTAAACAGAGAGCATGACAAAGAAAAGGACTAGAGCTTGGAAGGATAGTCGTGAAAGAATGAAAAGACAATGGGCAAAAAAGATGAGTGAACTCGAGGAAAGCCTCAGAGAAACAAAGGCCAGGATAACTGAACTCACATCTCAAACTCCCTCTCACACTACCCCACCTCCACCATTCCCAACTCCATCTGACCCGCCACCTTCCAACCCGCCTCACCTACTTCCAACACCCCCTAGAGTAGGATCAGTCCTAGCAGATCCCACTCCCGAAGACCTTAATATGATGCTTAAAGCATATCAGGCCAGAATCCAAGAAGGGCCAAACGTAACTGATCATGAAAAGTGTTACCCAAGAGCAGAACTAGAGCTAGAACGAACCAAAATTTGTGCTAAGATGGTGGAACTGGCTCAGACCATGTTTGAAGCCAGTCGCCTATTTAACATCTCTAGTTCAGCGAAGACACAGTTGCACTTTGATGGACTGTTAGAAAGAATAGAGAAGCTGATTGCACAATCAGAAAAGGAACCCGCCTCTCAACACAAGGACAAGGCAGGTGAAAGAGTAAGCATTCCTGCTCAGGAAGCCTATGTGTCTGATGCCTATGTGCCTAACTCTACGGAGCCAAACACATCATCTTCTATGAATCGGTTCACACCAGAATTCCTACGCGAGATTCAAGAAGACAAATGGGCTAAAGAGAGTGAAGTCCCTCCTCCTATTGAACTTGTGGATGATGCACGCGACCAATTCCCACAAGACATCCCATCCATTTATGAGGAGCAGGAGAGCACCCACTCTCAGGAAAGACTAGACTTTGAGTCTAACTCTCTACAAGAATTACCCCACTTCACAGGCCCATGGGAAGCTAAGTCTACTTGTATGAGAGCACCCACGGTCATGGTACGAAATGAGGACTCAGTCTTACCTAGGAACACAGAGGTAGTGAAAAACAGTAAAGTGCAGTGCAATCTCAAGTTAGAAGAGCTACTCAAGGTTAGACCTGAATTATGGAAACATGTCGCCAAACAAGTACCAGCGATAGTGAAACCTCATTCCCAGGTAGGATCACATAGGACAGTGCCAGAGATACCCTTGGATAAGATAGGAGATATGTGTGAAGGTGAAGAAGGGAACACCTATCTTCCCATTACCTACCAGGAGTACACCAACAAGGCAATTTTGGACTCAAGTGCAGGAGTTGCAATTGCCACCACTTCCCTATGGAAGCGTTGGGGCAAGCCAGCACTCAGGCCAACGAGAATGAAATTGCAGATGGCCGATGGTCATATTGAGAAGCCCTTAGGATTGCTAGAAGGAATAACTCTCACCACCTGTGGTGTCGAGTTCGAGCATACCTTTGCTATATGTGATTTTAGCAAGAACCATGCCTATGAAATGATCTTGGGACGACCCTTTATGCGACAGTTGCAAGTGGTACAGGATTGGGGAACCAATTCCTTGTACTTGCAGCACTTAGGTGTTACGACCAAAGTGAATCTCAAAGATTACTCTCATAGAGATGTTCCCCCTATCCAATGGAATCCCATCCATAGAGCCAAAGATGATACGAAATCTGTGCATTCCATAGGGTCAGGATCCTCATGGATGCATGAAGACACCCACTTATGGATGTGCAAAGTAGCAGTAGAAGAAGAGAAGAGAGAAAAAGCCAGAGAGGTAGGTGCAAAAGAAACACATAGATCAATTCAAGACCCAGCCTATGCACCGGTAGTCTTTCCTGACGAGGAATTTGAACCCCACGGCTGGGCAGAAATCCTAGCAACAATGGATGTAGCCATCAATGAAGAACAATGGACACCTCACTGTGATGAAGATGGCTATGACATTTCAGTTTTCTCCATAGAGCCAATCATGGGAGAGGCAGTGTTAGAAGAGTGCGAACCTAGCCTTGATGCATTTGAGGATGCAAGTGACTCCGATCTAGAGTCAATCATTATGGACCCACCTTTTGCATCAGATGAAGAATACTTCTATGAAGTAGAATTTCAACCCCAGAGGCACGGAGAGCTTACAAAAGACGTAAGGCTAGCCACACATGTAACTCCTAAGGAAGAAGGAAAGAAAAGGAAGAAGGAAAGAAAAGGAAGAAGAAAGAAGTCACACAAGAAGAGGAGGAATCTTTGTTTGAGTTCCCAAAAAATTTTAAGAAGTATGAGATAGATGACAGGAGAGTCATGATCAGAATGCCTAAACGAGAGGCGTAATCAGGGGAGGCCTATGATAACAAAGAAACCACGAAGAAAGTGGTTGTAGCCATCGAAGAGGGAGAAGAAAGATGCAGGTACATAGGCCATGACCTGACAGGAGAGGAAGAACAAGAGCTAATAGCCTTGCTAAGAGAATACAGAGACGTGTTCGCTTGGAGTTACAAGGACTTGAAAGGTGTGGACCCTGACATATGCTCACACACCATCCCCATGACCTCAGATGCCAAACCCTCTAAGCAAAAGCCATATACATACAATGATAATTACGCTACCAAGATCAAAGAGGAGATAGTTAGACTGGTTGAAGCTGGATTTATCTATGAAATTGAGCACACTGAATGGGTATCCCCCATTGTTGTGGTGCCCAAAAAGAATGGTAAATTACGTGTATGCATTAACTTGAAGAAGGTTAATGCAGCCACAATTCGAGATAACTATCCGCTTCCTATCACAGAGCATCTCTTAGAAAGAGTAGCAGGCAAGGAAGTGTACAACTTCCTCGATGGATTTTCGAGCTACAATCAAGTAGCCATAGCTCCAGAAGATCAGCATAAGACAGCTTTTGCCACAGAGTGGGGTATATTTGCCTTTCGTGTAATGCCATTTGGGCTTACCAATGCTCCTGCAACCTTCTAGAGACTAATGTGCCATGTATTTAAGGAGTTCCTGAGGAAGAATTTAGAAGTCTATGTTGATGATCTTTGTGCTCATTCCAGCATTAGACAAACCCATATTCCTGAACTCAGACAAATCTTTGACAAATGTCGAGAGTATCAAGTCTGCTTGAACCCAGAAAAGTGTGTTTTCATGGGCAGGCAAGGCAAGATTCTAGGACACATAGTGTCAAAGAATGGCATATCCACTGATGAACAGAAAGTGAGAGCCATAGCCGAGTTACCTAGGCCAAAGAATGTCAAGGAAGTATAGGCTTTCATGGGGCATTGTGGGTACTACCGCCGGTTCATTCACATGTATGCTGTCATTGCAAAGCCCATGTACGGACTTCTGACTAACTTTGAGTGGACTGAGGAATGTGAGAATTCCTTCCAGGAGCTTAAACGAAGATAATGCTCAGCCCCAATCTTGACCACACCAGATTGGAACAAGCCATTCCATGTTCACGTGGATGCATCCAATTATGCTATTGGATGTGTACTCGCACAACCAACGGGTGAAGGTAATATGGATCTTCCAATTGCCTATGCTAGTAGACAATTGAATGCAGCTGAACGAAATTATACCACTACGGAGAGAGAAGGATTAGGCATGGTATATGCAGTTAAAAATTTTAGACATTATTTGCTTGCAAATAAGTTTAAATTTTTTACTGACCACCAAGCATTGTTATATCTCGTGAACAAGCCATGCAATACAGGAAGATTAGTAAGATGGTTTCTCTTACTGATGGAATATGATTTCGAGGTTGTGGTGAGAAAAGGGAGGACTCATTTGAGAGCAGATCATCTCTCTAGGCTCACATCTGGAGAAGCCCCACAAGGAGTGTCAGATGATCTTCCTGATGCTTACTTGTTTAATTTGGAAGTGGTGCCGCAGTGGGCTAAGCCATTGGTACCAGTGTTGACATACGGACCTAACCACCGAGTAATAAACACGCAGAATAGAGAGGTAGTAAAAGCCCAAAAGTATCACATCATGGCAGGAAGTATGTACAAGCACACAGATCAAGGGATCTTGGCTTGTTGTGTAGAAGAGGACGAGTACACTAAATGGTTGCATTTAGCACATGTAGGTGCATTAGAGCAACACTACTCAAAGCAACGAACCTTACAGACACTAAGGAGACTCGGAGTGCATTGGCCGACTATGGAGGTTGATGTCCAAAAGTTGTGCAAGGAATGCCCAATCTGCTGCACTAAACCACCTGTGGAACATGCCACTCTTTATCAAGTGTCCATAGTGCCAGATTGGAGTGAACCTCTAGTATCCTTCTTAAGGACGAGAACATTCCCTCCAGACATGACTCTGGCTAGACAAAGGAGTTTAGAACAAGAAGCCCTGGATTATTCACTCATTGGTGATAATCTATACAAGCGTGGTAAAGATGGTTACCTGAGACTATGTGTCCATGAGAGTGAATATCTCAAAATCTTGGATACTGCTCACCAAGGTGTAGCAGGGGGACACTTTGGACCAGATCGGGTGATCAAGTCAATACTATTTGCAGGCTTTTGGTGGCCAACCCTTCACATGGATGCACATACCTATGTGAAACGGTGTGATGTTTGTCAGAGAACTCAGTATCCTATACGCAAAGATGAGATGCCACTGAAACCTATGATGGGTGGACGTGCATTCTCTAAGTGGGGAATAGACTTTGTAGGCCCTATTAATCCCCCAGCCAAGGGTTCACATGCTGAATATATCATTGTGGCCACAGATTATCTCACAAAGTGGGTAGAGGTAAAAGCCACAACAAAGAACGATGCTCAGACTACTGCTAAGTTCTTATTTGAGAATGTATTCACAAGATACGGGCTACCTATAGAGCTAGTTAGCGATAGAGGCACTCACTTCTTGAATGAAGTTATTGAAAATCTGCTCCAAGAATTCTTGGTAGTGCATAAGAAGTCTGCCCCCTATCACCCTCAAGCAAATGGCCAGGCTGAGAGCACCAACAAGATCTTATGCAATGTACCGACAAAATTAGTGAACAATAAACGCTCTGATTGGGACAAACAGCTACACCATGCTGTTTGGGCATACTGAGTCGCCTACAAGACGGTACTCCAAGCCACCCCCTTTCAGATGGTATTCGGCCAAAATGCAGTGCTACCGTTGGACTTCCTAATACCTACACTGAAAGTAGCACAAGAGCATGAATGGACGGGTCATGAACTCTCCTCTAGACTTTTCGACCTTGAACGATTAGGAGAAACAAGACTGAGGGCGGCTATAGGGATATATGCAGCTAAGAAATGACAAAAGGCATATTTTGACGCCCATGTTAAGGATAAAGGTTTGAAGGCTAGCGGCCTAGTACTAGTATACACGTTGAAACAACATGCGAGGAAACTAGAGAAGAGAGGCTACGGACCCATGATCATTAATAGAATCTCAACAAGTGGAGCAGTACAACTAGCCACATTAGAAGGTGATGCTCTCCCAAGCTAAAGCGGATGCAGGGTCAAGTTATATCAGGAACCTCTCACAGAGGAAATGCTAAGCCGACTCAATATTGCTAAGAAACACAAAGAAGAAGAAAAGCGAATTCGAGAAGAGGCCCAAGAAGAAGCTTTAGAACGCATCCGGAGAATGAAATTAAGAAGAAGAGGTAGAGAGCAACCTAGGCCAAATGCCGACGCAGACCAAGGATATCACATGGCTATGTGTGAAGTTTCACGTATCAGCTCTCATAGGATAATTGATCGACGTCCTTTTATAACCTTAGATATAGGACAAGGAAAAAGCGCAAGGACTGTAAGAGCCTTGATTGACTCAGGTGCAGCCACTAGTGTTGTTCAATTGTCTTACTGTCAAGAGTTGAAATTAACTGTCAATCCTATAGAAGCATATCTCATAGGATTGGGAGGTGTGGAAACCCCTTGCATAGGCGAGGTGGGTCTTCCCATCTCCATTGAAGACGAAGTGATGACAGTCAAAGTACTAGTGTGTCAAGATGAGGACCTCACTGAGCCTCTTGTCTTGGGTCAGGAGTGGATCTATGATCATGCAGTCAACCTCAACCTAAGAAGTGGACTTCTTCAGGTATGGGTAGACCATAGCCGAATTACAGTTGAATTGGAAAAGGAGGCACTCAAGGAACTAGGTAAAGCACAAACTCCTGGTCCTTCCAGGGGCGCACCTGAAGTTGACAATGCTATTTTTGTCCAACACTGTATGATGCAGAAAGAGGCTTGTCTCAACAACGGAGCCAGGGAGAGGACGGAACTCCCTTCTTTTCCAAAGACCAGAAGGTTGCAACAACCAACGTCAGATCAAATACAGAAGAAGCAGAACACTACCGATACTGGAGGCCAAAAAAAGGAGCAGAGCAGATTGTTTCATCCATGGAAACAAGTATGGAGGCGAAAAGGCGAATTCCCTGTTCAGACCAGGCCAACCCCACGCCCAAAACCTCTTATTAGTAATCAACAACACGACACTAATAAGAAATCCTTGAGTAATTCTTCTGCAAAGGTGAAGTCTATTTGGGTACCCAAGAAGTCAATGAAGGCTAGCCCACAACCACGACAAATCTGGGTGCCTAAGGCTTGCTTGCGGGCTCAAATAGCTACACCACGGCTGCAACCGGTACAACATGTTTCACTCACTCGAACATTTGAGGCCCAGTCTTACACCTCACGCACGGACACATATTCTTCCATGAGCACTAGTAGAATCATTGGTAAATGGGTCCCTAAAAAGCCTCATCTTCAAGCAGATACCCCTATCAAACTCTTCAGAGTCTCCACAAAATCAAGATCAAAGCCCATCCACTGCCTTTGGCAACCTAAAACTTGTAATAAACCCCCGGACCCCAGTTGTAAATCCATGCCCACCTACTAACTACGTCACTCTCACACTACATCATTCCACTTAGCTCTTAGGTCCAACCAATTCCTAACTACACACACAAGCACCGAGCACTTATTAACCTACTAATCTCTCCCGGACCTCATGATAATGTTGTAATGAGGACAAAAATGGTTCTAACTTGTCCTTTACAATGTTAACACATGTTTCTATATTCTCGACAGAACCAGCTAGCAAGCAATAACGATGGCAGAAGCTGGAGGCACCAGTTCCCAAGCAGGGTCCAACGCACAGATTGTGGACATTGAAACTATTCTTCTGGAACCGCCACTCACCGAAAGGCCTCAAGAACTTCAAGCGGTGCATGTCCTTCCTATCCAGGACCCTCCTCAAGGGCACACTTCTCAAGTGGGGAAACATGCTCATTGGTTCAGTGATGTAGCAGGGCCATTCGGTGACGGCACCTACTTCTGGGAAGCAGAAATTGAATTTAATGGCAAATGGGGATGCTACCACTTTTTCACTCGGGAATTCGAGAACTATCAGAATGCAGAGGTAATGCGATCAGTTTGGACCAAGGCAGGCCTGGATAGATATTTCAGGGCACACTTGCCTAAACCTGATTTTCTAAGCTGCTCATATTTCATAAGCACCATAACTCCTAGCAGGGTCAAGGGAGGCGATAGTACTTTTGTGCTACCATCATTGTTGCTAGGACACGAACTCAAGAGATTCAAACTGACCCTCAATCTGGTACGGGAGGCATTGAACATGCAAGGTATGCACATTCCCACCGAGAAAGAAACAATGGTCCCGGGAAGGATGAAGCATAAGGAACTCAATAAATTGAAGGACATGGTGGCAATGACGCCTACCATTGCTCTCCACTTACGAACTGTTATGCAACATTTTGCTTTTCCCGCACAAGAACGATTCACTATGCCCTCTAAGAAAATATGGTTCAGCTTATACTTGGCAGAAACAGGGAACCTCACCCTCAACATACCACACTGGGTCATCGATCAGATACACCTAGCCCATCAGCGCTGGAATAAGAAGCAGAAAAATGTACTTCATGGTTGTTGTGCCCTAACAAGAATAATTTACAGGTGCCTAGCATATGACGTGCCCATTCAAAGAGCACTAGTGTGGTCCAGGGCCCAAGAATTCCAAAGGCGACTATCAACAGCGGCTCCTCCATCGAAGAAGATGAGAGGGGGCGTCCAATTACCATGTGCTCAACCAAGGGGAGCCACTACCATACCTGAGGTGACTCCTCCTCAAACTAGGCGTGTTCGGCCATTCACCATTCGTCTTCCCAGACCAAGTACAGAAGGACCCAACTTGGTGTTTCCCCCCATTCCATCAGACTTGGAATTTCCACAGGGATTTACTCTCAATGACCTCACGGATGAAGAAGTTGCCAGACTGATCTACAAATCTAATCTTGAAACAGAAGCAGACCAGACCCAGGAACCACACCCCACCACAACAACACCAGCCCCGACACAACCAGTCGTCGTAGAAGTCGAAGGAGATGAACAAGAGGCAGGAGGAGAAGAAGAAGAAGCCGATGAAGAACAATATCAAGAATATGATGAACTCTCAGAGCTAGCAAGTGCCCCAGCATATTCGGCACAAATAAAAAGATTGTACCAAACCATGAAGCGAGTTCAGGAACAACACAAAATGTCACTTGAATCAGGCAAGGTGCTCATGAGCCAACTATTGGCTGAGGAAGGTGTGGACGATATGTTTATCGAATCCATGAACCTACACACAGAGGCAGTCGGCTTGGATGAGGCCATACATGAGGCCATGACATACATTAATCGATTTGAGAAACGTGTGCCTGCCCGCCCTAGGCGATCTGGAAAACAAATACACATCAATGTATCAGAACCGGAAGGCAACACACAAACAGAAGAACATCAGGAGGAACCACTCTCCCCACCCACCTCACCTCTCGCTACACAATTCACCTCACCAACCGGCACGACCACGCCCTTTTCTACCACTACCACAGTTGTCATGGGAATTCCTCTCTCTCCCGGTATCCAATTTGGAGGAGTTTCCATGCCCACCTTCACGACACTCTTCACAAATATCACTTCCACCCCACCCACTGTCCCCATCTTTACAGTCACACACACATTTGACACAATGGAAACATCACCCGCCATAGTACCACCCCCATCCCCCACACAACCTCAATCTCCCATACCCCCTCCACCTACTTCACCACTTGACTCCACCGCATTCACAAGTTCCTTCCCCTTCCCCATTCCCCCTGCATCTTCATCTTTACCTGCATCCTTTAATGTAAATAGTATATTCCTATCATTACATCAGTGTGTATATCAACTTCAGCGTGAGTACAGGGATCTCGAAGGCCGCCATCAACAGTTGACAACGAATCATCAGAACCTACAAAGACGACTCACAACGCTAGAAGAAGAAAATGCGGAACTCAACCAGCGCTACACAACTCTCGAGCAAGCCCATCAAACACTCCTGGAGACACCCCAACCATCAGCAGAACCCGGTGTCAAACAACTTGAAGCCTTGCTGGAGGTGTACCAAACAGATAACCTGAGAGTCCGGCGTAATTTAACTCTACTTCGCAAGCATATGGCTACAGCACTTGAAGAAAACAAACGGTTGCAGAAACAAAATGAAGAAAACCTGGAAGCAGCCATGGAAGGGTCCCCCCATGAGATCGATCCAGAAGAGTTCAAAGTGGTTCCCATAGAAACAATGAAAACCATCTTGGAAAGTTATGCGGACTTATTAGACGCACATGATGATTTGGAAAGGGAACGAGATGAGCTACGTAGCCAGCTCAGGGAAAAGGAGGCTCCAACCAATGTAATAGAAACGGCCTCGACTTCAGAGGAAGTAAAGGCATTGACAGAGCAAGTGGCTAAACTCCAAAAAAAGTTACTAGAATATGAAAGGCAGCCCTCCCCAGTTGTAGAACCCGAACCGGAGGATTTAGTACCCATTGAGGTGGATGAAACATATGAGGAACCATACGTTCCTATGCCAATGCCAGGTGGTGCACAGACCTCAGAAGGACTGGACACATTAGAAGTTGAAGTACCTGAATGGCTCCAAACACTCGAGAAGACAGCAACAACCCATGAAGATAGAGTGGCCATTCAAATCCAATCTATGGCAAAGTTAGAAGACATCATCATTAAGTCTGAATACTTTCGAAGCATGTCTCATCATAGATGGATCGGCACCAACGATGATCAATATGTGCCATATTGTGTGCTCCTTGCGGATTACAATGCAGAGATTCAACGCAGTTGTGGCAAACCTCCAACTTTTGCCACACAATTTGGGCCAGAGGATATCCCAGAAAGTGCAAAGAAAGGCTCCATTTATCAACCAACCTGGAGAATCCGTCTTCTTGAAACCTACCCGGAAATGGTTCGTACCTGGACTAACATGCCCCTTTTTATTAAATACAATCCTTGTTATGTTCCAGTATTCCGCCAGCGCACTTGGCCAGAGTTTACCATTGCTGTCAAGAACGTCAAGGGTTGCGCGAAGTGGTTAAATTATGTTTATCTAGCACCACCACAAGGCCCTCCCACTGTAAATTACATGATTTCTACCATCAGACACTCGAGCACTCGACTACGGAATACCCCCGATGTGATGGCACAAATGTGTATGAAAATCTTTGAACTAATGCTAATCACCTTCAGGACGTTCAAGAATATTAAAGACCCACACTTCTCAGGTGTCGGATTTCTTACAGGAAATCAAGATCTGGTATACGACATGAGCACAACCCCATCCATAGAGGTAATATATGCTTGGCACGCCAGAATAAAGTACCTCCCAGCTTGTTTTAAACAGACATTCGAGGAGATGTTCATAACAGGATTTTGGGAATATCACTCAGAAATATTTGTACCCAGGCCCTCACATCTCCTCCACTTATTCGTTGTGGAGAGAACCATCTATTCAGAACAACTGCGGGTGCCAAATCCGGACGTACCAGGACCAGTGCATTGGGATGCATTATTAACAGATCTAGCACGGGGGCTCAGATTAGAAGAACATCACCTCGCTTACGACGTTGTCCAATATTACGTTCAACGAGCATCTAGACAAGGGTCTGTCAGGGGCGATAGACGCGAGAGTGGGGGGGGGTGTTGGCAGCAGTCAGGGAACCGAAGGAGCCACAAGACAAAGAGGGTCGGAACGAAGAGATAGCACAAGCAGACACAGTAGCCAAAGAAGATCTGGCAAGTAGGCCATCTAAAATTTTCAGACATCAAGGAGTGGAGCACACAAGAAGAAGAGCAAGTAGGGAGCTCAAAGATGTGTACGACAAACCAACAGAGAAAATCCCTACACAAATAGTGATTTTAATCACTAAAAATAATTGTAAATACCATTTCATATTTTTGTAGCTCCATTTTGTGCAAGCCAAGGAGTCCTTGAGCTTGAGGAGCCTTAGAAGTGCCTATATCAATTTTCGTATTTTTTAGACTCCGTTTAAGCCCTCAAATTGGCCTTGGAACCTAATTTTTAACTAGGCCGGACACTAGGTCTGGACAGGGCCAAAACCTAGTCAAAAACTATAAATAGAGCTAGAGAACTCATTTTTAAGCTTAGCTTGTTATTGAAATGAACTTGTAAGAGCTTTTTGAAAGTAATCTAAGAACTCCATTGCTTCTCACTCTTTGTCTTGCCGTGTGTGCGCGTGTGTGTGTATGTGTGTGCATGCTTGTGTGCTTCTCACTCACGCACTTGTGCCTCCACTAGCTCGTGGTCTTCATACCATCCTCATGTCTTCCCGGATTGACATTAAAGGAGGTGCTACTCATCACTGAGCTACAGTTGGTTTCTACTACTCATGGAGTATGATT
This sequence comes from Ceratopteris richardii, assembly GCA_020310875.1. Classification (NCBI taxonomy): domain Eukaryota; kingdom Viridiplantae; phylum Streptophyta; class Polypodiopsida; order Polypodiales; family Pteridaceae; genus Ceratopteris; species Ceratopteris richardii. Next base: position 120,846,534 of record CM035433.1, on the reverse strand, counting down.
TTGAAGTAGTAGTCAGGAAAGGAAAGACACATCTTAGAGCTGACCACCTTTCGAGATTAACCTCAGGAGAAGCTCCTCAAGGAATAGCAGATGAATTACCAGATGCTTATTTGTTTAATCTTGAGATAGCACCAGAATGGGCTAAACCAATAGTCCCTATTCTCACATATGGACCCAAGAATCCTAGGATAAAGATCAAAGAGGGAGAGATTACCAAGTCTCAGAGATACCAAATAATGGCAGGAAGCATGTATAAACAGGATAATCAAAAGATTCTTGCTTGTTGTGTAGATGAATCAGAACATGCGAATTGGTTGCAATTAGCACACATAGGTGCATTAAAGCAACATCATTCAAAACATCGAACATTACAGACTCTGCATAGATTAGGAGTATATTGGCCTTCGATGGAAGCAGATGTCTACAAGTTGTGTAAAGAATGCCATGTTTGTTGTGAAAGACCACCAGTAGAACATGCGACATTATATCACGTGTCTCTCACACCAGTCTGGAGTGAACCTTTAGTGACATATTTGAGGACGAAGACATTCCCTCAAGGAATGACCTTAGCACGACAACACAGTCTAGAGCAGGAAGCTCAAGACTATTCACTTATTGGCGATAATCTATACAAAAGAGGACGAGATGGATATCTAAGACAATGTGTTCATGAAAGCGATTATCTGAGCATACTAGAGACTGCACACCAAGGTGTTGCAGGAGGTCATTTTGGACCCGATAGGATAATCAAAGCCATCCTCTTTGCAGGATTATGGTGGCCCACTCTTCACATGGATGCTCATACCTATGTAAAGAGATGTGATGTGTGCCAAAGAACTCAGTTTCCTACTCGTAGAGATGAAATGCCATTGAAACCCATGATGGGCGGACGTGCATTTTCAAAGTGGGATATAGACTTTGTAGGACCCATTAACCCCCCTGCAAAAGGTACACATGCTGAATACATTATTGTTGCCACAGATTATCTTACGAAATGGGTAGAGGCAAAAGCCATGAAAAAGAATGATGCACACACAACTGCAAAATTCTTATTTGAGAATGTCTTTACAAGATATGGATTGCCTATAGAGTTAGTGACTGATCGAGGAACTCACTTTCTAAACCAAGTCATTGAATATTTGTTACAGGATTTTATGGTGATTCACAAGAAATCTGCACCATATCATCCTCAGGCCAATGGTCAGGCTGAAAGCACTAATAAGATCCTTTGTAACGTACTGACAAAACTCGTGAACAACAAACGTTCAGATTGGGACAAACAGCTACACCACGCTGTTTGGGCATATCGAGTGGCCTACAAGACCGTACTCAATGCAACTCCCTTTCAAATGGTTTTTGGTCAGAATGTTGTGCTTCCTTTGGACTTCTTGATACCGACCCTTAAGGTTGCACAAGAACATCAGTGGACCGGCCATGAATTATCAGCAAGAATAATGGACTTGGAACGATTAGGAGAAACCAGGCTAAAGGCAGCAGCAGGAATATATGCGGCAAAGAAACGACAGAAAGCATATTTTGATGCACATGTGAAAGATAAAGGCCTAAAAGAAGGAGATTTAGTTCTAGTATATACGCTAAAGCAACACGCACGTAAGTTAGAAAAGCGAGGTTATGGACCTATGGTCATTAACAGACTCTCGACAAGTGGAGCAGTACAGTTAGCCACCTTAGAAGGAGATGTAATGCCTAATTATATTAGTGGCTGTAGAGTCAAGCTATACCAGGAACCTCTTACTGAGGATATGCTTAGACGACTCACATTGGCAAAGAAGCGTAAGGAGGAAGAAAATAGAATACGAGCGGAAGCTCAGGGAGAAGCAATAGAACGCATTAAACGCATGAAGCTAAGAAGACAAGGACTAGGGAGAGAACATTATAACCATCTGGAAACTACACCCAGATACCCCATGGCCATGTGTCAAGTAAAGTCAACCACTCATCCTAGCATAGTGGACAGGAGACCATTCATTACAGTTAGGCTAGAGCACGGCAACCCTTGCCAAGAGCTCAGGGCTTTAATTGACTCAGGTGCTACGACTAGTGCGATTAGATGGTCCCACTATAAGGATTCAGGAAAAGAAATGCGGCCAATTGAGGCATACCTCATAGGCTTAGGAGGCATGGAAACCCCTTGCATGGGTGAGGTGGACCTTCCTATCCTCATAAGGAAGTGACCATGACAGCGAAGCTACTAGTGTGCCATGATGACGACCTAATAGAACCCCTAATCCTTGGCCAAGATTGGCTATACGATCACTCAGTGGAACTAAATCTTAGACAAGGCTCCTTACAGATTGGAACCTTAGAGCAGAAGCGAGTGATACCGCTTGACTTCCCTAACGGCATTCCAACTGAGGTTTGTAACCCTAGACCCTATGAAATGCATGCGATGGAAGACCGGAAGATCTTGGGTCAGATCAATCACATTACGTCTACACCAACCCACTCGGGCTTGGCTAGGGACAATTGTCAATCAGAAGGACGACAGGAGATCTTCCCTGGGGCTTCCTGCAAACTAGAAGGGGCAGCTACCCAACCGCTAGGGCAGATGGACACAATCAGCGGTCAGGTGGGTTGCATCAGCGGCCAAATGAGCACAATACCCTGCGGTGCTCATCCTTCCAAACTTGCTGCGGACTGGCCTAGATTAAAGATAAAGAACGATTCACTTCCTAATGGGCAGGTCACGCAAGTGTTGGATCTCCCTTCTTTTCCAAAGCAGAGCATCCAATGGACCTCTCAAACCCAACCACGAAGGAGTCAACCACAACAGAGGAACCCAGACCGACGACATCACCAGACAAGGCAAAGACAGCAGCAGTATCAAAATCACAGAACAAGTGGCACGAGACAAATATGGGTGCCAAAAGTACAGCAACCACAGGCTATTGGCAACACTGCAGACAAGAACAGGACAAGGTTTCAAAAGCAGCAGAGTCAGTATCCAAAGCCCCTCGATCTTCTTCTACAAGTACAAATACTCGACAGATTTGGATCGCCAAGAAGTATCTTATCAATCGACCCACACCCACGCAGATTTGGGTACCCAAGCAATGTATTATAGTTCAACCCTCAAGCCATGTAATATATACCCCTCAGAAATCTTTCCATCCTTCAATACCACCAAACCCGATACCACTTTTTGTCCCTCAGCAGAAACACACCACCCACTCAAAGACTCATAGGAAATGGATACCGAAACGTATCCAGACGTCTTCTTGTACCCCCTTATCTAACAATTCTCCCACCCCGTTTAAACTCCACTCTTTTAATAATTCACCCTCAACCAAACCTTGTATGAATTCATACACCAAAACCCCACATCATGCATTATAAAAGCTCATCAAGAAATGTACGCATAATCTGACCATGTAGGCGTCTAGATACCTGCATTAGTTTTGCAAATAATCATTCCATTAACCACCTCACAACACCTGGCTACACGGGTTATACATCGGTTATGGAAAGGGATTGCGGTCTCACCTTAATGGGATCATAATTAATTTCCATGCTAATGTGTTAATCTTTTGTAGCAGATCTTTTCCATTAGCTCGTCAGTCATCATGCAAACCGAAGAAGGACCATCAGAAGCTGGCCCAAGCACACCAATGGCCAATATTGGAGAATTACTCGCGGAATCTTATCCTACGATGCAACCACCAGAGTTTCAAGGTTTTCCAGGACCCATGCCAATTGACGATCCTCCTAGAGGATATACTGAGAAGATTCATCGTAACTCTCACTGGTTTCAAGGCCTAGCAGGACCCTTAGCAGACACGGATTTCATATTTGGCATTTGATCTTCGCACATGGGCCAAGTACCAGTTCTTTTCAAGAGAATTTGAAGGACTGTAGAATACACAAGATTTAACGCACGTTTGGGCACGAGCGGGCTTTACAGAATATTTTAGTGACCCTCTGCCTAAACCCGACTTTTACATATGCTTTTACCTAGTAACCACCTTGACAACTTCAAAGAACAAGGATCTACCCGGCACATTCATGTTACCATCCTTGGTAAATGACCCTCCATTCAGAAGGTTTTATTTGTCCAAAGATTTAATTCGTGCAGCTCTCAAAATACAGGGAACACACACTCCGACGGAGAGAGAACGGCTAGTCCCAGAGTCGATGAAACGTGGTGATGTAACTAAGTGGGAGGATATTTCAGCTATAACCCCTGAGCTTTCCAAGCCATTGCGGATATGCATGCAGCATTTTGCTTTCCCAGCTCAGGATCTTTTTACCATGCCCCACAAGAGAATCTGGTTTGGATTATACTTAGCATGCACTGGCCCTCAAACAGTAGACCTTGCAAGTTGGATAATTGATCAGTTGTACTTAGCACAACATAGGTGGGAGCGAAAGAAGGTCATCAATGGATGTTGTGCGCTTACGAGAATTATATATATGTGCTTGGCATATGACTTACCGATTGAGTGTGCCATGACAAGTGAGGAACTGAAAGCATTCAAAGGGACCACTAAGAAGGCTAGAAAGTCTAGCAAAGGCAGAGCCGGAAAGCGGATGAGAGGCACTATCCCGTGCTTACAAGTCCCGGAATCACCCTCACCACAACCATCTCCAGAGCAGTCACCGACAGCAGCCACTCCCATCGTACAACCTATTCGTATCAGATTATCAAGACCAGTGGTCACGGAGGGCACCACCAGTACTGTTGCACCTCAAGCAGCCACAACCCCAGAACCTATCACCACGGCAGCTGAAATTCCCACCACCATTGGTGCGGAAGCTTTCTCTTTTCCAATACCCCATTTAGAAGCAGAACAAGCAGAGCCACTCAACACAACATTCGATTTTGAGATGCCCGATGCATTCTCCAATGAGTTCCAATTTTCAGAAGGACAATTCTTTTCTCAAGAATTTGAAAGGCCTAGCTACCCTACCACACCCAGGGATCAGCCACAAGGACAGATTGTGTCTAGCTCTGATGACAAAAGAACAGCAACCGATGACGACAAAGGAGACGACGAAGCCAGCCAGAGCACTCACGAATCCCAAGAACATGAACAGATAGATGGCCAAGGCCAACAAACAGACACACATGGTGATACAAGTACCCATGAAGATGAAACTTACGAAGCAGCAGCTTACACACTGGCTATTAAGAAGCTGTATAGAACTATGGAAAAAGTTTGGGCCCGCAAAAAACTGACTGAGGAAGAGAGTCAAGCAATAATAGAAAAGGAACTTGTCACAGGCGGATTCGAAGATGCATACATCAAAGGATTCAGAGAATTAGTCAAATCAGTAGGCTCCAACGAAGCCCTCAGGTACTTGCAAAGAAAGCCACTACCACAGTTTGACCCCCGCAGAGTCCGACTACTTTCCAAGCGCGGCGAATACATTCGTGTACCAACAGGAGCACAGTCTTCAGAACAAGCCAGGGAGGCACGCCTCGTCCCCGAAAGTTCATGGCAGCAGAAACCATCCTTGTAGATTCCCCACCCCGCGCTACAACTGTACATACCTCAGTAGTCATTGAAGTACCGACCACCCCAACCGCTCCTCCATCATCGCCTGTCCATCCAACCTCCCCCCTTCACCCTCCTTCCCCCAGACTAACATCTTCATTCGCCGGTGGTGTTGCAGAAATCGTCTTTACGACCACTCAGCCCACAATTCCTGCACCCATTAGACCTAGTCTACCCGCTCACACATCCACCTTTCCATTCAACCCATTCCTCCATCCAGCTTTTCCATCCTTCCCCACAACTCCAAGACCCCTTTTCCCATTCCCACCGCCATTAACCTTCTCCCCCGTCTCACCTCCCCGACCCACTGTAACCCCTATTTCCCCTTTCCACCAAGCTGCACCAGCCAGTCCACCTGTAAATTACTCCTCAACCTTTGTAAATCCCGTATTTACACCAGCACAAGCACCCATAGTCACACCCATATTCACAGTCACCGCACTGGACACGTCCAATGACATGGACATCTCACCACCCACTGCACCCTCACTCACTTCACTCACGGCACAAACATATTTAGGCACCTCACAATTTTCCACAATCACTAGAGTATCCACCTTCCCACCCCCATTCCCCGTTCCCTTTGCATCTACACCCACTGCATCTTCATTTAGCACCCCATTAATACTATCACCCACGGTAGATAATGCATTTCGACAGATTTTCATGTGTATGACGCAAGTAAGAGATGAGTTCACATCTCTTGGCGATAATTATCAGCAGCTCTAGAGGACAACCACTGACTTACAGTCGCAGCTTAATTTATTGTCTATTGAGAATGCCTCTCTAAACACCCGATACCAGGAATTACGCGAGGCATATCACAAATTAGAACTAGAAAGCGAAGAAAAGACCAAAGAAGCCACTGCTGACCTGGATAACTTATTAAGAGCCCAGACAATGCGCAACGCAACGCTAACGAGAAATATGGGCTTACTCAGAAGACATCTAGCAGCAGCAAAGGAGGAAAACCAGCGCTTACAGGATCAGAATCGAGAAAACTTAGAAGCAGCCCTAGACCATCCAGACCAACCACTCAGTCCTAGCCGGTTCAAAGCCATTCCCTTAGACTCGATGAGGATGCTGCTAGAAGATCATGTAAGACTGCTAGATGAATACGATCGCATGAATGAGGAGTTATAGAAACTCAAAGAAGATCATAAATTACTCCAGTTACGAGCACCGGCACAACCAGACATACCAGCACCTGTGGACCCCTCTCCTGACATCTTAGAGGAACTCAACGCATTACGGGCCCAGGTATCAAACCTTGAATCCAGGATTGTAGTATATGAAGCACCACCAAGGCCAGATTCCCCACCTGAGCTACCAGCGGAGGAAGAAACTGTCACCATCCCGGTGGAGGAAACGTTTGAAGAGGTGTACGAGCCACAACCCATCCCAGGCGGACGTGTCACAGCCGAAGGCCAGATGACTTACAAACTCCTGACCCCCGCGTGGATGAAGACAATTGAGGAACTTGGAACAACGCACTCAGCTAGAGTAGAGGCACAATTACATGCCATGGCGATGATAGAAGAAAGAATTTTACAGTCTCCATTCTTTGCTCATTTGGCCCCATGACGATACATATCTGGGCATGAGCTACAGTATAAACCGTATTTTATGTTAATGGCTGAATACCAGTTAGCCATTGAGAAAGAGACATGTAAGAAACCATCGCATGCAACTCAATTCGAGGAGGCCGATCTACCAATCGATGCGCAGCAAGGAGAGATCTATCAACCAGAGTGGCGAAAAGATTTACTACAGAAATATCCAGAAATGATGAGTACATGGGTAAAGGCACCTTTGCATTTAAAATACAACCCATGTTGGGGACCAGTACCACGACGCCGCTCCTGGACTGCCTTTGCTATTAAGGTACAAAACAATAAGGAGTGCCAGGACTGGTTGAATTACCCCTATTTTAAGCCACCCATTGAGTTACCAACTGTAGGCTACATGATGGCTACAATCCGCCACTGGCTCCCTAGATTAAAGCATATGGATGATATAGCGGCGCACATGACTGTCAAAATCTTTGACATGATGCAAATGATTTTTAAAGTCTTCCGACGCGTCAAGGCACCTCATGTAAACACCTCGGGCTTTGAGCATGGCAATTTCGACCTGGTATATGATATGAGTACAACGCCATCACTATGGGTGTGTTATGCCTAGCATTGCAGAATAAAGTACCTACCAGCATGCTACAAGCAGACGTTCGAAGAGATGTTCACAACCGGCTTCTGGGAATACCATTCAGAGGTATTCATAAGCAGACCTACACATTTATTACACCTATTTGCCTGTGAATGAATGGTCTATTCCACACACTATCAGCTCCCGCCACCGGAAGAACCGCAACCAATAGACTGGGAGAAACTCGAGGCCGATCTGGCCTGCGGCATTCGTATCTCCGAGCACACCCTCGCTCAAGACCTCCTACAGAACTATATCCGGCAGACCTCACAACAAGGTTCTGTCAGGGATGACAGAAGCGAGAGGGAGGGGGGTGTTGGAAGCAGCCAAAGGCATAGAAGACGCGGAAGCATGTAACAACGGAGCAGTGAGCCAGTCGAATCTTTTTTCAAAGAATCATGTTTTAAAAATACTTTTCAAAAACCTCCAACAGTGATTTTTATCACTATTGTAACATATGTAACATAGAAAAACCCTTTTCTTAATTTCTAGCTCCATTTTGTGCAAGACGAGGAGTCCTCGAGCTTGACGAGCTTAGGTAGAACAAGCGTGTCAATTTTTGTTATTTTTAGACACCGTTTACCCTTCCAAATAGCATCTAGGACCTAATTTTTAACTATGCCGGTCACTAGATGTGAAACCGGTCAAAACGAGTCTAGAAACTATAAAAAGAGCTAGAGAGCGCATTTTTGGGGTTAGCTAGTGTGAGCTTAGAGCTATTTTTGAGCTTGTAATAGTGTTCTTGAGTAAGTTGATTTCTCACCTTCCATTGTGTCTTGCTTGTCTCTTCGTAGTGTGTGTGTATGTGTGTGTGCATTTCTATGCTTCTCACCTTCACTCTCACTTCATCTCACATTCACGATCTTCATATCACTCCTATCTCTTCCGCGGATTGACATTAAGGAGGTGGATCTTCTTAACGTGGTTCTCACCATTGTGCTAGAGCAACAGTCCATTTTACTTCATAGGAAGATATACGAGGCTAACAAGCATGACTATGATATGGTACTTCTTTGAGTCAGGGCACGAGAAGGGAGAACATGATTGTGTAGGTGTAGTTTTGAAAAGCGTGCTAACCCATGAACAACTTAAACCTGATGGTGCAACGCTGAAGTGTGATGCAGATGTTGTGAAATTTCTCAAGGGACATTTATCAGGGTCAAAAGGGAGAGATGTCACACGAGCCTTCCGGGAAGTGAAAATTGACGAGGTCAATAGGGAGAAGGCTTGGGATTGTAAGGGAATATCTCAAGTTCCACCCTTGCATTTGATTTGTAGCTATTCAATGCTAGATGGACATTGCCTTGGTGTCAGAGAACTAACATATTATTGCTATTATTGTATCTAGGGTCAAGATGCATCAACAAACATCACGTTCAAAATCGGGTGTACCATACTTTGACTTGTATCAGTGAAACAGATGAAGTAGAAGACTCATCCTTTTCCAGTTTTATATTTCAATGTGATGGAAACTATCTATCAAATGCATTGGTAGTGAATGAAAACTTTGTAGTCAACATAGAAGAGGAAAGCGATGAAGGTGTAGATTTCTATTTATTAAAGTGCACATAAGGTGAACAATTCACTCTGAAGAGTGTAACAGATGCTTGGAACAACATGACAGCTTCAAGAACATATTACGTGGTGGGTTTATTTAATGCGAGACTAGAAGAAAATATCTACTTGTTGTTAAAATCAAGACCACTAGCTTATATGTATTCCCATCTTGTAAGATGCATTAAAATACCCATGTCACCAGTCCACGATTGTACAGACATGTTCACCATTTATGGTTATCTCTATGAGGCGATGCCCTTGAATTTGTAATACCCATGTGATGATGGACACCTTTTTTATCTGGGACTATGTAGTACACGAATTGACTACTAGATAATTAAAAACTAGTTTTTTGAGTAACCATTTTTGTGCTGAGAAGTTCAATCAAGCGGTGGAGTGCTTATTTTTGTATTTGGTGAGGGCTTGCCCGTAGCACAGTTTGTAACTCTTCTTTATTAATATTCAATTTTTTTTGCTCTCTCAAAAAAAAAAGTGTGGCAACTCAACCCCCTCGAAACAAAACACGCACCCCTGAAACCGATGAAATTGATGGTTGTAAAGGTTTTTTCTTTAAATACAATGATGAAAATAATTTAGCATTTGAGTTCCAGTGGAACAAGTGTTAGTCAAGAGGGTGGAAGCACCAAATTGGAGGAAAATACCATCTATGTACCAGCGGAATAGTTTGAATGCACCCATAGACTTAAAGTAGTTAACATGTAAATAGCTAATAGTTGAACGACATAGCTAACAATTGGATCAACATAGCTAACAATGTTTTTTAAATCAAAGTATTTAACATAAGTCTATAAGAATGATTGTACACAATGTTATCTTATCTGCATACTGAGTTTTTTTTCTATGATGTTGACTATGCTCTTGATGTATTCCATGATATATAGCTAAGCTCTCTTCATCTAGAGGAATAGCTCTGGAAATAATATCTGCATACTCGGTACGATTTAGAGCCATTAACCATTTTCAAAGTTGACCACAAAGAGTTCTTGATAGATAGTTGTCTTTCACTGATTGTCAACTTTGGTAGCATGAGACAACATCTTCTAATCTTGTAAAATAACTTGTAAGCAGCAATATCAACTATCAATGTATTTTCAGGCATGTACTCTACATTCCTATCCCAAAAATGAGTCAGTCTCTTGAAATGGATTGCAAAATTCCATAAACATTGATCCTTCCCCCAAATACCCATAAATTTCTTCTTGAACTCCGAGAAGATTGTATCAATATATTTGTAGAACTCGTCTAGATCATAGCCACTCCAAATCCAAACATTGAAATGTTCAAGGCCCCACCGTAGAAAAGGCCTACTCTCAGGAAAATCTTGGTTACTTCAGATGTTCATAAATACATCAACTTCCAAAATCACAGCCCTAGGCTGTAAATCCTTGTGAACACGTTTCAATTCTTGTATCTCCTCCTCTGTGGGGCCTTTTTGATCAACTTTTGTTGCAATAGGATCAGTTTGAGTTGAAATAGCACATGTTTAGGTTGAAGTAGGATCAGTTTGAGTTGAAACTAGTACTTTCTGCTGTTGCAATAGGATTAGTTTGAATTGAAATAGGACATGTTTGAGTTGAAATAGGATCAGTTTCAATTAAAACTTATACTTTTTGCTTAACTTTTGTTGCAGTCTGACATTGACTTGCTGAGGATGGAGCATTATCTTTTGTGACAGCTCTAGATGGAACTTTGTTCTTTGTCTGACCTATAAGCCAAACATTGTTACAACTTACAATCAATGACACTGTTAATCTATCAAAAATTGTACAGACATCTATAATATGAAGCATAGAAGAAAAAATATTCATTCTTCATCCAACCTAAAGCCAAACATTGTTACAATCAATGGCATAATTGAGCTATCAAATATGTATAGGGTATATAATATGAAGCACAGATAACAAAATATTTTAATAACATCAATACAAAATAGGCTGGTTACAAAATGCGATGATAGCTAATTTGGATGATGCCACATGTGGGGATAGTACCCATTACAAAGGAGAGTGATCTAAGAGGGTGAACAGTGGTACTATTCTTTCAAAAGATCCTCTATATTAGGTGCAATGCCTCCATTCATGTGCGATCGAGTAGTCTGTCACCCTATAATTTAGTACAAATGTCTTGGCTTCTTCTATCATTTCACAAGTGCTTGCAAATTTCTTTTTGCATTTGCCATAAACTACGCTAGAGTGGCATCTTCTTGTACATCACCTAAAACTTTTTTGGGGATCTGTACATGTCGAAAATTGAGGCTGGCTTACAATAGTTTTGCTCCAAGGAGGTTTCATTTGCAACATTCATTTAAAGAACATCTCTATTTGGATTGTGATTAGGATCAAAAGTTGGATTCTACAGATGATCTTTGTTTGAATAGACAAAGGGATCATAAGTAGGCAGAGAAACTTGCTTTGAAATATCAATATTTGAAGAAAGAACTTGATTTGGATTAGTATTTAGATCAGACTATGGAGGAAGATCCCATTAGGGGATGTCATCTAGGTTAAAGGAAGGCCCTAGATTAGATTCAAACGAACAAGCGACAAACATGTGGATAGAAAGAGGAACCTCTTTATCAACTACAGAGTTGTGACTAGCTAGATGAATATGTGAGGTGATAACTGGATCAAGAATATTCTCTGTCATTTGGTCTAGACGACTATCAGAGTCAATCCATGTGGACTCCGCATCATGCATGTCGTCAACTATACAAGGATCGACATTGACATCCATTGTAAACATAGTTTGGAGGAATGATGGAATATTCTCTCTCTATTGATGTTGAAGATTGGGTATGTCTTACTTTTAGCAAATGGTGTATGTCCAACATGCTCACTTATCCCAAGATATGTATTGTATGCAGCATCTGCATTGTTGGTAATTATTTCGATTGAGATAGGAGCAACTGAATTGCACAATGAAACCAACCATATTAGTGTTATTACTAACAACTATCAAAGAATCAACTACTTAGTAATAGCTAATTGGTAACAAGATAATTATTAATAACTAATTACTAACAACTAACCAAGAACTAGCTACTTAGTAATAGCTAATTAATAATAAGCTAATTAGTAACAACTAATTAGTAATAGCTAATTAGTAATAGGTGATTCATAATAGCTTATTCATAATACCTAATTCCTAATAGTTAATTAGTAATAGCTAACTAATAATAGGTGATTAATATTTACTTGGTAATAAGTAGTTAGTAATAGCTAGTTTGTAATAGCTAGTTAGCAATAGCTAATTAGTAATAGCTGATTAATAACAGCTAATTATTAATAGCTAATTAGTAATGCCTAATTTTTAATAGGTAATTAGTAATAGCTAATTCGTAATAGCTAATTTTTAATAGCCAATTAGTGATAGATAGCTAATTTGTAATAGCTAATTAGTAATAGCTGATTTGTAATATCTAATTAGTAATAGCTAATTCATAATAGCTAACTTGTAATAGCTAATTAGTAATAGATAATTCATAACAATTAATTTGTAATAGCTAATTAGTAATAGATAATTCATAATAGCTAATTAGTAATAGCTAATTAGTAATGACTAGTTAGTAAAAGCTAATTTGTAATAGCTAATTAGTAATAGCCAATTTGTAATAGCTAATTCATAATAGTTAATCAGTAATAGCTAATTTGTAACAACTAATTAGTAATATCTAATTCCTAATAGCTAGTTAATAATAACTAATTAGTAAAAACCTACTTAGTAATAGCTAATTACTAACAACTAACTAAGAACCACCTACTTAGTAATAGCTAATTGGTAACAAGCTAAATAGTAATAGTTAATTAGTAATAACTAATTACAAATATCTAACCAAGGACTAGCTACTTAGTAATAACTAAGTGGTAACAAACTAAATAATAATAGCTACTTACTAACAACTAACTAGAAACTAGCTACTTAGTAATAGCTAACTGATAACAAGATAAATAGTAATACTAATTACTAACAAATAACCAAGAACTAGATACTTAGTACAAACTAATTAATAATAGCTAATTACTAACAACTAACTAAGAGTCAGCTACTTACTAATAGCTAACTGGCAACAAGCTAATTAATAATAGCTAATTAGTAATAACTAATTACAAATAACTAACCAAGGACTAGCTACTTAGTAATAACTTATTGGTAACAAGCTAAATAGTAATAGCTAATTACTAACAAGTAACCCAAAATCAACAACTTAGTAATAGCTAACTAGTAACAAGCTAAATAGTTACAAACAACTAACCAAGAACTAGCTACTTAGTAATAGCTAATTAGTAACAAGCTACTTAGTAATAGCTAATTACTAACAACTAGCTAAGAACTAACTAGTAATAAGCTAATTAGTGATAGGTAATCAGTAATAACTAATTACAAACAACTAACCAAGGACTAGCTACTTAGTAACAACTAACTGGTAACAAGTTAAATAGTAATTGCTAACTACTAATAAGTAACCCAAAATCAGCAACTAGTAACAATAATAACAAGTAACTAGCTAATTACTAACAAGTAACTAACTAGTAACAAGCTAATTAGTTACAAACAACTAACCAAGAAGTAGCTACTTAGTAATAGCCCATTAGTAACAAGCTAATTATTAACAAGCTAATTAGCAATAGCTAATTACAAACAACTAACCAAGAACCAACTACTTAGTAATAGCTAACTGGTAACAAGAAAATTAGTAATAACTAATCAGTAATAACTAATCAGTAATAACTAATTACAAACAACTAACCAAGGACAAGCTACTTAGTAATAAGTAACTGGTAAAAGGCTAAATAGTAATAGCTAATTAAAAACAAGTAACCCAAAATTAACAACTTAGTAATAGCTAACTAGTAACAAGCCAATTAGTTATAAGCAACTAACCAAGAACCAGCTCCTTAGTAATAGCTAATTGGTAACAAGTTGATTAACAATAGTTGATTTGTAATAACTAATTACAAACAACTAACCAAGGACTAGCTACTTAGTAATAA